>MU392546.1:0-397207 GCA_022578505.1 Nemania abortiva
ATATAATAACTAACTTTTTAAAATTAAAAAAATAGCTTATTTTTTTTATATTTTATAGCTATAATATAATTATTATTAAATAGTAAACTAACTTATATATAATATTATAAAGCTATATTATAACTATTAGCAAATAATATTTTATTAGCTAAATAATAAAAGCTATAATATAATATATAATAATATAGCTTTAATAATATAATAGTTTAATATAAATTAGTTAAAAAAAAAATTATTAAAAATTAAATAACTAATATTAGTAATAAAAACTATTATAAAAAATTAATAATATTTTTATAACTATTTAATTTATTAAATATAAATTATAACTATTTATTAACTAGTTATAAACTAGCAGGTTTTTATTTTTAAGCTTTTAAAAGTTTTTTAAACTAATTATATTTTTTTTTTTTTTTTTTTTTTTTTTTTTTTTTTTTTTTTTTTTTTTTTTTTTTTTTTTTTTTTCTTTATTTAGTAAGCCCGAAGCCCTACTAACCCTCTCCTCCTATACAACTAGTTCTATACAAGTGCTTCTACTAATCGCACGATAATATCAATTCTGGACGAAAGTTTAGAAATTCGACGCCCACCTACCAAGATGACCACCAACTGTTAGGACCGCAGAATAGGCTTTATGGACATATATTATTATATATAAAATTA
The DNA here is from genome assembly GCA_022578505.1 of Nemania abortiva. Classification (NCBI taxonomy): domain Eukaryota; kingdom Fungi; phylum Ascomycota; class Sordariomycetes; order Xylariales; family Xylariaceae; genus Nemania; species Nemania abortiva. Next base: position 664 of record MU392546.1, read on the forward strand.
AAAATATTTAATTATTAGTTTTTAAAACTTTTTAATTATTTTTAAACTTTGCTTTAACTTTTATATAAATTAAATATAACTTAAAACAATTTATAAAATAATAAAAAAAACTTTTAAATAAAGCTAGTTTCTTTTATAAATATAAAAACGTTATCTACAAATAACTAAAGCAATAAATGCTTAAGCTTCTTAATATAGCAATATAGCTCGCTTTCAATTTTCCATATTTATGTCATGTCTCCCAAAGTTTAGAATTGAAACAACCTGTGCCATTATACACGTTCTCTTAGTGTGTTAGGCCGTCAGAGTCAGGCGTGATAAAGAATTTGAGGTTCCCGTAGGAGTAAAATCCGTACCTTCTTCTAAATGGTTACAGTGGTAACTAGTGGAGAATCGATGGTATGGGGAGGTAAAAGGTACATGCAACCTACACAAGGACAGGTACCTCACCTTAAGTTGTACGTAACTCAGCGGTAAATACAAATAACTAGAACTACGTGTAATTTATAGGTACTGCGGCCTGCGACAACATCCCAGGCTTGCCTCCAATACACGAGAACCCATACATACCTATGTGGACTTGAAAAATACCTAGGTAATCAATAACTACGGGTAGCGGCAGCGGGACTTAGGCGCCGCTGCCCCACCGTTGTTACCTCTTAACTAGTGGGGCCTCGCTACCAAGCAGTGCTGCCGCCATAGAGCCCATCACCTGTGATCTACCTACCTAGCTAAATATCTACATAATTGAACCTTCACTTTATCTCCTTACAGTCACGTCTTCGATTTCCGTGGCTTGCGAGAAAGCCCTGGCCTGCCGACGTGCCTATTTCCTTCCGCCACTAATCTCCCTACTCCTCACGGGAATTTAAGATTCTTGCCAAGCGCATGTCCAGCGCATTCACCACCAAATTACGTTCTCCGTCGTCAACACCTATCCAGACCGCCGAGAGATACAGGCCACCTCGTTGAGGGCGGTCAACAACCGAAGAAGCGATGGCATCGCATAACGGCCACCGCCTCTACACGCCCTCCGAGATCCACCTCGCGCTCCTGCGCCCAGCCATCCTGCAGATCCTGCGCGCGCAAGGCTACTACGCGTCGACGCCGGGCACGATAGACTGCCTGACCGAGATCGCAGGGCAGTACCTCTACACCATTGCGAAGCGCACAGCCGAGAACGCCACGACGAACAACTACCTCGGGCCACCGGGCACGCCCGACGTCGTCGACGTGCGGCTGGCGCTGGAAGATTGCGGCGCCCTTCCGTCTAGCGTGACCCCGACACCGCCGGCAAAGCGACGGCGTCTGAGTCATGCCGACGCGATGGATAGCGACGGAACCCTACACGAGTACGACGACGAGGTGGAGGATACCTCTGGTGTTGACGAGTTCATCCGCTGGGCCATGGGCCGCAAGAACCAGCGCATACGCAAGGTCGCCGGCGTTGTCGCGCCCCCGGGTGTCATAGCAGCAGGCGCCGAAGGAGAAGATGGCATAGTGGAAGAGAGGCCGTCAGATTACTTAGATGGTAAGTGCCCGTGTCAGGGGCTTTACCCCCCTGCATAGCTCCCCGGGAGTTACTAGCTAATCAGTTCTAATTGCTTCGTTCTCCAACAGCATTGAAAAGAAAACATAACAAGACTGATCAAGACTCCAAGTATGCTGGCACCATCTTAGGGCGTAGCATCGACCACGGAGAGGTGCTGATAGAAGGGGGCCCCGACACAAGTCTCGCGGCATGGGCAGCGAGGATGCGAGAGGCATCGTTACGGCCGCCTGATCCTCAGCCCACAGCAGACGACGATCACGATTCTCGACCACCTAGTTCGGGGCTTAGTTCGCTAGCGGACGAGGAGGTGGAGATGCTGAACTTCCAGTGAGGATACACCTATCGAACTGAGAATAGATCCAAGAATACGGTTCAAGAGTAAATAACGGAAGATGATCTCGAGACGATTCCCTCGAACAATATGAGCAAACCATACTGGGAGGAAAGAGAAGATGATGGAAAGAACAACTTTGAAGCAGCCGCTCGAGTACCTCACTACGATACCCTGCCCCCTTTTCTCGGCCGTTCTATCCGTTACGAGAGTAGGGGGGCGTACTGCATAGCCCGGCGTTATGTTTTAATTGCGAGTTTGCATGGATGAGAAGTTCAATTGCAATCGACGGCGGCGGCGTTGGGGCCCAACCGAGGGGAAATGATCTGATGGACTGAAGACCGCGAGTTCTCCCCAATTGTTTGCATATCCGCGAGAGTTGCAGATTCTTAGGCATCAAGGGAAATCGATTTTCTACATGCGTCAAACTCCGACGCGATGTATTCGTGAAGAAGGTTTGAACCATGGCCTTCAAGGCACGTGGGAATAGGAAGGGATGTCTATAATAACAGAACACCCTAAGGGGCCATAGTATTGGGGCCAAGTGGAAGCCTTGGGGTTCCTTGGAGATGAATAAAGTTCAATGAATAAAAAACCAGAGTAAATCTCGGCCCAGTACAAAGAATTAGCATAGGCATGTTTCTATTGCCCCCGCTACTCATTTGTCCAGTAGTCCACGTCATAGCTTTCGTCTCTCTTCAGGGTCAGCTCACCTACCTAGGTAGTCTAGTGAGGTACATACAACAGATAAGCTTCACTATTGTCAAATCAAAAGTTATGACCCCTTATAGAGGCGTGGACGTGTTTTCAAATGTTTTTTTCTCGTTGTGTTGTTTCATCATATAGCTCTACACACCTAGATAGCGAGCGACTTTACACATACAGATATCCCAAGTTTCCAGAAAGCCCACTGTTCTACGTAGAGCACACCGCATTCCAAAAATAAGCTCGCTTTGAGGCCTCTCCTAGGTGGCCTTTTCCAAATACCCTTCATCCCGAGTCGTAGTATTTCAATCGCTGGGTATCGCCCCATTTAGGTCCTTCGTAATGTCAAAAAACGTTTCGTGCAGGGAAATAATTAAACATATGGTTGTTCCTGGTCGTCATAACATCTATACGTGGCTCCTCACATCACTATACACTTCTTTTCTTTGGCATGGGCCGGCGGCCTATCTGATGGCAAGGGAACATCGGTCCAGCCCGCAGCTGCTGCCATCTCGTCTTCTTTCGCTTTCTTCTTTTTCTTGCGTCCGGTCCAGCCCCTCTCCCTAGCATCTTGAAGGTTTTTCAGGGCACCCCGACGAGCCCGGCTTGGACGGCGACTTACACTAGCGCGACTACGCATGAAATATTGGGAGGGTCCCCGTGTTATTTCTGGATTAGCACCGGGCTCTGCCCGGGTCCCATTAACCGTAATAGTCTCTAGCCGCTCAACAGTAGGTCGATTCAATGGATCTCCAGGGGCGGGCCGTGGGTGGCGAGGGACTGGCGCGTGAAGCACTGGGGCATGGGGGTAGCTAACTGTGCCCGGGCGAGATACGTCAAACGCCCCAGCTACTCCTGTTGGTGTGCTGATAATAAGTGGTTGCTCGGGAGGTGACGGAGGGCGACGTTGTGGCGGCCTGTTAAATTGTTGCGAGCCATGGTCATGATTATCACGGCCACCGTCGCCTGCCCATGGAAATTGTAGGTTATCTGATGCGGAGTGGGGTGCACCAGTGCTGTCCCATCTATGATGTAAAGCCATAGCCCCCTCTATCCCTGGCACAGGTGGTAATGAAGCTGCTAGCAATTCTTCATTTTTCATATTTATAGCCGGGGCAGAGTGGGGATGGCCCGCAAACATAGACGCCGATGCGAGCGGTGGAACGCCAGGTGCTCTTGGCCATGTTGACGCATTCTGTAATCGAGGAATCGTGAGAACTTCGTACATGCCTTCGCCGGCAGCGAGTTCATCCTGAGGCATCGGTCCACTTGTAGATAGTAAAGGGGTCCTAAAAACCGGCTCATGTAACTGAATCGAGCGCAAGCCGACGTCTTCCCCAGGAGCTATAGATCTAGGGGGGCCAGGGATGTACTCCGTTGGGAATGATTCGGCACCAACAGAAGGTCGGTCGTGTTCTAAATTTTCTGTTGGCATGAATTGTGCCTCGGGTGCTGGGCCTTCGGGGGACGGTGTTCCAATAGGAGAAGCACCGTAGATGTCCTCATTATCAATATCCTCATGGTATGGTTGCCTACCCTGCGCGAAGGCGCTCGGTCCTAAAGTGGGTTGGCCCCTTGTCTCTTGAATCGAGTCGGATATGGTCTGCTGCGACACAACACTACTATCGGAGACTTGCCTCGGTCGTTCCTTCAGAGTGGAAGTGCGAATACGTGGCAATTCAGGGCGGTTTGTTGCGGGTGTTATACTGCCCGGAGGCATCCGGGGAACAGGCAGTACAGCAGGTAGGGGTGGTACCGGCGGGATGTCGGAAGAACTTGCCAGATCTCGTGACACACGTCTAACCCCAGGAATAGGGGTATGGCGTAAAAAGGAAGGCAAGTCCACTACCGGATCTTCTTTGGAATATGGGGGAGGAGGCGGCACCCAGTTATCAGCATCACTCTCATGAGGATGCTCCGCCCTACCATCAGCTCGCCTATACTCAACATGGCCAGCGACAGGCGGCCGAGGGTTGCGCTGGCGGTTTACAGCGGCAGCTGTGGCAGCTCTGCGCAATGTTGTACCCGATCGCGGGCTAGCGTGTGTATAAGGAGCGTCAAGCGCTTCTTGAGCTTCTTCCAACGATACATCGTCCAGGGCATCGGGGGCACGAGATGCAGAGCCATCCTGAGCCGTCATCATCCGCCTTGGGATTAGGGGATCTTCCATATCCTCCTCCGCAGCAGGTGTCCGAAGTAGAGCTTCCGCCTGGCGGCTGATGGTGGTAGCGGAGCGGACCATGCTAGCTCGGTTTCCCCTGCGCTGAGCCACCGTCCTCCTTCGGACAATAGCAACCTCTGTGTCTATGTCTCGAAGTTCTTCCTCAAGGACTTCAGGCTCTATTGTACCCACCTCGATAGTAATCTCTTCTTCATAGCCATTCTTTAGGCCATAGTCAAAGTCAAGAATAGTAATTCTTCCACCATCGACAAAATCAATACCCTCCTCCTCAGTAATTTGTCTATGGGGCGCAATCCCTTTTGATGCGATAATCAAGCGCTCTTGAAGGGACGAATCACCAAAGCCAGAGACCCATTTAACGTTGCTAACACCACCGGATTCAGCGATCATTCGCCCGCTAACAAAGGTATTGCGTAACTTGTCACAGAGAATCTGCCATTGAGGAACCCGGTACCCATTCGCTTCCTGGATCCGTGAGGGCGAACGAACAGAGTGCCCACTACTTCGACGATGGAGCGCAGGTAACGTAGACGAGTCCGCTGGGTGATGAGCTTCCGGCGTGGCCTCTAAATCCTCAGGCACGCCATAAAGCCAAATATGCTTACCCTGAAACCCAGCGGAAACCAACTCTCCCTGGTAGTTGGCAGCAGGCAAAGTGCATGGCAATAGTGGTCCAGGTGAAGCCGCGGTCGGAACAGGACCTGTGAAGTACGTAGTACCATTGCGGAGATCGTCTATACGCACGGCGCGGAACGTCTCAAAACTCCTGTCATATGTGAACGTCCATGTTGCCTCCATCGAGCTTGACTCCTGTAAAAGCACAGCATGGCTGCAGTCTCGACTTGTATTAGGAAATAAGATAGACGTTGTCCACAAAGCACTGATATCGTCATTTCCCAACTGGCCACCGGGGTCATAGTACGGTGCCGTTAATATGACGGTGTTCGGGGTTGTGGAAGCTGTCGTAGTGCCCAAAAGCTGTGTGCCATCGAGAGAAAAAGCCAGTGCGTCTACGCCATCGCATTTGACAGCTCTACGTTCGGTTGGAAGTGCGCCAGGGTTGAGAGAGGAGACTTCTATACCACCCTCATACGCAGCGGCCAAGACCGAACCGCAAGGAGACAAAGCCATAGCTCGAGGCGTGTTATCGAGAATAAGAGATTGTTTCCTACGGGGCGGGGTTTGATTTAAATCATAGAGGTCAACTTGCATATCGGTTGATAAGACAGCCAGAAAGCTACCGTCGTCTACGATGCAGGTCGAAACCGGACGGCGAAGGATCTTCAGCTCGCGTTTCACAGCTAGGCCGTAGCCTCTAACATCTAAGACGTAAATTCGAGACGAGTTATAAGCGAGGAGGTGGTGGCCGCGGGGGGAGGGACTGAATTGCATGCCTTCGCCACCAGGCGCCGAGGACGAGCTGATGGAGTTGGAAATCAATTTGACAGTGGTCTTCTTCGGTCGCAGATAGGCTTCGAAGAGGTTCCGCTTCACTTCACGGGCAAAAACCCGGCGTAGATTCGGCAGAGCATCATCGTTCATCGACGTCGCAGACATGGGAGGGTGGCTCGCAGCGTAAGAGGGGCATCGTGAGAGATGGTGGGCATAGAGATGGGCCTGCTGAGATATGCGCCTCCATCTGGAATTGAGGAGGACGAGAGAAGCGAAAGAATCGGGGTCGGTCAGTTGCAAGATGCTGCGATTTCTCGTCAGACTCATCGCTACGTATGTCATGATCGAACGAGGAGGGCTAGACTATGTTATGTTATGCTATGCTTTGCTTACTGCTGTATGATTTCATCCGGGAGATTCTGGAAAGCCAGAGAGGCGGGTCGGTCGACGGTCAACGGAGGCTTCTCGTCTATTGGAAAAGACGGCAATGGCGACGGCGACGGTGATGACAGAGGAGGCGGGGACGGGGACAGGGACGGAGATGGAAGCCCAGGCGATGCCATCGCGACGCGCTCAGAGCGATGAGTGTCGCCCGTGAATCGGGCTGACAACGAACCACCCGGCGGCGGCAGATAGGCTGTAATTCTTGAGCGGCGGTAGGATCGTCGAGCTTGGCAGGATCGGAGCGTGCTTCAGATCATTCTCATGCCGCCAAACTACATGGGCACTGCCGTCTTTGTTGAAGCCGTATCCGGTATCTCGGTATAGGTGTCTCGCGGCATCAACGATTCATTGATCTATCGAGTTATTGGCCAAAGCTCAAGCAGCGGTGGTATTATCTCCTCTACTCCATTCTGCGGTGACACCGTGTCCCATCCGTCTTGTATCGTGTTGTATTGGATTGCACTGAATTGTATTGCTGGGTGATAAAAGGGGTCTGTCCGTCTCTCTTACCGAAAGGGACAGCTGACAGACGGGTTGAAGAGAGGGTAGCAGCAGCAGCAGCAAGACCAGGATGCCGACGCAAGTCACTGAAGTCACTGAAAGGACGTGGTCGCTGCCTTGGCACACATCTTCTCGAGGTGAGATAGGTATTACCGCGAGGGGCGGAGTCGGATGAAGCAGGTGGTCGGGAAGCTGTGCTACCTGCTACGATTGCCCGTGCTACATACCCGTATTCTGCATCTATCCAAAGGCCGACAGTAGGTATATAGATCCCGTATATGTACCACTTTGTAGTATTGCTGTATGACATATGTACATAGTATCGGTAGGTACTTTCGCCCAAAAGAACCAATTAAGGGGACCTACTAGGTCACTCATTGGTCGGCACTAGAAACCCCGTATGCTAAAAGAGGCTACGGCCAACTTGGACCAAAAGCTGGGGCCATGAAACAAAACTAGTCTGAAGTAGACCTCAGATGCGCCGCGGACAGTCATTGGTGACAGAGAAGCCACATTACTATTGTATGCAACATGCCTCTTCCCACAATATTCTTCTCTTCTTTGTTATCAATCGCTCGAAGGTACATAAAGATCTGTCTAGGTACTACTGCCTGCTTGGAAAACAGACTACCTACTCCGTACCTAGGTATATAGGTAGCGTTTTTCCAGAAGACCATTAGTCTCGTTAGTACATGCCTATTTTTAGATCTTCACTGACAGCCCCCGTACTATTGGCTTGTTCTGTGCACCAACCACAGGTGAAACACGGGTGATGGGGCAGTAACGGGGATGTTTATCGACAAACAGAATAACCTAGCCGCCTAGCGAAACAATTACAACCACACGAGGCAGGTACCTACAAAAGCAAAGTCCACGAGCGCGATGAGACCCGTTATTTAGAAGCTATAGTATTATCACAGCTATCTCTAAGATGAGGAAACAAACACTATATTGTATAACAATATACCTAGCAACATTCACATTTCATTTAGATAGTAGCAATAAGAAACTTCGAGTATCGGCCTTTGACGCTCAGTCATAGTTTTAAATTCCCATTTCCGTCTTCAACGCGGACAGATACAACATAGCGCCTGCAGTCAGGCTCAGAAAAAGCAACCAATCCAGACCTAGCGGAGGTGAATAGCCCAGAAGGTTCGTCAGGGAGATCCCGAATGTCCGGACCTAAAGTCAGGGTGCCAGCATGTGTTTCTCCCTCTCCCGACACCTCTCCTTTTTTACTGGCAACCAGGTTGATTGACAGTGTTATTATCGTACAGTGGTTGCCCATAATCACCTCAGTTACTCGATCACAGAGGTGCCTCCATGTTAAAACGCGGTCTCCATGCGTAGGCGCATGCTTAGAGAGGACAAACGCCCGGACCTCGGCAAGGAGCGTACTACCTTGCTCATGGCGGCGCCTTTTAACCACTTCGAAAACGTCTTTGGTACTGGGGTCCTTGTCCGTGTAAAGAACAGCGAGTGGGCGAAGATCGCCCTGTGCATTCAGGAAGATCCCGCAAATCAGGAGGCAGCTGCATACGTGGACACCTTGATAGTTGATGTTGAAGCCCTTGAAGCCAGTAAAGAGAGGGCGAAATCCCCTGCTACTTGGCAATGCGGATTCCATTGTCAGAAAATAATCTCCATCAGGGTTCCAGAGAGCATCTGGGGACCAGATCATGTCCTCTACGGAGTAATGAGGCTTAGCTGGGAGATAACGAATATAAATGCGGCTAGCTATTTCGGTGCGGATTTGATGGTTGTCCTTGGTGCCTAGAGACTTTCGAATATAGACCGTGGTCCTTCCAACGCTCCATATACTCGAATCAGTAGTGCTAAATAACTTGTGAGGATGCTGCCTCACATACCCGGACCCCGTCTTACGAAGGTAAATGCCGAGATAGTTGTATGAGAATGATGGGGGCTCAGCTGGTACGGTAACACAATCCAAGGCCAAGACGTAGCCCATATTTGTACTTAGACCTAGCTTTGCCTCCATTCGAAGCCCATTGTTGGTCAAGGAGAACTCAGGGTTTGGTCCTAGATAGTCATTGAATGCCATAACTCCACTGCAGTGGGCGAACTCTGATGGTGACTTGGCTAGTATGCCCCTAAACGGCTGCGACTCGGTTTCTCGTTCAGATTCAGCTACCCAGGAGAACAGGGATAGGTCGTTGTGATCTTTAGCTATTTCTTCCTGTAGTCGAATGAACGCCTTGTCTCCTTCGCCGTATATGAGGGGCCTAGGAATGGTTAGCCTTCTGGTTTTCCGGCTACCATAAAGATATAGTATTTACGAGGGGAAGCGCAAGATGAACCAAATACATATTGATGCCAAAAATTCCTAAGAGGCAATAGGCAATATCTTCTACCCTTGTAGTCTTGCGAGCAGAGGCCCACGACATCTTCTGCCCTACAGGTACCCCGGAAAGATAGGCGCTGTCTTTGAGGACCGACATATCAATGCCAGTTTTTAGGGATATTCCGTGATGGAGAGTGGACTTTTCTCCACGAAACTTCCACGTACTGTCGAAAAACTCTAGTTTTCTGGGAGCGATGAGCTCCTGGAGTGTCCAGCCGCGCGTGAACCAACGATACTGCCCTTGCTCAAGCCAGTCAAGCAGAGGATCACCTCTGGCCACTGGAGGCAGGTCCGCGATAAACGCAAAGCAAACTTGAGATTGCTTGTACCACTCGAACATCGAGTTTATAGCTTCCGATAACTCCGCGCTGCTCGTTTTATCAATACAGCATGTGTCTATCCATGCGTACTTGAGGCCGCGCGAAACCGCCATTTTGCACAGTCTTTCGATCTTGTCAAACTCGGCTCTTTTCTTAGCCACATCTGAACTGGTAAATTCTTGAAATGAAACTTCCTCATCCCCCCAAGTATGTGAGAGTATTGCGTATCCTTCATTTCGGGGCTCCAAGACTTGTTCGAGCTGTAGGCTTGTTGTGTTGATGAGCCACATGCTTGGAGTCAGAACGACGAAGATTCTATGAAGAGTCGTTTTTATTAGCCACGCCTGGTAGTAAAAAGTTCTGAGTCAAGTGAGGAATGCGCTCTAGATCAATGGGTCCTTTTAGGCCGTAAAGAAGTGGCAAGTAGAAGTGCGCCCCTTTCGTGATCGTTAGATTCATACTTTCTTTCGCTGCGACCTTGGTGCAGCAAAAGATCCCATCAACTAAGCCAGAGGGTCAGCTTACACCCTGAGGTCAATTATATGCAGCGACCCTGCAAGCTGTTTGGGTGGCCGCGCACCACCACCTCCTCCACCTGATCTGCTTCTGCCTACTCTAGCCTACTCCAACGCCAGAAGGATCGTATTTGGTTAGCCGCGATACCTCCCACCGTAAACTAAGATTCTCTTGTCGGAGTTAGTGTCTCTTGACCCGCAATCGCAGGGGCTAGTTTTTTAACCTCGAGAGTCATTCCTAAGGACACCACTATGCTACGCACTCGAATGATCCTAAAATGGACGCATATACGCACCGAAACACCAACAGCCGCAGTGATGATAACAAACAAAGCAACGCGGATGGCAACTGCGCCACTACCACGAGCGATAAGGCCGCTCAGGAATGTCAATCCGCGGCCGAGACTCAAATGCACCAACGGCTTACGGAGATGAGGAGGCGGCTTAATCGAACCGATAAACTCTTCGCGCAAATAGAGCGTTTAAGGGATCAAATCTCGGCGGAGCTAACCGGCCTTCTCAAGGAGTTGCCGCCATCCTTAGAGCCAGAAAACGTTACTAGCGACATGGACCTCAATGACTCCGATACTAGTTTAGAAGCCAATACGGTAGCGAGTGATAGGCCAGCACCGGTCATTATCCCCAGAGTTCAAGCCAAACCATGGAATGAGATGGCTGTTCTTAGTAAATCCCGAATTGCTCCTGAGGAAGTTTTCGCAATTGAAATCGCAAGCAATGAGCCACTAGGAACATTCGAGCCTGGGGCGCTATCGAACCGCAAGTCAGAGATTACATTCAGCGCTTACGAAGAGAGCGCTGGTCTTCCTGAGCGATTGCAAATCAATTCTCCTAGCCTGAAACGCCTGCTGCTCGAGTATGATTCAGGACTAGGCGACCAAAATGGCCGTGGCCCTACTACATCGAACTCACCGCTTACCATTCTTCGGCCATTCAAGATTCTACATGATCAGTACCCACGAATTAAACGCTGCCTTGATATTTCTGAAGAAAAACTTCGTTCCGAAAGTGCAGATGCAAATGCTATACAAGGAGACTCTTCTGACGAGTCAGCTGCGGCAATAACAGAGTTGCAGGCCTATATAGATAATCTTCGCTGCTTGGTTACGTATATGGATGATTTCATTCTCCCGGCAAAGGCTAAACTTGAGAATAAATCAGATACCGTTTGCTTCTCAGAGTTGTGGTATGTCTTTCCTCCGGACACCATTATCTATGTTAAGGCGAGCGACTTTGTGCAGAAAGTCTGGTGCGTTATCCAGAGGACTGGAGGCCGGAGATACATGAAACCCCCAGATCACATCCCTGAGAGCACATTCCGACATCAGTTCAGCCCATTTGTCGTCGATTGCTATTTTATCGACTACGACGGGAAAAACTTTGTGCCTGTGTTCGGACAGTTTGAGATCAACTTTTTCGATGGCGCAGAGCCCATCAGCTCATTGCCGATGTTCCCTCTTCGTATTGCTGAAAAAGAAGCACTGATCCGCCGAGATGAACTCGAGGCTCGTGCATCCGATTTCATTGCCTATACTAACCTTTGCCATCGATATTATGTTGGATGGAGTCATACTAGGACGCCAGATGGGAGGAAATGCAATGAGGTGGAGCAGAGGTTTGACGGCGAAGTCATTGTCGATTATTTACGCGCTATTGAAAATGTTCCGTCTTGGAAGCCCTCAGGTAATGATCCTCAACTATACGCGATGGACCGCGCCGAGCTCGGCGCCTTGGCCCAGGATATTGACCAGGACTGGATATGGGACAAGCGAGTTTCCGACGATATCTTGGCCCAACTCAGAGAAAGTCTACGTTCCTGGTCAAACACAGCCGAAATTCCCAACAAAAATTATCTACTCCTACTTCCGGATAGGGTTTTTGCCTACGTGTTACGCAACCGTAAATGGGGTGAGTTGTTTGAAGGGTCAATAAGCTCTCGTTGTTGTCGAATAATGTTGCTGATTCGATTGCAGCTTCTCTACCAATTGGGAGATCAGGGGATAGAGACCAGACCTTCTGCCCTATTAATATGCTAGACGACCCATGGAAAGAACTTTACTTGCCAAGGGGCCATAAGGAAATGATCCAGGCATTGGTAAGAAACCACTTAGATGGGTTTCAAGGGCTGGGTAAGACTGAAACTACCCTGGTCGACCTTGTCCGCGGCAAAGGTACCGTAGCTCCCTAAATTATCTCTCTACCCCAGAACGCATCAGTTACATATCTGGTGTGAGTTCTCACACACGGAACCTTTCACAAGTTGCACTTTGGATGTGGCGCTGACGTTGCTGGTTTTAATGCAGGAAGGGGACTCACTATCCTCTTACATGGTCCACCAGGAGTCGGGAAAACATCCACAGCTGGTATTAACAACTTAATTAATACTCAGGGTAGTTAGAAACTGACAGTTTAAACGCAGAATGCACAGCCGCTGCTACAGGACGGCCGTTATTCCCTATCACATGTGGTAAGTCACGCGAGGCACATATTTCAGACATCTTGACGTCCTGAGTTTGACCGAATTCTTACAGGCGACCTCGGCACCTCGCCAGCCAAGCTAGAAGATGATCTATCTGATGTTTTTACCCTAGCAAAAACTTGGGGGTGTGTCTTGCTTCTCGATGAAGCTGATGTTTTTCTTTCGGAAAGGCAGACGAGCGATATAGCTAGAAATAGCTTAGTTTCGGGTTAGTTACGCCCAGTATAGCTACCAACATCATTCAGGCGGGCTAACTGAAGCTATAGTCTTCCTCCGTACACTGGAATACTATTCAGGCATACTGTTTTTAACTACCAACAAGATTGGAGAAATAGACGCAGCATTCAAATCCCGTGTACATCTGTCGCTTTACTATCCTTTGCTAGACTGGGAGGGGACTTCGACGATCTGGAGAAACAACATCACAAGAGCGAAATCAACAAATCAAGAACTAGAAGTTGACGAAAAGGTCCTCCTGCAATATGCGCAACAACTGTTCGACAAACAGAGGAGCGATGAACCCCATGGCGTCGCTTGGAATGGGCGCGAAATTCGTAATGCCTTCCAGAGTGCCATCGCTATCGCAAATTTCCAGAAGACTCCCGGGTCTTCTCCGAAACTTACTCCCGGACATTTCCAGAAGGTTTCTGAGGCCTTTGATAACTTCAACCAAAACTTGGCTAATACGCTTAGCTATCGACAACCCGCAGAACCAAACAAACTTTCATCAAGCGGAAAGCAAATTGGATGGCTTGAGCCTTTCCAGGCTAGCAGGATGTATGAAACTGCTTCCAATTGCGGCTCTACCTCTAGTTCCGATGATACTCGACTAGAAAGGCCTCGCAAACGAAGAAAGCACTTAGAATCCTACAAAGGCGATTCCATAACCGCCAAGTTCTCCCAGATATCCTCAGGGGCTAGCCACATCAGGCAATCCGTATATCAAAACCCTGATTGGGCACCGTCACAGGCGCCTCTAGAAACATTGCATCACTTTCCCGTACCCGCACCGGAAATCCTCGGCCAACAGCAACCGGGGCCCCAACAAAATCAGTCTATGAGTATTCCAGCGGCGCTGCCTAATGCTCAAATACAGCAGCAGTATCCCCTACCAGTATGGAATGCGCCGCAGAATACGGTGCTGATGCCAGTCAGTATGGTCTATGGCATGGCGGGGATGCCAATGCAGCAACCGTTACCAATGCCTGTCCCGATCCAATACCAGAATGCAGCTATGAATCCCTACGGAACGGCCAACACCGGCCCAACGACGCAAATTCCTCCCGATCAACTGCGTAGACCTCATGAATACCCAAACTCCTTCCAAAGTCCCTTTCTAGCCCCTCAATCATCTCAGTCAAGGTCTCATCATGGGAATGAATTTCGCCGGCGGCAGTCGGAACAAGGTTCAGGAGGCGGGTTTTGGGGTCAACTTGACAAAAACCATTGATTCCAATATGCGGGTGCTAGGTAGCGGCAACAAAACAGTACTAGTCCATACCTTATGGTACATTATCAATCCCGCCGGTTCTATATTCTAACAATAATGCGTCTATCATATGAGTGTTGTAGAACACAATGCCACTAATACCAATTGAAATGATCTTACACCTGCCTTCAGTAGTCAAGTTGCGCATAGGTCCGAAAGATACAAGCTTGTGAGATCTATGGTACATGTAATATACTTATTTCCCCCTTTGTGCCAGCATTCATGCTGCGTTGTATGACATATACGGCTTCGCGTATGGTGGGAAGGTTTTAGGGTCGCGAACAATCACAAAGGTGATAATAAGAGGGGGCGTATGACATGGACGAATTCCTGTGTACGTAGCAAGCCCCTCGTGTTTTTATCATCTTTTCACTTGTTCAATGCCGGTCCTCTCTACTACGATTTATCTAGATATTAATACGTCAAATTTACCTACGCATTTCCTACACATGTCGTTGTTTTTAGGTTAGAATAACCCATCTAGGGTAAATATTCAATCCGGTGAGTCAATAATCGTATGTCCTGTCCCGATCCTGACTACCTACGACCACATACCCCCACCCCTGAGGTATAGAACAAGGGGGTTATTTGTGTATAGATATATAGCCATTAGAGTAGTAGTTAGGGTTCCTCGTACGTCAACAAGTATTCAGGACCTACCTGGGCGTTGCTATTCGTATCTCGAAGCTCGTGACGTATCCCGCTCATACTTGGAACACGCTTTGGTGTTTCCCACTTGTAATACAAAATAACGACCCCCTTACATCGGAGCCCCATATCCGGTTCATATCCGGTTGGAGCCCGTGAGATACAAACCCTATGCAGCAAACCAGGACCGGTTTCCGTTTACACATAGCCTAAACTTCATACCAGTTCATGTGTTCTAGAACTCTCATGTGATTGTATTGTAGTGCAAGACTGGTTTGTACGGCACCGAGGGATAAGGTAGTCGGGAGAAGAAGAATGAAGGGAGCGACCCCCATCGCATTGCCAAATACATAATAAAGTGTCCATGGTTTATTCGTGTTGAAATATTCTTCCGCAACAAGCAAATCGAACAGCGTATCGTATACTGTTTCCATTAGCTATCGTCCAAAATAAGTTCAACACATAGCGCACATCAGTCCTGAAGAAAACCCCAAACCTCATTATCTCATCTCAATATTGAGGTCCCATCACGACCCGCGCCAAGCTTCAACATGTGCATCCACACTCACATTAGTCTTCTTTGCCCAAACTGCTCAGCATGTGTCGGGTGGTACTGGGGTGCTAGACAGCACATCTGTATAAGGCGGAGAGTTGCCGGGGATTGCTATGGGCCGCTCGCTGGGTCGTTCGAGACCATACTCGCTCCATACATGTGTGCCGAATGCCATAATATCGAGCGAGCCATGCGGCACGAGCAGGGGAGGCGTTGAACACGGGAGGTATTGCGCTTTTGGCTAGGGACCATAGCTAGATGCAGCAAAGCAATAATCACTACTTAACTAAGACAGAATGTAGTGGATTTTCACCGTCCTCCTCTTTATACCAACTTACACTTTCGTTCTTTCTTCTTCATACTAATGACACTCAATTTATGTTTCGTATTGGAATTACTCCTACTTAATAATACTAAATTAACCTAGTATTATTCTCTGTTAGTACTAAGCTAGTTGTAAAAACTTTTCATTCGGCTGCTTGTTTAAAAAACGGCTGGATAACGTCACTAATATAATAATTTCATTATAAGACCGAGTCTTTGTAGCATAGATCTTACAGAAGCATAGATGGGCATCTGAGTGGCGTGGAATGTGGTGTATGATAGAATTTCGATTTCCCTATCAGCCCTAAGAACATGTGGTTCTGGGAGGCATGCTATGTTCTAATGAGGAACGATACCTACGGAGAATCAATTAGTCAACCCATCAATAAATCAATCTAAATACACAACCTCCCAAGCTGAACCCCCCTCAGAAAGCCAAGCCAGGAGAAATTTTCATAACGTCAGAGTGATTATATAAGCCTTGTTACTTTAACACAGAATAATTTCACAAATAAAGCTACTCATAATACAAAATTCACATCATATGCAAGTTTATTCGTTTTTTATTCGTTTTTTTATTCGTTTTTTATTCGTTTTCTTATTCGTTTTTTATGTGTAATTATGGTGCCATCATCAAAGCAACTAATGAATAGTAGTTAGGGTGTAGCACTTTCTTCCGGATCTGCCTCCGCCCCCCTCACCTTTCCCGTCCGAAATGGCTATTTAGGCCTCGTCATCACTTGGTGTCGGACTCCGGACATCAACGCCGAATTGTCGCTTGTGTGCGTTGAACACTTGTTGCATCGTCGGTTCATCAACCCCGTAGTTGATATCGGTGCCCTCGATTTTCTTCTTTTCCCCTCCTATTGTGATCCAAGATCGGTGATTGCCATCTCCGCCCTTGAAGGTCCCAATGTGGAAAGCCTTCCCAGTCTTAGTTGTTATGCGTCCTTCTCCATGGATATATTGTATTTCGCGACTCCACGCGTTGCCTACGTGTGCTTGCTGAGTACCGGCACGCTCTAGATACTCGCAGAGAGCTCTTTTCTCTTCTTTATTCAGTATGGCTAGATTCTTCTTCTTGCCTCCGGACGGCATGGCTGTGACGCTCTTTTAACTAAAATAAAACTCATGATTAGGGAGACTTCGAACGTATAGGCCGGACGAGTTACTGCTCACCAGGAAGGAAGACGCTGAAGATGGATTTTCGGAAGCTGGTACAGAATAACAGATTTGGAGGCGGCGTTGAGTGAGCTCGAGGGGAGATTCTGATATGAACTGAAACTTGAACTACCATTTAGCTGAAGAAGGAACTGCAATATATAGAAAGGCAAGGATAGATGCCCGTAATGCGTTTCTATTGAGAGTTTCGGTAAGATTAACTACGCGGTTGTTTGCTACCGGTACTACGTTGAATGATGAATACACTTTAATTAGAACACCTGGTTTCTCAGGGAATGGGTTGTATTACTTCAAACAGACGAAGCTGTTAATGAATGATACAATAGAATATTGATAAACCAATCCATCTATGCCTAGAAAGGCATTTGTAGGAGCCAATTTACAACAAGGAGGTCATCTTAGAAGTTTCAAGTGGCTGGTTCATAATGATGAATGGAACATTTCGTAGCACCTCGTTTACTGGCGTGGTATGATAGAGATAGTGTACTATGGAAACATGCATGGTCAATAATCTTACCCGTGTAGCCATGCTCGTTTGTATATGGCGGTACGTCATTGTGTATTGCGAGTACCCAGGACGTATTCACGCTAGGTACTTACCCAATAGGGATACTCATGTACTTATTTGAGTGAGTCCCAATAATTGTTTGTGTTCTATTGTTGTGTCACAAGGTAGGGCGAGATTCTACGCATTCACTTGGCTCCGGAGGCTCAGCCCCACATAGGTTACTTAATTACTGGCAGAACTTAGACATTGCAGACACTTAGCTAACCGCAACACACCTCTTCCCGCCCGCCTTTTCCATCCACCTACGGCCTTTCCTTCGCCTCATAAAATATACACACTGACGTACATCGCCTACCTTTCAACACGCTACATAGAAGCGAACAGATCACTCATTGTTGAGCATAGCTCCTCTGTTTGCATGCATCCTGGTGAAACCGCGCGCGCCACCACTGCAGCCTCCGTCGCCATGTCTTCTCGCACCCACGGCACTGGGCAGGTATCGAATCTCCAAGCTGCGCAGGAGCAGGTTTGCGCCAAAATGAGGAACATCTGTACTGTTATGGAACACATCTCAGAAACCACCACAGATCGCTCCACAGCCGATAGCATCAACAGCCTTATCGGAATTATATCCGAAATATTATCAGAAGTCACCTCGATGCCTGTAAATGGTGACCAGGAGCCAGAGCGGGATATCACTGACGCAACGGGATCGTCTGGAGTGAACGACGCAGAGACTACCCCGGTAACTTCAGCCAACGACGAACCGGCGGACCAAACAAATCGTGAGGAGGGTGCTCTCCGAGCAAATGACAGCCCTGAAATCACCCTTGCCTCCTCCAACAGCACCCGGTTGCTGGGAACTGAGGACACAGAAGATAACCTTGACGAAGAAGGTTCCCCTGTAATCAACAGCGACTCGGGTACCACCTCCCAGACATCTGCTACCCAGACGCCTGCTACCCAGACACCTACCATTACAAAATCCCCTCCGATAGCCGACACTGCTGTGGTCACTCCATTCCCGTATACTGTGGGGCAAGTGTTAGAGCTAAAGACCCCTGAAGGAAAACAGCTTTTTGCAACCATCACGAAAGCTTACTCGATTACCATGTCGCCTGTTCTAGTAGTTCAGCTCAGCGAGTGGGCCGGGCCCCAGGAGGCAATCCTCAAACTATATGATCGTCGTTTCGGAAACCAGCGCAAGAAGAACCAATATAGCGACGATCCGCCCGAGCCACATACTGCACAGGCCGAAGCGGCGTGGCAAAGATATATAAGAGAGGGTCTAGCTGAGCCATTACTCCGGGAACTCCAGCGCGAACATGATTCATGGCTCGAGGACGACGATGATACGGACGATGGCACTGAAGATGGCACTGAAGACGACGACAAGGGCGACGGCGAAGACGAAGACGGAGACGACAGCGAGGATGAGCATGACGATAGACCTGAATGGGAGAGATTGGGAGAGCAGGAAGGGAAATATTATTATGGGTTGAGAAATGATTACATTACAGAAGTCCGGGCATACAAAGAGCTGCAAGAATTGCAAGGCCGTTACATCCCTAGGCTTTTCTCTACCGTTGTTTTCGATATGCCATCCGCCCAGTCGGACCTTCCTGTCGCTTACTTCCAAGTAACTGGCATCTTAATCGAGAAGATTGATGGCTTCACGCTCTCCGACCTAATCGAAAATACGCCAAAGGAAAGTCTTTCACTGTGGCAAAAGATAGTCCAGGACACAATAGACTGCGTAGCCGAGGTAAATCGTCATGGGGTCATGCATAGCGATTGTTCGGCAAGGAACGTCGTAGTATCCTCTTCAAGTGGAAATGGATACCAGCCGTACTTGGTGGACTTCGCAAGGGCCAGTTTCAAATCGGATTTCACGAGGAGGAAGTGCATCATATATACCGAGGAGTATTATGATCGTGGGGGTTGTAATTGCTGGAGGTGCATGGTTACCTTGTGCAATGATCCAGCAGAGGTTGGTTTCAATATGCTTAACGTGGTGAAAGAGGCTACGGGGCACACGGTAAAGTTCAACCTCCCGGATAGAGACGCTCTAGCTCCTGTTGAACAGCCTGAGCATTAATTTCATCAACGGAGAAATAGTGTTATATGATATGAAAGTTTACTAGAGTTATGTTAGATAAAATAAAACCCTTCAATCACTTACCGATTCCGCACGTCATAACTAATAGTCCTTGAGTCAGGATATCAACGTAAGTGCTGTTTACCTACACTTTGTCATCTCTATTGCTAGCAAGTAGAGTCTTTCCCTTTCGGAAAGTGTGGACTACGCCATAGATCGATAACTCGGACAGAGTTTCACTCACCCGATCTTAGCATTTAATGCTGCTTTAGTTTTTGTAGCTGTCTAGCAGTTACCCAACCAAACGATCAAATATTGTAAGCCTTTCAACCCCAACTAGCAATCACCACTGAGCCCATCTCGTTTCCCGAAAAGGCTGTTCAAGACACTTTTTTTACCTAGTGCCGTCTTTCTCCTCTGTCCAGGCATAGTACTCTCCAAGTCTAGTTTCGGCATACGAGACGTATTCGAAGTCGTTCTCGGAGATAGGCACCTTGATTAACACCCACAGAGCCTACAAGAAGCCCAGGGTGCCGCGGTAGTCGTCTGCTTCGACGCATAGTCGAGCGACTTTCTTCTCCTCATCAAACCTTCTGCTTAGTGCCTTGTAGTTGGCATGAGTGTACTGGGTTACGAAGTCACGGCACTGGGACCGGGTTAGGAGCATTCGAAACCACCCCACTCGACGAAATGGTTTGCGATGTCGGAAGCGGCGGGGCACAGCATGGCCTCGATGAGTGTTACCGCCGTGACATTTGGTTCGGGCAGGATAAGGATGTTGCCACTAAGCATGCCACAATGGCCAAATACCATCTACTAATAAATCATATAACCCTAAGAATCCTGGTGATCCTCTTTCGCAATTCCAGTAGGTCTATGCGGCGCCCTTGTAACTTCACCTTTCTGGTAGTTGACCTGACTTAGTCCTGGGGACCTAACCGCCTATCCTTACCTTCCGGCTTCTCGCCAGAGGGCTAAACCCGATCAGATCAGTTCAGTCCCAGCAGTATGGCTTAGGTAAGTACGTGTAACACTTAGTTAGTACTTTTTGTGGGCAGGGGAGGTGTCAATGTTGTCGTTAGTGGTCGTCGATTAGCGACGACGCAATGGCGAAATGACGTGCATTTTTGCCCAAAATGTACTTAATGATGATTGGAATACCATAAAGCATTTCCCCCAGTATACGTTCTTGATCCGACCCCTTTGAAGCAACATGTAAAGCGTCTCTTGTGGGTGCATGAAGATAGCCCTCCGCTTTTCAATCTAGTTTCCGTGCGCTTCCACTGGGTGCACCGACCTCCAGAAGACCCCTCACGATGCGCAGAACTGCAGCAAGGACACCCCCTTACAGCCTAACACTCTTGAAAATCAGTGTGACAGGTCGATTTTGGAGGTCGTCCGAGTAGCTGAGCAAGCAGTGAAAGCTCTGCAGACCAAAGGACATGTCCAAGCCTGATATTTGTTAGAAACCTTCGCGGGCGGGGTAAAGATATCTGATGCGATAATTCCATGCCTTCAAAACTCATAAGCAGCATATTGATCCTCAACCCGCACGCTGATAATATCACTCATCGGGTTCAATTACCAGAGACAACGTGCTTCAACAGGCCATATATTTCTCACAAAGCACTTGCCAATCATGGTTTCTGCCTCCATAAGCTTTCTAGTTGGACCCAGTCGCTACGAAGCTAGGCCGCTCCTAGTAGTTCCCCAATGCGTACGTATTGTCCACGAAAGCATGGCGCTGATTGGTCGCCGCACAGATACAGCTAACTCAAGCCCTGTAGTCCAGCGATCTCCAGGAGACACTAGCTAGTGGACACCCGGAACCTTCCTTGATTACGTGTTTTCAAGTTTCGAAGAATCAAGTCATTGATTTCAGAACTTTAGATCTATGGCGCAAGGACTATCTTGACAAAGACGACGTCTTTCATCCCGACTTCCTTCGAAATGTGATCTTTGGCGGCGTTGAGTCGTTCGATGTTAGGCTGACAGACGATGCTCGGGATCTACTACGCGAATGGGGCACAGTAACCTGGGAATACGAAGCCAATATTGACATCGCTAGCGGTCCGTATTTGGTCAACTCGGGAATTTTTTACTCGGTGTGGAAAGTATACGAGGATCGCCAACTTGCATTCTCGCAGTCTATATGGCGTACCGCTCACGATAACCAGTAAGGGTGCCTTGGTCAATCTTGCAAGGATTGCATCGTAACTGAAAAAATCGACTAGAGCATTTGTAGCCACCAATACCCCCGGAAATGGGTATCGGGGTCATGGCATTGTCGTGCCTGCGCGATCATACTCGGCTGCGTTCCAGGCACAGACAACAAAGACGACTTTTCGTGATACATCCAGGTAAATAAGGCATTGAACTGAGACCTAAATTTTATTGTTATTCAATACCCTAACGGAATACTCGAGGATAAGGGCGTGCTGATATCGTTGAACATAGTGCTCTCAGGGGGATTAGGTTTACAGTCAAAGACAACTATCATGTCCGGGGCATGAAGACCACTCTTGGCAACCGGGCATACTTTGAGACTTATCCTACCCAGGATTCTAATGCGGCGGTCGTGACTAAACTCCTCAATGCCGGTGCTCATCTCGTGGGAAAGACCCATTTGAGCTCATTTTCTATGATGGAGCATCCTACCCAGAGTGTCGACTACCAGGCCCCGTTCAACCCTCGGGGTGACGGGTATCTAATACCCGGAGGAAGTAGCAGTGGAGGTGCTTCTTCTATAGCCTCATACGACTGGCTAGACATTGCCGTATGCAGCGACAGTGAGTACTCGTCCGTTAACATCTGTGATAGTGTCTACGACCATATTGCTTATCATCATATTATACGTCTAGCAACGGGTAGCTCGCGAATTCCGGCACTCCAAACGGGCATTTTCGGGTTTCGCCCGTCGACTAATTCGATCCCTAATGACGGCCTGGTAATGGCCTGGCCGGGCTTTGATACGCCGGCATGGATGGGAAAAGACCTTGACATGTTCCCTCATGTGTTCCGCGCTCTATCCGATACAGATTCAACTAATCCAGGCAATGGAGCCTCTCTCGAACCGTCGATCCTTTACCCTACTGACTTTATCCCCTCTGACTCTCAGGAGCAAGTTGATGCCATGGAGGATTTCCTCGACAGCCTAGGCAAGGCGATGGGAGTCAAAAGTAAAATGGTATCTATTCACGATGACTGGTCGAAAACGTCACCCGTCGACGAGAAAGATCTTCGTCAATATCTATATGAAGTCAGTTCACCTCTACAAAGTTGACAGAGTCAATTGGCTGATCCTGAAGAACTATAGTTGACTCATGATGGCTGGTTCTATTCCGCCAATCATTCTTTCAAGTCATTCAGGCAGAAGTACGAAGAAATGCACGGAAAGCCCCCGTTTGTAACAGAAGTTGTGAGATGGTACTGGTTAGTAAAAACTTCACTTTTATATCACTGCCTTCACTTGTTCAAAGGCTAACCTTTGCATAGGAAACTAGGTAGTGGGGTATCTGAAAATGAGCACCAAGAACTCATGAATCGACTGTCTATTTTCAAGGATTGGTTCGTCAAGCAATACATGGCGGACGGAGCGAACATCATTGCTTTACATATCGACAAGGTACAAGCCAAGTATCGCGACGTTTATCCAAGTGACAATAATCCCAACGTGCCTGGTCTGCGGTCTCCATATCTTTCCGCCATTCTAGGTGCGCCCGAGTTAGCCATCCCGAGTAAGTTACTCTCCCATTAATCACCACCTCCTCCATTTCCCCTCCTATATCTTCGGCGTATTGTGGATTTCTCGCAAGCTGTTTGTACTGATACCATAATGAATTCAAAGTCTCTGAATTGCCGTATATGTCTCGCATCAGTAACAAAGAAGAGAAGCTTCCTATAGTGGTTTCATTGATGGGTGCCCCCGGAGCTGATCTCCGACTCCTTCAATGGACATTAGAGGCATTGAAGAAAAGTGGCCGACCAACGAAGGCAAAGACGGGCAAGTCCGTCTTTTGACACAGCCTAAGTCCATGGATGGCATAAAAAGGGCGGGATTACTTAAACTTTAGATCTGTGGCTTGAAGCGGAGTAGCGAAATATGATCCTTGTTCTAATGTACACCTAATTGTTTACAACATAACTAGAGGTGCTACGGATCACACCCTCGAAAACCGCTTATGGCCTGAGGTTTTCTGGTATTGAGGTACTTCGTACTTAGAAAATTCGACGTTATAGTGCAACAGATCTTGCTACTGAACACGAACCCGCACTCTATAATACTGTCCACTGCCATCTAATCACTTCTAGAGATATAGACTCGGGGGGGAAAACCAGCGTATATTGAGAGAAGGAGGCCAGAAAGGCCAGCATGTGTCATGAGAAAGAAAGGAAAGACTACTACTAGGCTACAGCATAACATAAAGAAAAAAACAACGAACTCTTCCCTACCAAAACAATCTGAACCCCTTGGAGACTAGGCACCTTGGTACCCGCACTGTCACAATATATCTCCATTCCGCCACAGCAGAGCTTAGTACCCGCTACTTCTAGAGTTGTTCACTACTAGAAGTTACAAGGGAGTTGCCTGGATGTCCGCGCGGGTTGAAGCCGCGAGAGCACCAGTCATAGAGATCTGAATCTCCTCGGTTCGCTTATACCAGTTGTTGTTCGAGGGGTCCGGTTGCGCTCCCGAAACCGGAACGTTGTACCAGCGGGTGGCGGTCGTTTTGTAACTATGAATTGTCAACTATTGCCTTCATGTCATCCGCTTATATAACTTACGTCGTTGGTGGAAGCTGGCCGATATTGACCAGCAATTTGGCCTCGTAATTAGTGAAAGGGGGTGCCGACACTTGCTGTTCGATGTCGAGATCAACAGTTTGCGTCGTGGATGTGGACCTCGTGGTGGTGTTGGTGTACTGATACCCGACTGTCACCGCCCAGGTTTGAGTAGCTTCGATCTCCCCCACGCCTGGCACACCTGCTTTCTCGGAAGTAAGAATGCTGAGTGTCGTCGAGACACTCGTGACGAATTGGTCTTCGGTTGAGACCGTAACCGTCTGCGATGTCGAGTTCCTCAGTTTCACCGTAACGGGCTGGGGCAGAGAACTTTGATTAGTTCCAGAAATAGTGCTGACGAGGGAAGACGAGGACCTCGAGCTGGCTGCTGTGACATTGAACGGGGCAATGATCTCTTTCATAGGAACGATCGCGTCCCAGCGGAACGAGCTGATTTTGTCGTCAAACCCGACAGTGCGAAGATCGGATACTTCCTTAGTAGAAATGGTGCCCGAAATATTGCGGTAAGAGGCACCCGCCCCATCTGGGTGTTCGAAGAGTGCGGCGGTCTGTCTGTCCACCATAGACCTCCAGCGGACAGACGTCATCTTGTCATTCATATACCACCTGCTGATATCATGGATAACGCCAGGTTCGAAGTCAGCGAGGAAGATGACCTGGCGAATGTGGGTGTAGTCTAGGTCATCGAACATTTCGATAGCGCCACGGGTGAGATCCACAATTCGCCAAAAGAATGAGGCAATTGCATCATTCATTTTATACGCGATGAGATCAACAGCAACCGTGTGGCCCACGCCGATCAAGTCAATGGAGGCTCCAGTGTCCCTGAGGTCAGCGACGTTCTGTCCCGCCGACACTATGTGGTCTGTGAGCGTCATGACGGTGCCGGGGGGTAGATTGAACGCAATCCAGGTGCAAGTATCAACCATAGGCGACTGATGGCGCACGTTCGTTACATATTCCGAGGTGCGAACGTCGACTTTGGGACTAGACCACGAAGCGTCCTTGTACAGCGACACAGTGCCGCTGGGTAATTGAGGTGGCGAAACGCCGGGCGCCGGCAAGGTAGTGAATAGTGCCGCTTGGGAAGCCTGAGTAGGAGCCATTGTAGCAAGTTGTGTCTTAGAGCTGTAATAGAGGGAGCAAGAGAAGCCTGTAGAATCAAAGAGACCGAGAGAGGTTGTTGGTTTCTTGATGTTAACCCAATGCAAAACCTCTCGGTGTTGGTGTATTTATACTCAAGTCTTGTTGGCCAGGACATACCGTCAATTCTGCATGAAGCTGAGATGTTGTGATGTAAGACGCCAATACCGCCACTCGCCAAGCCCGAATTTGATAATCGGCGAAGTTCACGATGCTTATACTTACTGGCCTAGAACATCCGCCATGAAGACACCCTGCAGGCGGCTTAAAAACTTCATATTTGCAGTACCTCCTTGTCAAGTACGGGTATCGCTTAATAGGTAAGTCTTGTTGAGTGTGGCACGCTCAGTCTATTCGGTGATTGTAAACTGTCAACGCCATTGGCGCGGTGTTTGTTGTGGTACTCGTCTCATCGACCAGTGTAGTCTCTAGAATTGTTCTGAAGGTCATAAATTGCGAGATTTTGGGGTAGGAAAACTAGACGATAGCCGAAATACATGGGCGCGTCGGCGATGACCAGCCAGAATGCTCACGAAACATATTAAAGGGACGTCCGATACGAGGTGACTAAGAAATCAGAATCGTCAGCAACAAAAGTAACAGGACATTTATATTAATTGATCTAGTCGTTCGCTTGTCGTGGTCTGTAGCAAACGTCAGAAACAATTTTTTCTAAGCTGGTTGATTCCCAGAAGCTTAGTCTTGACTGACGATGTTCGACAATGACCTGGTCAGTCAACGCTCTTGGCCGTGTCCTCGTTCACATTATCCACGAAGACAAGGGCTCTATGAGTGTAGAAATCCTCGATTTTCGCATCATAATTAATTGCTTTTCCCCAGCGAGCTTTAAGAATCGCTGAGCCAACGTAGTTCCGTATTAGGTCAACTGCTTGCGTTCATTGCCTAAACAATGCATGTCGTTCTACGAAAGGCCTAGCCCAATGCCGGGACCACTGCCAAGACCCCAGGTTCTCATGAGCCTAAGTTCCTAATAGGTGGATCAAATCCCTCAGGAGCAATCCATCCGGTGCAAATACACAGTAACCTCCCAATACGAATAGCCAGGCCCAGACAGATCGTGAGATAGGTGGGCTTTGATTGCGGTCCTAAAGCTTATGGGCAGCCAAACTAAAACAGCCAAAGGGATCAAAAGCATAATCCACAATAGCTACAATTACCATTGTTAATCGAACCTTATCTATTTAAGTAATTGGACACTTGAAAAGAAAAAGATATTTTTGTTAGTAAACTGTTAGTTGCTAATCCCTATTGTTATTAGCGCAGCCACACAGCCAAGCCATACGATAAACCTTATAAGTTATAACCAGCTACTGGTACTCTAATGCTGGTTCAAAAATAATCAATGCTGTAGAAGTAACGAAGATAGCTCACACAGCGGCCTCTTATCCGTTATTCTTCATGCCTTTCCGCAATGTGTATGAAATACTCAACTTCCGATGTGTTTTTATTTTATAAGATGCTGGTTGGGTTAGTCAACGGGCTGATGGTCACGTGAATTTATTACGTGATTCTCAACACGGTTCGCAACAAGGTACTTCAGGGCACGTATAGTTATTGGGAGCATGAGCCGTAATTAGCACGGGGTCTCACTTTCGGTTAGAGTATCGCTGGCGGTGCGATAACGCATCGAAGACTAGCCTAAAACAGCCCAAACTAGAGAAAACAACAAAACAAACAACAAGTAACAACCTCCCCTCTTACTAAAAAACTGTGCTATTGGGGGGTGGGTGGGTGAATTCTCGTTGTATTTGGTGTATAAGCACCTCGAAAGTGTGTTGTAGAGGTTTTGTGCAACGGGGCCCTGTAAGCCCTGTAGAACCACTTACGAACGCATTTACTGGGGGCAGCGTGAGTCTTTACAGGCCTAGCCAGTGCGCTAGTAGCCCAGCCACCCGAACAACCGGGACTCGAAGCTGCCTAAACTCACACCCTAACAGTGTTTATTTATTTATTTGTTTCTTATTTCTTGTGGTGCTTTTGGGGCCGCCGCAACTAGGTCTCAAAGGCGGGCTGAGCGGAGGGCCAGAAAACCTCCGACCACCAGTGAAAAGCACTCCCTTCGTAGGAGGTGAAAAAGCGAAGCGACGAGGAAAACCCGACACGCCTCGAACCCGCGACAAAGGACCTTTTATAGAGCTTCTGCTGGACTCCGAGCGCGTATTCATCTTTGAAGTATTGCTGCATTACCCAGGTATATAAATACCTATTATCAATCATATTCCGAGCCGAGTTTAACATTCAATTTGACATTTCACGATATACAGACGCTTCGGAATTGACTACAAGCTCAACAGCTGTTTGGTATCGCGCCCCCGTTTTGAGATAGATCTGGCTCGATTTATACGATAAAGGGCATATTCGGGTTTCACGATAAATACGATAAGGTTTCTATTCATTAGGGTCCAATGAGGTATTCGCATGTACGGCATACTTGACGAATACCTTGAGCTTATATTTGACCGTACAAAGTCTCGTCTTCTATCGCTGCATTCAATGCTCAATATGTGTCTGCGCCTGAGCAGGCAGCAAGGTAGTAACTAAATAGTTCATAGTACTCCCCCGCAGAAGCGCCATTCAACAATTACGGTAGCTCGTGAGCCTAAAAGTGCAGTCTCACGATCGCGCCTGGTCTCACATTCCATGGCCCAGGCCGCGCATCTGTATATATACACCTACCCCCAACCTCCTTAGATTATACGCAATCAGCGGCTCAGCATCCTGCGGCCTGCTGCCCGCAACATGCGGGCTAACGATACAATGACCTCCTAGGGTTGAAAATGGTTCCACGTGGTAAATAAAGGCTAACCATGCACCCACGTCTTCTGTAGCGAAAATTGATATGTCTACTATACTCGTTAACAAATTTCAACTGTTTCTTCCATCTTTCATTTCATATATCTTTCCTATAGCATCATCATTAACATTTGTACAAATACACCAGTTGTGCGACACGGAAGCAGTAGGCCGCGATATCGTTATCATGGCCGAGGCTGCTAGTCTCGCTATTGGAGCGATCGCTCTCTTGAGCATGTTCAAAGACTGCATCGACCTTGTTTCATGCATCTCAGCAACGAGGTTTTTCGGCAGCGAGATTGAGATATTGAATACACAGCTGGACGCCGAAAAAACCCTTTTGCTCCAATGGGCCGATCGGGTGCATCTATCACAACCTAACAATTACGACAGAAGGCTAGATGAACCTATTGTCAACAAAACAGTGTCAAGATTACTAAGCGCTATTCGCCTGCTTCTAAGCCGAAGCAGTGATTTGCAGCAGCGTTACGGAATGGAGCAGATTGAGACCTCCAACACAGGTGTGCCAGCTATGAGCGGCCCGCGCCTAAAACAATTCACCCATGACTTCGAGAAGCTGTCACTTCGGATCAATGCCAGGCAGAAGGAATCGTCAGTCAAGCAGCGGGTTTGTTGGGCTGTAAAGGATGGGAAAAAGTTCCAGGGTCTCATCCACCAGCTATCCATTCTAGTCGCAAAGCTGAATGCAGTGGTTCCTGCAGGCGCCGGCTACGTGGAGACCATGGTTCATAATCTCCACGAAGTGCGACTTGTTTCAGAGGCTGCCAGGAGCCACAAAACCTCTGTGACCCTTTGGGCCGAGGATAATATCACCGAGCGTTGTCAGCGGCGTATACTCGATCGCCTCTGGTTTAGAGTGATTGATGACAGAAGAAACAATATCGTTGACGCGCATGCCCAAACATTCGAGTGGGCTTTACATCCTCCAACACCAGACATTGCCTGGGACGATTTGTCTGAGTGGTTGCGATCAGGATCAGATATCTACTGGATATCGGGGAAGGCCGGAAGCGGGAAATCCACATTAGTAAAGTACCTATATCAACATGAAGAGACGAAGGTACTTTTGAAAGAATGGGCTGCGGGCAAGTCATTGGTAGTCGCAAACTTCTTTTTCCAAGACCCCGGTGCCCCAGAGCAAAGAACCCTTCAAGGTCTATGCAGAGCACTGCTCTATTGCATTCTCGAATCGAATCGATCACTCATTCCTAAATTGCTTCCAGATATGTGGCGGGAGGTTCATCGAGGCGACAAAGATGACATCAACCTTCCATCAATTGGCGAAATGACAAAAGCCTTTTCAGCCCTAAGGCATCAACATCACACGGATAAGTTCTGTTTCTTCATTGATGGCCTAGATGAATATCATGGAAATCTCTCGGAGGGTATTCAATTCATCAACAGTCTTGCATCCAATGACAACGCCAAGGTCTTGGTGTCGAGTAGGCCAATTTCAGCATGTGTCCAGGCATACTCTCGCAAGCCAAAGCTCCAACTTCAGGATTTGACAAGAAATGATATCAAGAAATACGTCGACGATACTCTTGGAGATCATCCGTATATTCATGACATGCTCGCCACGAATGATAGCGGTGTAACCGCGATTCTTGGGGACATCGTCAACAAGACGTCAGGGGTATTTCTTTATCCAGTTCTTGCTTGTCGATCGATTTTACAGGGTTTCGATACATACGAAGATCTAGCAGAGCTACAACGTCGCGTTGATGAGCTTCCCCCAGAGCTCGAGAGCTTGTTCAAACATATGTTGAATAAAATTGAGCCACGTTATCAGAGACAAGCAGCTAAACTTCTCAGAATTTGCTATCAGAAGCGAGTAAATCCGGAATTTGGGCTCCATACGCGATCAACCATCAGACAGAATCAATCTACGGTCCTTGAGGGTGTATCCACGCTGGGTCTTGCGTTATTCGACAAATGCGACCTTGATACGACTCGTACTGCTGACTTAGTCCATCTCTCGATCGATGAGAAAAGAATTTGGTGCAAAGTCCTTGAAGAGCGACTTAGGAGCAGATGTTGCGGACTTCTAGAAGTCTATGAGGCCATCGGTCAATCTGATCGATGTTTCTGTGGACACGCTTGTGTTAGCGACGAATATTTGGGTCATGATGGCCTTGTCGATTCGGTAGTTGGGTTCATTCATCGCAGTGTCTTCGAGTTTTTAAGTAATCCTGACGTCTGGGATCTTGATTGCTTGCAGATAGGTGATAATAACTTCGAGCCGAATGCTGCACTAGCACGAATATATTTTCACCTAGCTCACTCCCTGAGCAATGAAAACACCGAGAAGACCTCCACTTACAACGTGCGGGAGATCAATGAGCTGACTACAGAGAGCCTTCTTTGCATAAAATATATCGACCCTACGAGGAGCGATCTCGCCGCCCATGCTCTCCAATACATCGCGACAACCGCGCTTGACATAGTCGCACTACTTGGCGAGGGATTCAGGGCAAACAAGGAGTTTCCCTTCTTCGCCACCATTGGTAGATCTTTTAGGTCCATCAAGAAAGCCCAGACTCGTCTCGCAGTAGCGCTTGCTGTGGAGTTAGGGATGATCAATGTGGTCCGCCAATGGAAGGACCCGTCTACTTTTCGGGACCCAAAGCTATTACATCACGGCCTCAACAGACCATATGCCAGCTTGCTGCCATACTTTGGACTTGAAGTATCTCCTCAAATGATTGAATTCCTCCTCTTCCAGGGCTATAGTCCAGACTCCAACATACAATATGACTTGCGCGGTGAAACTACCCCATGGAAGTCCTGGCTCACGAACATATCATTTGTTGTTGGCCCTGAGTCCCGATTTACGATCGCAAAAGTCATGGAAATTTCCCTCAAAGCTGGTGCAAGTCTTGATCTTCCTACGGGCATGCCGGACAAAACGATGGAGGATTTTGTTCGCCGTAAGCTTTTCATGAGTAACCCAAACTTGCTCGACCGAGAAGAGAGATTGCTGATTGAACGATGTAATGCCGTGCTTGATGTGATCACTTCGAGAAGAGCCAAAGAAGCTTCTCAGAGTAGAATCAACACACAGGAAACACACAGGAACGCACGGGAAGTCCTAGGGTCGGGGCACAAACAACAAAACAGGAAGAAGAGGAATATTAATAAGCAAAATCACCAAGATCTCGAAAATCATCAAGATCTCGAAAATCACCAAGAATCCGAAAATCACCAAGATCTCGAGATCGGTGTCGAGGCGGAAGCTTCCGATCAAGCAGCAAAGAGGAGAAAGCTATATTGATGAAACGACCAAACCAACCCAAGCCACTTCTCCTTAGCAACGTGTTCACTATGGCGTTAGGCGTTCGCTTAGTTATTAACATATACCCTTAGCGTGTAAAAACATAGGTGTAATAATATATCGTCATTAGTATTCAGCAAAGAGACCAACTACCGAAACTAACCGTGTACCTACCCCCGGAGGCCTGACAATTACCATGTAGCACTTCTAGGGCAAGGCAAAGGAAGCCTCCCTACCAATAAAGAAAGGACTAGAGGTATCAACTTCGACTGAGGACTGTAGATAAAATCTACGTGTCTAGAAGTTAGAAGAGTTCTGCGGAGCCCACAAACCACATTACTAGAACATGTCAAACTTCATATCGAGAATATCGTAGTGCCCAAAAATAGTGAATAACTAGTCCAACAGGTTGAGAACATCCTCATAGTTCATTTTAGGAACGTAACCTTCCAGTTAACCAAGGGGGGTCTACGTGACTTGCAGCGGTAATGATGTAGAGACGTTTCTAGGTCTCTATTATGCTATAATATTCTATCCAAGCATAGTCTCGTGGCAACTCTACTCACTGTATGATTTCCGAAGCAAGATATCTTTAATTTCTATTAGGAAAAGAAGCTTTAGATTTATGTCTACATCTATTATAAGAGTATTGGGTCGATAACGAGTCTGAGTATCTGATAGTGAGCTTGGGTGTCCGTTAAAGGGCTGCTGAGTAATTCCTCATACGATTACCCCTGACTAAAGAGGGTCGATAGAAGGGTGTACGACTGTGTTTGGACTGCACTGCAACCTTTGCTCTTATACCATCGATTATTTTATGGGATTGGGCTTTGGTTATCGTCATCGACAACGAGAATTGAGTCCTTCGATCCAAGAGGTGATAAGTGATAAGCAATATTCTGGGTGTTCAGGGGCAATGTTGTGGGTTATTATTCCAGCATTGGCTCTTTCTCGCAGATAAATGCTGTCATTCTCGGGCAGCAAGAAATAGGTGGAAACTCCACTGAGAAATTTATAGGTCGAGGTCATTAAATGCATATTGAAACGGTTGTGCGATTCAACATATACTGCACTCTGGAGGCCCGAACACCTTCGTACTTAAGCACTTCTAGAGATTTTGAGGGGGATATAACAATACTGAATTCCGGTAGTCCCCTCTGGGCTAGCCTACCCGTAAACTAAGAAGAAAACTAAGACTAGGCCTAGGCTAGCCGAATATATAGGAAATATTCAACGCGATCTGATTTATCTAATCAATCAGTCGCCCTTGAATCCGTGTTGCTTGCACTGTCTCAATATTATCTTCGTCTCGGATACTAGCCGGAGAAGCAATCATCGATTCGTCTGGCCTACTTCGAACTACCTAGGTATGCTAAGTCCATCAATACCGTGAAAATGATTTGTCGTCTCTCAGAAAACGGTGGACTGACGGTTACTAGCCTTGTCCATGGGTACAATAGCAAACTGTCCAGACAGTGAGTCATCTTCTTGCGCGTGCGATTTCAAGCTCTTAGAAGAGTGGTCACGCACGATCGTGTATGCCTTGTGCTGTCGGTGAACGTACCTAAGAAACATGCTAGGCTCTACGAAGCGCTACTTGGTATTCAATGAGGAGATTTCTCAGACGAGGAAGCAACAAGGTGATATGCCCAACCTATGTCATATCGCGCCTATCTCCACTGTGTTCAGTTGGTATCGTATCACGAATGATCGACACCGGGAGTGTTTAGTGGTCGAAGAGCGGATTGCTGGTATTAACGGTTGACGACGTATTTCGTGAATAGCGGCGTCGCCACATAGCCTCGGAGGTATATCGATGAAACTGTAGAAAGAAAAGGAAGTAGCTATTTCGACCGAACTCAGGCTGGATAGTGAGATTACAGTTCGTGGCAGGTCTCAGAATGACACAGCCGCAAATCATGAAGTTCAGTTTTAAATGATGTAGAAGGTTAGGAGAATAAAGTCCGCCTGGCCTACCTAGACTAATGAGATAGTCCGGAGGCGGCGATGGGATGGCCTGGTTTGACAAGTGGGCGGATTAGATAGAACGCTACGCTTGGGAGAAGGGGTTGAGTATGGGGTGTGACATTCTAATTATCGCATTGCGGGATGGACTTACTATCCACACCAAGTCAAGCTCAGCCAAGAGCGTTGGCTCCGGGAAGAATCTTGGCTACATTCGCGTAGAGAAGCATAACCTGGGACTGGACTCCTTGGCGTTGACTTGTTCAGTCAAGCCCTGCTCGGAACTTCGCATGATCCCGCTTTCTAAACCGGCTGCCCACTTAGGCCGGATCTTCGTCGATATGCCATTCTATTATCCATCCAAGACTGCGACGACCGGCTTGGCGGTTGGTTTGGCCTCGGTGAGTGACACACCAACGGCTCTCTAGTTCGTGTACACGGGACAAGTTAGTAGGTGGCAAATAGGAGAATATTTCGCTATCGACGCCACTTGCAAAGGAACGGCGCAAGTTGGTGCGGAGAGTTTTTAGCTGGATTCAACATCCGCCCGAGAAAGATCATCGAATTGTCGCCACCGGTCAACCGCTGAGATCTCAGATCGTCTTCGACGGGGAACGTTGACATTTACGCTATCAACGATGCGACCAATGTTCTGCATCACCAATCATTACGGCAGACTGACAAACTGTCTAACCTGGCATTGGCGACCACTGCGTCTTGTCTATCACAGCCAGGGACGGCTATTAGTGTCAGTTCGGTAGTGATGCCGGCGACCGAAGATGCGATCTTGCGCCGCTTTCCCTCTTTTGGACACACGCGCTTCCGATGGAAAGGTTGCATTCGCCATCTGTGATGGGAGAATAGCCAAGAAGAGATGCGCATCGATCCGGGAAGAATAGCACTTTTGTCTGGTTTTGCAACCATGTCAGCTCTGACTATGCGTGCGCATCTGCCTGTCGCCGTTGTGCCATCGAGTGCAACATGGTATAACACGTGGGCTAAGATCGGGGTTGGTTGTGATAGTAAACGCTATAGGTCGGATTGGGTGGTGCTGTGTGGTTCATCATTCTGACTACCGGCCTGCCTATTCCACCTTCTGCTTTGGTCGGGGTTGTTTGAATGCGCGAAAACTGTATGACTGGTTGGTTGAGTGCGCACTCTCGAAGCGATAAGACGTGATGGCCTAGTGCTCTTGCCAAGACGCTGCGGGAGAGCGGGTTTATCTATCTTTTTTTCTCCCCTGAAAGCCGATATCCAGCATTTAGGTATCACTAGTAAGTCGTGGGCACTGAGACCCAGTTAACAGACAAGGGGCAATGGGGCTGAAGAACGGATTAGGCGATAGAAGCGCGATAGAATCACGTAAGAAGCAATGGTGCCTGTATGTACAAGCATGCAGGACAGCGCAAGTTCGGGAGCTTTGATTAAGGTTTCGCTTGGGCGATACAAACCGTGGGTCGCTTCTGGGTTCTGTCGCCTGTGCCTTGTTTGTACATACTCGTGTGGCTGCATATTGATCTAGAACCGAGACAATTGTTGGGACTCCGCATACATACCTACACACATAACGCCGGCGGTGGCTGTAGTAAGTCAGAGTCTCGCGACTGAGGGAAAAAAAATACCTAGGTACGGTATCGGTTGCTCCGGACATAAACTCGTCGGTACGGACATAGACTTCTAGCCACTGGAGAGATCCGTCAGCCACTGTAGAATCTAGAACACAAGGGTGGCGAATCCTTCGGTACTGATGCTCAGTCCATGTATTGTATCTTCTACCGTAATTATGTAAGCCAGATCTTCAATATGAGAGGATATAGTAGATCTGCTGCACTACGCAAGTTGAATTACGCATACCTATCACATAGATAGATATGAGGTACGCAAGATGAACTACGAAACATCACATGTGTGTAGATAGGCTGAAGATAGTCCAGAACTTCCAGTAGTATGTACATTGCACGCTGCTTACAGCCACGAAAAACATCTGGACCGTTATGGTAATACCGTACCCTGGCAAACGGGTCAGCGCTAACGAACGGGACCACCCGCCAAGACCCCGCCAAGACATGTGTGGGGATGATGATGGATGAGATGTCGCTGCAGCGTCCTGCAGGCAGTTACTACGTACATACTTCATAGCAGGCTCACAGCACACAACAGCCCGGAACGCAGCGTGTCAACCACCATGTCAGGCGCATGTCAAGATGCAGCTTACCAGTCGTGTGAGTCGATTGGGTGGAGCGCCCTACAGAGCTAGTGTACACTACTGGAGATTTAAGCTTAAACTTCTGGACGTTGCATTTCCAGGGGACGGCCATCTTGGATCTGTAGTAAGAAAAACCGAGATCCCCCCTTTGCACCCAATCACGGTCAATCGTGGCCAATCCGAAGATCCGAAACCTAGCCAGAACGCATGATAGCGAGGCATTGTCAGGCGCATCAACACTCATTTTACTTACCCCCTGCGCGCACGACTCGGTCCAAGCCCGCTAGTGTAATGCACACGTTTTTGTGCTGGGGTCAGCTCGGGATAAACTGCTGATGCGATAGGCAAACCTGTAAATAGAACCCATAAGCGAGCAGGCCAGTATCAGTATACGGGCACGACACACGCCGGCATACAATACCACCTACTTACACACACACTCAGTACCTGCGCATACCTGGGCGGTCTGCACTGGGCAGGTCGTTCGTGCAGGAGGTAGGTATCTAGTGAACGATAGGGAGTCTACCTATCGTATAGGTAGTTATACACTTCTACCTACCTACCCAAGTATCTACACTAACATCTAGGTTTCTACACTACACCTCTTAGGTCTTAGGCATGGTAGTTAGGTTGGCGGAACTTGGGCGTGAGCACTGACCACTGGCGGAACGCTAGGCACACTTGAACCTACACTAGCAGCTCACTCCCGCTAATTAGCGGAATGAAAGTCGAACGACACAACATACGACTTATAGTAATATTACCTAGTAGGATTCATCTTTTCGACATATTTTTGGTCTCTACCCAGAGAATTCGAAGGACTTTAATTTTATGCAATTCTAAGCAACAACACGACGAGCCTGCGAATGGTGTCGCTGTCATCCTTCCCGGTAACTGGCCATCCCAAAATAGAAGAGGTTCACACTACCTACCTCTTAGGTAGGTGTCAATTTTATCTAGTCTACATACTACCTAACCTACATACCTCCACCGGTACAGTACGGTCCCCGTGCCATTCACACAGGTCAGTCTGATCTAGGTACTACCGGTATGTGAGTCGGATCCGGCGGTCGAGCGCGATAAGTTTCTACATGCGAATCTCTGGATACTGTACCAGAGAGCATCATGAATTAATTACTGTGAGCCCTCCGATAACGAACATGGCTCTCTCTCGATACCGGTAGATAACTTCCTTATACGGAATGATTACATGTTGCAATCTATCTAATACCACCTATAGCATCTTCGATGAGGGGTGGAGGGAGTGATTATGGGGGGTGGGCTATCTCTAGCATACCACCTAGCGTACCTATGTAGGTGCCCATCGAGTTCACCTCTTCGAATGTATGCGTAGTTAGATGGACCAGGCTAGGTAGGCACACTACCTACAAACAGGTGGTGTCCCGATTCGTCGTATCGTTGAGCTGAGCCCGTCCTGGACACACACCCATGCGGCCTCCAGCCTCTACCGTGTATAGGTAGGTTGACGCTTGGAACCTATGGAGACCTATCAAACGTGTTGATACTCCACATGGGTTGCATGGTACATGGTGAGTTCCTGCATGGGCCATCGCAAGCCATTTTTGGGCTGTTTGGTACTCGGCAGCGACTTTCTGAGTAAGGCTGTGTGCGTCCTGCGGATTGCGATGTCTCCTTATTCTACCCTAGTCTCATGGCACCTCTCGAAGCTTGTACAGCGATCCTAGCCATTTAGAGGATGATCCTAGTGACCAGGGATGTGCCTTTGAGGCGTCCGGGGCTGACCTCTCGATGCCCACACGAGTTATCTCGCTGGTTTCTTCACCCGTAAGCATCACATCATGAAGAGTGAGCCCCGAGTAATCACTCATGGCTTGTGGGCGCACCTCGCCGAACATGGGATCGAGAAGAGCTAGTTCTTCACGGACCGGGGGCTACAAGCCGCGAAGCTTGTTCAGTATAAGAGTCGCTCAGCTCCTCCCTCGAGCATCGAATTTTGAAAGGCCAGCACTCACGCTCTCTTCCCTCCTCCCCTTCCCTTATTCCTTCTACACTCCGAGCAATAGTGGCACTTGCCACCGTTAGTTCTGGTCCGTTCTTTCTTCTGGAGCCCTGTAGACTTCATTTTATAGACCTTTCTTCCTTTCCTATTCTCAAGACATCGTCAAGATGAAGTCTTTCTCATACCTGGCGCTCCTTAGCGCCCTGGCTCCCTTCACCGAAGCTGGGTAAGTTAAGAAACAAGTTTCCAAGAAACAGGCGCAGAGCCACTAATAGCCATTAACAGAGTCGACCGAAACGGTATCGATGTTCTCATTGACCGAGTCCCGGTCCAGAACAAGTTCCCTCAGACTGGTCCCACCCTTACTCCTGCGCCGCCGCCGCAGAAGTCATACGAATACATCGTCGTCGGCTCCGGCCCCGGTGGTGCTCCTCTCGCTGTTAACTTGGCGAGGGCTGGACATAGCGTTCTGCTAGTCGACGCCGGTGGTGATTATGGCCACCTTCGTGAGGTCGAGAGTCCTGCCTTGGCCAACCCTTCATCCGAAAGGAATGAAGTCAGCTGGGGCTTCTTCACCAAGCATTACTCGAACGAGACCATGCTTCTGAAGGACCGAAAGCTGAGCTACCTGACTCCCTCGGATCAGTACTATAGTGAGTGATATCTGGTCGATATTCACCGCGGCTTGGTCCAATCGAACGTGATTTACTAACTCTAAATCTCACAGGTGGTGTCAACCCTCCGGAGGGCTCTACCGTCCTCGGTACTTTCTACCCCCGTTACGGTGGTCTCGGTGGCTGCTCTGAGCACAACGCCCTCGTCAGCTTGCTTCCTAGCAGGAATGATTTTAACTACATTCGCGACATTACCAAGGACCCCTCTTGGGACACCGATAACATGCGCCAGTACTTTGAGAAATTCGAGCATCTCGAGTACGCCGTCCCGAGCAAGAAGGGTCACGGAACCAAGGGTTATATTGATGTTACTGTCGACCCCATCGGCATTGCCACCCAGGATATCAAGTTTACGGCTGCCCTCATGGGTGCTGCTAAAGCCTTCGGCGTCAACATCGATGCCCTTGAAGCCGCCGTTAATACCACCATTGCGGGTGTTAATGCAAAAGGCGCTGTTGACCCTTACTCGGAGCTGCTGCCTCTCGATGTCTCTAAACCTATTGCCGATGCCTTGAACGATATACTCTTCCAGGATATCAACCTGGACACGCCCGACCGTGATCTCCAGAAGGTCTTCTCTCAGCTGCCTGTGCACATGGACAACCTCCACTACCGTCGTTCATCACCCCGTGACTACGTCTACGACACCGTTACGGCTAAAAATAAGGATGGTTCTAAGAAGTACAAGCTTGATGTTGCCCTGAACACCCTGGTTACCAAGGTCACTTTCGAAAAGGAGAAGAGCAGCTGCAGCAAGCCAAAGGCTAACGGTATCGAATATCTCTACGGCCAGTCTCTCTACCGCGCCGACCCCCGCGCTAGCCGCACAGAGAACGGTGGCACGCCAGGCTCCGTCAAGGCTACTAAGGAAGTTATCGTCTCCGGTGGTGCCTTTAACTCTCCCCAGCTTCTCAAGCTTTCTGGCATTGGCCCTAAGGCTGAGTATGTCACCCATAACCCCTTCCCCGCACAATTTTCACACATCCACTAACATTGATTTCCTAAAGGCTCGAGAAGTTCAAGATTCCTGTCCTCGTTGATCTCCCGGGTGTTGGCAAGAACCTTCAGGATCGTCTCGAAGTCAGCGTGAACGCCAACTATCCCAGCAACTTCACCCGTATCCTCCAATGCACATACCTCGGCACTGAGGACGACCCGTGCTGGGCTCAATACGTCAACCCTAACAACACCGGTGCTGCCAAGGGTACCTACGCTTCTAACCAGGTGTTCGCCGGTGCCTTCTGGACATCTTCCTACTCCGACGATGGCGAGCAGGATCTGTGGATCGGTGGTTTCCCCGCCCTCTTCACCGGTTTCTACCCCGGCTACTCGTCCAACGCCGCCACTGCCGACAACAAGACCTGGTGGTCATGGCTCGTCCTCAAGGCGCACACCCGCAACCACGCCGGTACCGTCGAGCTGGCCAGCGCCAACCCCCGTGATACCCCCATCATCACCTTCCACACTCTTGACGAGGGTCTCAGCAAGGAGGACTCCGACAAGGACGGCCTGGCACTCGTCGAGGGCATGAAGATGGCCATGAGCTTCTTCGACAACGTCCCCGACATCGACGGCCTGCCCGACGTCTTCTGGCCCCCTCCGGCTGAGTACAACACCGACGAGAAGCTCCTCGAGTGGGTCAAGGAAGAGGCCTGGGGACACCACGCCTCGTGCTCCAACAAGATTGGTGCCGACAACGACCCCATGGCCGTGCTCGACAGCAACTTCAAGGTCCGCGGCACCCGCGGCCTGCGTGTCGTCGACGCCTCGGTCTTCCCCAAGATCCCCGGTACCTTCGTCGTGGTGCCCATCATGATGATTTCCGAGAAGGCCACCGCTGCCATCCTGAGCGGACACTAGACTTATTACTCGTATTTTAGCGGTGGTTTTTTAAAAAGGGCATTTTAGTATCTACGACTTCACATCTTCTATTGTATATAAATTAGGCGTCCTACTGTGTTTAAATCTATATATACACACTACGCGTTTTTACAGCTTCTTACGTGCACTTTCAAGACTCCTTGTGAAATCATCGTGATCTGGCAGTTATCCCCATCCTCAAGGCGAGCAAATGCCCAGGCGCTTGCTTCTCTTGCTTCCCTAGCTGCTGCCTGTCGCATCGTAGTAAACACGTTCTCTTGGCATCTTGGCGACTTGGCGCCCATTACTATGCGGATACCTGGTTGCATCGTGAGTGATGGATGGTGCTCCCAGTCTGTCGAAACGATCTACAAAACAAGCTCGCACTAGCCATGTCGCCATAAACAATCTAACTCTATCGAGATGGTTAGTCCGTTCGACACGCGGTCTCGAAGAAGCTGCTGTCGTGGTGCAAATGGCGGGCTGGACTAGGCATGTCGTCGGAGCGAACAGTAAGCATGTGAAGGGACCGAAACCAACACCCTGGGATGCGCCGGTTGTGGGGCCGGTAATAGACTGCAGTGTTATGTATGTACTTATGCATAAGCAGTCAATAAATTAATTAATGCTGATACAGCACAGTAAGGACTAGATAAACAGACATTCATCACCTGGCTTTTGAAATTTCTTTTTTCCTGTTTGATGAGAGAGGGTAGGTAAGGCAGAAGGAGGGCGTCTGCGGCGTCGTGAGCCTGACAACCTGAGTTAAAAGTGTAGTTACATAATATCCAGCTCGCGCACTGCCTGACTCACTTGCACGGTTACACCCGCATCCTTCTGTCGAGCTTGAGCCACAAATCCATCCTTCGCGACGGCACTGTCGTACATACAACAACAGATACCAGATACCTGCATGTATGTAAGTATGACAGAAATCACTTTCGTACATCATGATGCGCAAAAGCAAGGCAAGCAGGAAAATGGTTATAAATAGTCGCGTCCATGCCTCTGCCAAGTCGTGAACACGATCGCTTAGGCACCACTCCCGATCCTTTTGAGCTTGGCAATGCTTCAGCTTTTCAAGGCGAACAAGTAGTTGGGTTGGCATACATACGCAGAAACATCCCATCCTGTCCCATTTCGCTATGCAGGGATTCTCAGCTTTGGCCATGATATCTCCCGGCCGCTATACGGTAGGAATCAGCCATACCCACTGTAAACCCTGCTACGCTATTTATGCCGACTACCTCCGGGGGTGGCCATATTGACGACTTTTGATATATATAAATGTCTTGGCACCAACGGTCAAACTGAAGCGCCTAGGCATGGTTCTGCTGTGCGTAGCTACTTACATACCCACGTACAGTTTAACTCCGATGAATCTAATACCACTGCCTATCCGTCCTGATGCCTTCACGCTTTGATGAGCCTCTTAACAATACAATGCATTCTGATCTAGGTACCACGCTTTTTTTATGAGTAAGATACGTAGTTCATACCGTCGCAATTTTTGCGATTTTTAGCAAGTGCTGCAAAACCTCATTTTTATCATTTTCGGTAAATCATGATTTTAGCGACAGCGTGAGGAGTTATAGCCAATGAAGGTGAAGACGGCTAATACCTTCGCCAATTTTACGATTTGCGTGCTGCATGTAAGACTGAGGCTCAGCAAAACGCTGAGCCGTAATTTTCAATTGAATTGAAGATAGCTGGTAAGCTGACTCGGTGAGTAGACTTGGTCTACATGGTAAATTAGAAGCTTGCAGTTTAATAACGGGTTCCCGTCGGTTTCTATGTCGACACTTGATAACATTTTGGGTTGTAGTCATAATCGATCAGATCCTATTGCGCCAGCTTCTAAGATTTTGAAGCATCAGCGTTCTATCTCATATCTGTTGATAGTATCTTAAAAACAGACTACATGTCCCTTTTTGTTTTGCCCAACCCCTTCCCCACTATCTGTACTATGCTCATCATCGTAACTATTGAAGTCATCATCCATAATATGACAGGACATCTTTGAGCAGTGAGAGTACCTTTACGTTAATGCCTCGCAAACTCAAGTATAGCCATTCTCTTCCCTCGATATTTTCAACGCCGAAAGGCAGGATTTGGGACAGAAAATAAACTGAAAAAGAGGGTTGATAAGGACTCCTGTCTGAGTAGGAGTGTATAAGGCGACACCTACGTTAGGACTACCGAGAAGGGGACGACAGACTAGAGTAAATTTAGGCGGCGTGTAAGCGTCTCTAGCTTAGACGGTACAGCCTTGCATCTGTGTCATTTCAGACATGCACAACACCTCTAGTCGCGAGCCTGTAGGTGGTGGAACTCATTGCGAAAGGCCTAGGGGCCAATGTCATAATTCGTAGCTTCGTGCCGGCCAAATCTTGAGCATATGTAGACATATAATCCCATCCCGCTGCCGGCTCCGCCGGCTACCGAATGCTTTGTTCATGACAAGTCATCATCCGGCCTCCATCGTAAACCTGTAAGTAGATATTGACGTTCTTCTCCACACAAGGTTAGAATCGTTCTTTCATGCGAGCTGATACAGTCCGCAAGTTGTTATAGACTTTCCCAGGAGGCTTTCCTAGAATTAGGTTTACGACGCTACTCCGTGC
Source organism: Nemania abortiva (assembly GCA_022578505.1). NCBI lineage: Eukaryota > Fungi > Ascomycota > Sordariomycetes > Xylariales > Xylariaceae > Nemania > Nemania abortiva. The sequence goes on from MU392546.1 coordinate 43,632, forward strand.
GATCTGAATATTTTTAAATCTGAGGCACGAGGTCAGTCTGGAAATCGATGCTATAGGTATGCTAGTACTAACGCGCCCAGAATGTGCACCTTGCTGTCTGCTAAGACGATTCTTGTTTTAGATGCATTTTCTATCGCAAACTTCGTTTTCCCTTGATTTCCCTATAGTTCAGGTCAGCCATTGTTTGGATTATCAGGAGCGAGGGGGTCTAACAGCTATTCGGCCTATCGCGCGAGCCAAATGGTCCCCAGTTAAAGTTTTAACATCCTTAATCTCCTATAAATAAGGTTAGATACTGAGTTTGCTTTGCCATTATTGTTTCAGTTCTTACAAAGGTCTCAAGGTACTATTCAAAGGTTAGCTTCGGATGCGATCATCAATGCGAAGCAGAGGTTCGCAGATTAGTCAAAGGAGGGTTTATACACACCAGATCGTCGAGACGGAGTAGGGCTATGGCATCTTGTACATCAAACCCCAAGCAAAATGCCCTAATAAAGTCTTCTCCTTTTTGGAGAGCGCCAGGAGCCGAGGTTTTCGAGTTGCGTAGCTCCACTCTTTTTTGTCCAGCAATTAGTAGATGCTTTATTGTAATGGTGAATTGTGTCGGTAAGATCCCCAGGCGTATGGACAAGAGGGTAAACTGTAACCAGTTTTCTCTTAAGACTTTAACATGGGAAGAGATTCATCCTGTTTAGACACTTACGCCTTGTGTTTCACGTTCATTCTAGGGAGTCTTAGTCAGCGCATGTTTTAAGATGTGCAGAACTCATAAGGACAAGGCCCTTGGAGCTCTCCAATATTTGAAGGTACTAACCTGACAGCAAGCTTCAAATGTTCAACCAGCGGAGCTATAGGCCACTTGAAGTCAATATCTCAATTCTACGATTATACAACCGAATACAGAATGAGCGGGCATGGTTACGGGCACGAGAAACCCTTAGGCGACATACGATATATTTGAGGCCAATTAGCCTTTAGTGGACTGAATCGATGAGGCGGCACCGGTACTTTGCGAGACTGGGTGCGGAATGAACCGTCATCATTCTGGACTTGGGGGAAATGTGGTCGGTCCTCCTCGTCAACAATTTCCATGTCCTCTCCCTGGGCTGTGGTGGGTGCCTGTATGGCACTCGATTCCGGCAGGTCATTCATACCCTCGAGAGCGAATTCTTCGTCACTGTCGGGTTCGGGCAGGGCGACGTTGGTCGCGTTGGTCGCGGGGACATCGTCGACCACCGGCTTGAGGGGAGCGGTTGGCGCCGGCATCGCGTTTGGGCTCTATGCAATATTTGACTCGGTGTTGCGTTTTACGATGATTCCGTCCGCGAAGGTATTTGTGCTGGTGCAGAAACAAGTAGATCGTCTTGTCTTGTCAAGTTGCGGGTGTGGAGGTGTACATGCAGTCACTTTTGGTGGTCGCAGCGATGAAAATCGATAAGGTGTGGGACTTGGATTCATGGTGGGCTGTATGGCTGAATGGGATAAAATTACTTATCGATAATCAGAATTTCAGATGCAAGCCCAAAAACTATCGACAGGGATCATGCCGGGGTGGGGCATAGCATGGTGTACTAGACCCAGAACGGCCTAGATCGTCGGGTTTAAGACCCCACGGCAATAGTGATTTCTGCCAATGACGGATTTTGTGCTACCAAGGTCCATCGACACCACCGCAGTGATTCACGACTCCCTCACTCAATCTCGGTCCTGCCATCACCTGTACACCCTTCCACCCTCAAGCCTGCCTTGCCCCAACGTCCCTTGAAGGCACGTCCGACAAAACACAGCCTGACGTCTGGTGATTCCCCTCAGCACTCTATCTGTACTTCAGATACCTACCCTCTTTGTTTGCTCCACAGCAAAATGGCACTATAATGATGCATATCAACTGGTCACCATGAACTGTGACAGTAATGTCTTTGGCTAGATCGACCGCCCCATGGTTGGGGCGCCAAGTCTTACGAACCCTCTACGAATCAGTCGATATCTCTTCGCGAGTGTCGCCGAAACGATATTATCCCCCAAACCCTCTCCGCCTTAACCAGTCCGCTTCTTTCTCCCCGCCCTCCGGTCTCCGTTTCTCGAAAACATCATGGTGGTCGTTTACCTGGGCGTCGAGGGCCTACACCACCAGCGCCCGACGTAGATGCACATCAGGGCTTTTGCTCGTTAGCTTGGCTCCAAACCCCTCGACAGCCAGCACTATTGCTACAACATGTTCCGCAGCGGCCGAGTCTACCGTTTCTGGAAACACAACTTCCCTCTTGAATGCCACCAAATTAGCTAGACAGGCATGGGGACGATCGATCCATAGCGGCCGCGGCCGCACAACGAGGATATATCGAAGGACGAAGTCCTCCAAGTCATATAACGAAAAAGCAGAAACGACCGAAGTCCTGCAGAAGAAGCCTCCTTCTAATTCCTCCGAACCCCAGCCGGGAACGAAACCACCAGATGCCGAGTCGCCTGTATCGAAGTATTTCCATTTACCGGCAATGCCACACTTGCCTCACCGACCGACTAAAGAAGAATTTCTCGCCGCGGCCAACGGCTTTTGGGAGCGTCTCAAGGTGCGGTTCAAATGGATTTCCATTCGAAGTATGAGACCCTGGAATATTGATGAATGGGGTGCTTTCGTCTCATGGTTTCTTTTTGGTCACCTACTTTGGATTTTAGTTGGGACCACAACATTCTTCTCGCTTGTCATTCTGTCAATCAACACGGTGGTGGCTCAAGGTTAGTACAATTCAGTTTCCGCCAAGTCTTTCCCCGCTCACATTATCTAGAAACACTCGCCGAATGGGTTGGAGACTACTTGACCGAGTCCGCCGGCCTAACCGTCATTTTCGAGTCGGCAATTGTCCCACGGTGGAAAGACGGTGTCATCAGCTTTCGCAATGTCTTCGTTTCCCGAAGACCCGGACAAATTAAGTCGTCTGTGAGCAAAGGTTCATCTTCGAATGCTGCAGCCGTTGCAGCGGCAGAGCGAGGTTCCGATAAAGAATTACCGGTCGTCGAGGAGGATGATGGGAACTACACACAATTTGACGTCACGCTCAACACCGTGAACGTAACCTTGTCGTTTGTTAAGTGGTGGAACGGTAAGGGGCTTCTCAAAGACGTCGAAATTAAAGGAGTTCGCGGTGTTGTAGATAGGACCTCTGTCAAGTGGTCAGGCGAACACAGAGACCCTCTGTCTTATCGACATGAGCATCAGCCTGGAGACTTCGAGATTGATTCCTTCAAGATGGAAGATCTTCTCGTTACCGTCCACCAGCCAAGCGGCTTCAGACCGTTTTCGGTCAGCATATACTCGTGCGAGCTACCTCAGCTTCGTAAGCAGTATTTATTCTATGACTTCTTATCGGCGAATCACATGTCGGGCTCTTACGATGGATCCTTATTTACTATACACCCTCGGCAGGTTCATGGTGTTCCAGCTGGGCAAGTTGATCCCCTCGGCGAGCCTGATGCATGGAAGAAACATAGTCGTCTGCGGATAGATGGTTTAAAGATTGGTCATCTTAACCGTGGGGTTGAAGGACCTTTTGGTTGGATTTACGAAGGGAACGTCGACATTGTAGCCGATGTCCGGTTCCCGCTCGATGATGATGACGGCATCACAAAGGTGATGGCCGACTTTTACGACCGACTCGAAGAAGCAGTTACGTCAAATAGGTACCTCCGTATTCTCGACGGGCCAACCCGCCGACAGGAGCAGGTTATTATAAATGAATCAAAGCCCGCTCAGGATGCCAATACGCCAAACGTGGCGGATCCGGCTAACGATTACCCGACACTTTTCCACGAGGACATAACATCAGCCACAAGTCCAGAAACATCTGATGAGGAGCCACCTCGCTACCTCGTAATGGACTTGCGGATCCATCTCAACGATGTCAAGGCGACGGTGCCTGTTTTCACTTCGGACTTATCTTACGTGAACCAGGCGCTTGTTCGACCCATTGTCGCCTACATCAATACAAAACGCACTTACATACCGATCGGGTGCCGCATCGTTAAACGGGCATCAGATTTCGACGGTGCCTGGTCCATTTACGACTGTGGCCTGATGGACGATACTTCGGCCGAAGTTTACGATGCCTTCGCGCGTGACGTGGAGGACCAGCAAAGCCGCGTGCGCCGCCTCAAGAAGGTCGGATTCTGGACGCTAAGCTTGGCCATTCACGCGCTGTTTATGGGCATGGCCGGTAACGTTGTCTAAACTCTACGATCCCACAAGCTAGCTGGGAGGTCCCGGGAACTATCTAGTCCCATTCCCATGCCTCACGATGGATGATTTTACATGATACCCTCCCTCTCTCCTCATGTCTCTGTAGATATCCCGCTATCTGTCTCTTACTTGTGTCGCAACCACGCATGTATATAAGAACGAAAAGGGTTGGTGCGCCGAGCATACCTCCCTCCTCTTCGGCATTAGTGCATATCTGTTTTTCCCCCGCTGTACAAGGTAACTATCGACGAACGAAAAGAAATCCATTTAACGCAAATCCACGGACACGAAAACGGCATCGGATATGGTCCAGGTCTCTCCTCGGCAGGCGTTTTTGGCGTTATCTATAAAATGAAAGGAAAGGAAAGGAGAACAAGAAGAAGAAGGCAAGAAATGAATAGCAAAACGAGTTCGGAAATACCCCCTATATAGGTACCTACCCAGTCACTAGGTACTTTTCAAGGTCATATATATGCTCTCCGCTACGCAACTTGCTATACTACCAAGTTGCCTTACATAACCAAGTAGCTCAGCTGATGTAGTTCAGCCGGCAATGAAAGAAATGAATACGAACAAAAACAATTCAAATTCTAATAAGGCCAGCCTCATGTGATGGGCTGTCGCAATCCAATGGTTAGTTAGACATGATCGTGAATATGGCTGTAGACGTTAGTTAGGAAATGGACACAGCCTTTAGTGCTAGAATCTCCCAAGCACCCTTCATTCGTAGCAGTAAAAGAGCAGCTTATATAGGCGAGAAAACATTGTATTATGTAGACTATGCATGCAATTTATCTATGAGACTGAACTCCTCCCTCAAGATCTATACGATGCCGCTATTCCATCCTCTTTTGCATATCTCATTATCACGTTAGGCGCCTGACCAATTGTGACGCCGGCAACGATGCAACAAACTCCACAGACCAGTGAAAGGACCCGTCCTTGCCGGGTTCTAGATCATTTCTAATGCTGTCTCTCGGCGCTAGGCGGTGCCGACCAAGTTTGCCCTTCATGCAGTAACTAACAAGAAGCTCCGGATTCGACACAATCTGTTTTCATCCATCATCACAAATCCTTGAAACACAGCCTCCGGCCTCGATGCGAGTTGCAAATAAAGCGGCTACCACCATGGCGATATGATGATATTGGCGTGCAAGCCTATGACTGCCATTGGCCTCGGGATCTCGTGAGGGTAGTCGTTCATAAGCTGAAGCGGTTTTTGAGAGGAACAGCCGTGAGCGAAGCCGCCGGGGGATACGGTTTGTTAGAGGCCTTTCACATAAAGTCGTCGCTAATTTAGATGTCAGCAAAATGTTACGAGGGTTATTAGATTGTTGGGAAACATACTCTCCGAAGGCATCATCGTCGTAAGCGCCCACATCTGTTGTGTTAGGTCGACTCGCAACTAGCTGTGTCTTTGTCTTTTGAGCCTTCGTCTTCTTGCCACCCTTATCAGCAGCTTTCTCTTCTTTCATCTTCTCGTTGCCGAGGGCGGTCAGAGTGCTGCTGATCTTCTTAATCTGGTCACTGGGTAGATCCTTGGCCAGCTGTTTGGCGAACTCCTGTAGAAACAAAGTATAATGAGCCTTCTTGCTGTTACCCCCAATAATTGGAACCATGGTATTGCGAAGAGTCTCGAATTGGCTCTTAGTGGAGGGGTTGAAAAGAGGCAGCGTTGCCAAGTCAACTGTCTTGTTCGGGTCAGAGTCGATCTGTACGGCAGAGCCGGCGGTGGTGGCCTTGCGACCGTTCCTGAGGCTCAGACCGGCGTCACCGAACAGGTCCTCGGCGTGCTTCAGATCAGACTCCTTTTCAGTACGTCTCAGTCGCTGAGCCCGCTCAGCCGCGGTTTCCTCTTCGTCACTTGACTCGTCTTCATCGGCTAGGCGACGAGCATTTTCGGCCTGGCGCTCGGCGATGCGCTGAGCCCGGGACTTCTTGTTGGCAGCAGCTTCGGCATCAGCCTTGGCCTTAGCCTCGGCAGCCTTCTTGGCCTTCTCGCGCTCGACTTCGGAATCTTCGGCAGCGTCCCACGACTCTAAGACCTGGGATAAATGGCATTAGCAAAGAATCTAGCGGCGGTGGTGGCAGGTTCCAGGATAATACTTACATCGCTGTCGTCTTCTTCGTCGGCGAACTTGTTACGGCGAGCGGCGCCGAGAGGTGGAGAGGACGGAGGTGTGCTGGACTCGCTGTCCTCCTCATCTACGTAAGCAAAAAGCGGTCAGCCAAATTCGTACAAAGCGATGAGGATGCATGTCCCTGGGCTACACAAGCCGGTCGCGACACTTAGAACCCCAATGCACGGCGGCAATCAACGAGCCGATCAGACCCACAGAGCCCTATCTAGCCATATCCGGTGGCTTGGGAGGGAGTCGGTCGCATCGGCTGGTGAATGCCCATGTAGTGATGGGAATTGTCGATATGGTGGTCATTTGGAGAAGAAAGCGCGCCGACATTTGTGGCCACGTACAGGACCGGGACTGCAAGGCCAAGGAGGAGGACAAGGAAAGGGAACTTACCCCACTGTTTTGCGGCAGGCATCTTCGGTATTCGGAATGCAACTCTAGGATCGCGATAGTCGGGCTTTGATAGTTGTCGGTTGATGGCTTTAGCTTGCAAATGGGCTTGATTGAAATTTGGTCGAAGTTTGGTTGAGGTTTTAGAAAGTGTGAGAGAGTGAGAGAAGGGTTAGAGAAAGGAGGGTTGGTGGGGAGAAGGGTCAGAAGGAGGGCAGAGTGGCACCTGGAATAAAAATAAGTTAAGTGTCCGGGCAGGTACCTAGCGTGCTTAGGTGGGCTGTAGGGCGAGTAAGGTACCAAGTAGATTACCTAGGTCGGAGTGGTAGCCCGCGCGCCAGACGTTCCGTACCCCAGAGTTGGCACACAGTTGGGCACAAAATCTCTATAAAAATTTTTGTGCGAGGGAGCAGGCGATATGTCTAGGTGTCAAGTAGTCAAATAGTACCCGTGCATATATACTAGAACGTGAAGAGTTAATTGGATGCAGCTCAACAATGTCTGGTGGGATGTCTTTAATGACTCAATAAATGCTGCACCTCGAGACAGTCTAGGCTTGATTTATAGTCAGGACCCACAGGGATTGCCCAGCAACACGCGCATTGTCAATTTATCCACCCCTCCAAAAGGAAAAGGAAGCACTTAAAGACAAGGCAAGCGCGGGGCAACCCGTCAGGCACCAGGTAGCCTCCTAAGGAAGGCTCATTTGCGCTTTTTGCTACGAGGAACTTACGCAAGAGGTAAGCTTAAAGGAAATGTTCTAGTGATACTAACAAGGCGAGCTGTCCACGCGCCTTTCAGTAGCCTTGTTTTTTTTTTTTTTTTTTTTTGAGGCTTGAAAATATGATGTAAATATTGTGACCAGAATACCGATGAGGCAGAAAAGAAAGAAATGTTGGTGCAACCATATGAGCTAATCCCAATTGCAGCTTAGCGCTGCATCTCGCGCTTGTAAATACATGATGACGTCGATTGCATGTGATACATAGAACCTCATCCCACTTGCTCTTATCTAGATAGGTTCCTTGTTCTGAACTGCTTACCGGGGGCCAACAATAGTCCCGAGATGAATAGAGGCATTTATATCTCAAATTTCACGACTCCCTTCTAGTGACAGGAGACAAAATTGCAAAAGCCAAAGTCCTCCGTCTGGGTCTTTTGGCTTCGGTTATAAGCAATTGTACCTACCACCCTTGTCACCACATTTTGCTGATTCCATCTCTAATTAGAGATCGCAGGTGGATAAAGTTAAACTCATGATGGTCACTAGAGGTTATATCTTAACAACTCTTAACGCATAGTTGTCTATGTTAATTATCTGGAGGAGTAGTCAAAGGTGGGCTAGTTCCAACTGCGAATAGCTGAGTTGTCACGCGCGCCGGCTCGAACAGGTATCTCCTGCGTTGAGGATATGGTTGTCAGCTGGAATAATGAGCTTATGTGCCTCTGATTAAACGGTGTTGGATTTCTCTAGTAGTGAATAGAAGGTGCCTACCCTAATGTACGTTTCACCAATGTAAACAATAGAATGGAGCATGCGGACCATCTGTCAAGACTTCATGTTCGAGTCCGAATTCTCCTTCCTAATGGTCAATAAAACTAGTACAGTAGAGCATCTTTCACAGTTGTTTATATAGCGTTCACGACGACCTTGCTGTCCTGGAGCTGCTTATTTATATCTAGTATAGCACAAGAACAGAAGGGGGGGAAAATAGTGATAGTTGATAATGAGAAAAGAAAAAACGAGCAGATAATATGTGTGAATTAAATTGGGTGAAGAATTAAAAAAAAAAAAAAAAAAAAAGTTTGGGATTCCCGTCATCGAGAAGATGAATCACAGCAACCAGTGGCGGTGCCTTACCAGTACCACTCTAATCTATCTCCATCAATTCAAGACTTCGAGTAGCGGAATCTGGGAGGACAGTCGGGCGGGTGATGGTATGGGCGGACCCCCTCTGATATTCTTCCCAACAAGCTGCAGATCAGGCGGACTTCGTTTAGTCCCTACTTCCCACTACGGCAGCATTACAATATTTTCCCGAAAAGCAGCTTAGTATCTCCGTCAGGACCCGACACCTGGGCTCCCCGGCGGATACCACTAGACCACTGCGCCATCTCTCTCGGGAATGTTGGAGGTATGCTTGGTTATTGGACTATATGAAGGGCAAACCGGCGAAGAAAGGCCGGAGTTCTGCCGGCCGGGTTTGCGCCGGCCGGATTGGTGCACGGGCGGCATGTTTGCTCATCTACAGGTTTGTTGTCCGGAGCTTCATTCACTCCCAACTATGTGATAGATACGTATTTGGACTAGCGCCAAAGCTATTGTGGAGCCTCCATTCTGGTCGTCCCCAGTTGTTCAGTGGTTAGGTAAGATGGATAGGGAGGGAATATGGGGTCAATTGTGGATTTGCTGTAGACGGATGGGTGTTGTTCACCAGCCTTGTCTATTCTCTTCAAGAAGGGCCACAATTGAATGTTGTGACCAAAAAAAAAATTGTATGAAAAACTGAAGTCGTGTCGATTCGAACCCTGCCTGTCTCTGGTTGTCAACCCATGCTCGTATACCTGGTAATCGGCGGGGTTGGGAGATTGGGATGAGACAACTCGAGATTCATGAAGACAGGCCAGGTACAAAGGACAAAAAGAAAGAGAAAAAAAGAAGACCCATCAACAACTTCACTCGAGTATTTCTCCACAGTAATGACTGTCTATATATCAACTCTGATGATATCCTCACTATTTTGGTTTTTACCACTTTTAGTTAGAGGCAGAGTACTTCATGATCAGCTCCTCCTTGCGAACTGGCCTTGTCACTATTCTCTGCTATCAAGTCCTCTTGAGCTCGGGCCGAGCCCCTGTCTTCAGGGGTCTACTGATCACCGGCATATTTATGGCTTGTGCATTATTTCTGGACGCCAGACGACTGAGCTACTGGGCCCTAAATTCCCCAAGTGAAGTTGTGTGGGCTTGAGCGCGCAATTGAGAGACGGTTGAATATTAGGGCTTATATTACCATAAAATGGTCTCTGGGAGGCGGTTGTCATGAGCGCAGAAATGAGTGTCAACAACCCGTTGAGAGGCAACTAAGTATGCATTGACATCTGCAGCCTTGCGGTTCGCTGTGGAGAAAAAATGCAGAAAGCTTGCAAGCTCTTACGTACTGCTTCTTCAAATGGTAGTCTAGTTGCTTTATCTGGTCTCTTCCTTTACTACAAAATTTGAACGGCGACCTCACCTCCGGAAGATCTCGATACTTGTTAGTGGCATATCCCCACCGATCTCCCTTTATTGATTTACGCAGTATATCTAACCTTGGGCATGGAGAACCTCTTCGCATCTAGTATCCGATTGTAATTGTAATGTTCAAACTAGATAGGGCCTTACGCATCTAGCGTAAGTAAAAAATATCGATTTGCAAGATACTAGTATTGACAATTCATTAGGTGGACTTTGGCCTTGCACAAATTGAGCATATGTATTCGAATTTTCTGGGCAATTGGCTAGGTAATTATGCGTCTACCCATACTACGAAAATGCGACGGAACAGCAGTGGAACTCCTGTAATTCCCGACACTGTTAGCAGCTGTAAGCAAATTTCACACGCCAGCTGACCAGCTCCCGGCCTAAGCGCCACCAAAACCTGCTCAACTTTCAAATCCCGTACTGCTCATTCGCCTGCGCTGGGGCTCTGGTTCGGTGACTCAACCTCACTTGCGGGCCCTGGTGCGCTAGAATCCCGCACCAAGGCCTAGTAATAATAGACATTTCCGGCCTACTACAGCATAGTCGGACTCGGGGACCCGGAGAGCCGGGCTCGGGGATCGACACTAGGTAATGATGGTTCCCCTGGACTAGATCAACGATGAGTGGCTACTTGGATACGAGATGCATTTCCTACCAGATCTACATACCTACGTAGGTATGTATCTAAGTAATGAGTTAACTACCTAGACATGGCGTGAGGATTGAGGCCCCTTTGTGTACCAATAGCCAGTCAGCTGCTGCGCGTCATCAGTCAGCGCCCTCTCCCGAGTCAGAAAATACTTATCGGGAGTGATAGGTAATGAATGGGCCAAAGAATTAAATAAAGGCGAGGCACTGCTTCTTGAGACACTGCTTACCCTCCCTTCGTTTCACCAGACTACACTCCTAAATAATAATTGTGTTTGTTTTAGACTAGACAAAATCTCCTTTGGTACGCTCGAGTGGCATTGCAAGTTACTCATCGCTATACATACTATACACTCGATTTTTTTTTTCGTCAGACAGGAACCCCGAATCTTCACCTCGATGCTATCGACTCGGGCACACACGAGGCTCTGCTCACCAAAGCAGGCTGCTCAACTTTCCCGAGTTTTAACACCACTCCTATCAACTTCAACCTCGACACTAGGCCAACCGGTCGGCATCCGTCTCGCCTTCATCCCTGCCGTCTCACAGCACCACAATGGCAGTAAGAGAGCTTTCTCAACAACACCCGCAAGCCGCATGCGGGACTTCTTCCCGGCCAAGGAGACCGAGCACATAAGAGAGACACCGCCCGCCTGGCCACACCATGGCTACACCGAAGAGGAGATGCTGGCCGTAGTGCCGGCACACCGCAAGCCGACGACATGGGGCGACTACTTCGCCTGGAAGTTCATGCGTTTCTGCCGCTGGGGCATGGACACCTGCACGGGCATGAAAGGCGAGCACAAGGTCGACAAGTCGAACCCCACCACGGCCGTCCACTCCATCAAGCCCCTCACCGAATCGCAATGGATGATCCGCTTCCTGTTCCTTGAGTCCATTGCTGGCGTCCCGGGTATGGTGGCCGGCATGCTGCGACATCTGCACAGCCTTCGGCGACTTAAGCGCGATAATGGATGGATTGAAACGCTGCTGGAGGAAAGCTACAACGAGCGAATGCATCTTTTGACGTTCATGAAGATGTGCGAGCCAGGTACGTTCACGGACGACACATATGCAACAACCGGTTGCCTATATCCTCCTCTGATTAGCCAATGCTAATATGATTCGTCCAACTAGGCTGGTTCATGAAACTCATGATCCTCGGCGCCCAAGGCGTCTATTTCAACGGCATGGTCCTCTCGTACCTGATCTCGCCCAAGATTACGCACCGCTTCGTAGGGTACCTTGAGGAAGAGGCCGTGCACACATACACAATGGCCATAAAACAGATCGACGATGGCCACCTGCCCAAATGGTCGAGCCCCGACTTCGTTGTCCCAGACATCGCCGTCAAGTACTGGCACATGCCTGAGGGAAAACGGACGATGCGCGATCTCATCATGTACATCCGCGCCGACGAGGCCTGCCACCGTGGTGTCAACCACACTCTAAGCAACCTCGACCAGAAGGAGGACCCGAACCCTTTCGTTAGTGACTACAAGGGCGACCGTGCTCCGCCCAGGCCCGCACTCAAGGGTGAGGGCTTTGAGCGCGCCGAGGTCCTATGAGATGCTTACCTCACACGACTTGCGTGTAGGAAAACAATGATCGGTAATGCCTAGACTGGCTATTTTCTATTGTCTGTACACTCACTCTAACTGTATTTCTAAGGCGCTTGGATGGGATCATGGCTGAGATAAAATTCAAGAGGCAGGGAAAATGGCGCATTGCATGCATACTTACACTGATTCGATACCCACACAATAGATCGCGACGCCGCGTTAGATGGCTAGATGGCTAGATAGAAGGAGCATTCGGGTCGGCGTTCCTTTCGATAGAGGGACGATAAGATCTATTCTCCCCACTCAGCAAATATAAGAACATCTCTTCTTTTCTGCTTAACAAAATGTTCATACAGTAGTTCATGTCTAATTGGCAACTAGGCAAGCCCTGGCTTATACCTAGGAGCCTGTGATTTGATCTCGACGAATTCACTGTTTCGACACTCACATGCGGGCGTGGCATAGGCCATCTTGCCTATGATCTTGCCCTCACAGACCATCAAACCCGTGCCTTCGGCGATCGTGTCGTCGTATAGTAGACCGGGGATCCGATACATCTCCGCCGCCGCTGTCACAGTTGGCGGGTCCCAAACAGTGGCTCTGAATAGGAAGCTTTGCGAGCAACCCTTGCATTCTACAGCCGCCAAACCTTCCAGCTTCTTCTTATACCACTGCGCTTCTTCTGACGCAGCCTTGATCCTAGATAGCGAGGAATGCTTCTCTGGGAGCCCGAGGCCTAGCAGTGATATCAATTTCTTCGAGACGTGCATCGCCTCGGTCCGGTGCTCGCCCCGGAACGTGAGGTAGCTGAGCCGTTCCAGAAGTTTTTGTATGTTGGCAAGGTCCGTGGGTTGGGGTTCAGTCTCATCGGTATCGATATGAATAGCCGATGGTGTGGAGAAAACCCCCTTTCCTGCAGCTGAGGGAAAGATGCGAGATATAGCGCTACAGAAAGCTCTGGGGCACAACCCGCTAACGTCTATGACCTTCTTCGCTACTCGAAGGAAGACTGACTCGACGCTGCCGAAGAAATCATAATGCTCGAAGCTCTGCACTACGCCGATGCATTCTAGTTCGGGCTCGATTTTGCTCTTGCGGATGATAGTCATGGACTTGGCTTGTTGACGACACGTCCCGTAATCCCACAAATTGTGTGAGATTTTGGAATGTCCGCGCAGCCATGGAGCTCTCGGATCGGGTTCTTCAGCATCTAAGGGAAGGAAGAGCAATGGTGAGTAGTCGCCGTTATCGAGAGCATCCCAGCACAGCGCTAGATACGATTCAAATGTGTTATCAGATAAGATGGTGGTGATCTCGGCCGCGTCTTGGTGTAGACCAAGGAGAAATCTGAGGCTGAAGAAATAGTCGTGATTGTCTCGACACGCCTTCTGGCCAATGATGAACATGGCTGCTCCAAGCGTGCGGAGTTTAGGATCCTGGTGCTTCCATGTTTGCTGGTCGTCCCAGCATGCTCGCCTTGACCATTGGAACCCCTTAGCCCGAGCAATTTCATTGAATCGGTTCTGACCGAATCTGCTGATATACCTACCTAAGTTCACTCCGGCGATATCACTCAGCTCCGCGGCGGGTTTGTCAAATACGTCATAGTATTGCGATAGTATTATTGCTTTCTGGCTCTGTATGTACTCGAGCACAACCCACATACGTTCGAAATAGCGTGAATTCGTCATCTTCGTAATGCCTTCTAAGAAAATATTATAGCTGGGAGATTCCACTATATCTTTGAGATATGAAGACGGGACGTCATCTAGATGCATAACCATGTGGTCAGGATACGAGAAGATGTTCGGGAGTTGCAATAGTAGCTGCTGTTGTGTGGCAGTCTGCCACTGAGGCACGCTTATGTAGTCGTGCCAGATTTCTAGGCGACCAAAATGCTTGGTAAGGGCCAACAGCGATTTTATGGGAACTTGGTATCCAAGCCGGATGGCATTAAATGTTGCATCCCTAGCTACTTGAGCCTGAGATACCGCGTCGTGCCAAACGTGGGAGATAGGGATGTACTTGATTCTTTTCAATTTCAAGCATTCAAAATGACGGTTGAATACCCGGATTGGGTGAGGCGCAATTGGTAACTGGGTGATATCGCTAGCATCTTCGCTAAGATCCTCAGAAGTCTCGAACGTAAATGTCCGAATCGGAGGGTCGCCTTTCCCGCCGAAATCTTGATGGCACACGGCACATGGCGAGTCAAGTCCCGACCTCCATATATGTGATAGATATTTCGATTGGGCAACCTGCTGCCGTACTGAGCCAAGGTATATGATGATAGTCGGCTCTTGGACTACCGATCTGGACTCTTCTGTGACGGTGACTTCGGGCTCGTCAGAGAGCAGGATGGGCGAGCAGGCTCTTGCACCAGACCCGAACCAGCCCTCTTGCTGTTTGGTAGAAGTGTCACTCGTCTGGGACCGGGAGAGATCGCCATACCCTGAATCTGTCCGGCAACGTTTCGGGCTCGGCTCTCCGTCATCATCATGTTGAATCATCGATCTTCCCATTGTCCTAACGCTTCCGCTGGGTGTACGACTCCTAACAAGCCTTCTCTCGCTACTTTTAGTGGTCTAGTGAGCATTAACAGCTTTAGAAGAGCGAATTTAACTTGGGATATGGTTTTACGCGATATTAGAATGTGAGGGCTGAAGACCATGGGATGCGAGTGCTTTGGTCCATATCGCTCAATTTCAAGAAACACTGGTATAAGAGGACACAGAACAGTTACTCAAAAAATGAATTGGGGGGTTTTTATATCATAACATGAAATACATGCTCGTCAAATATACGTAGGATAAAGTACGTGTCAATCACAGTTAAAATGAGTAGAAAGCCGACAACGTAACATAGGCTTAAGCCTACATACGATGTAAATAGAGGGCGAGGATGAGGGCATTAGTATTTGAGACGCTAAGGATTCTGGACAGTTTGACGGCTTCAATTGAAGCTTGGAAGGAATCTAGTTACTGTGCCCAGTTACCGTGCGCATAATGACCACGCGAGAGAATAACACGGTATCGAAGAGCAAACTTGAGATGGCTGAGATGATGAGATGGTGGAAGGTGGGGCTTAGTTGAGCGGATTTGTATGAAGAACCCGCAGTTCTTCTTGGCCAAGCGGCTCATTTCGGGCTAGCGCTTCAACTCACGCTGGAGCAGCTTACCGGAACAACCTTGGAAGCTGGTTGAGCGCCAGTCTGGTGCAGTGTGGCTGGCCCGTGCACGACCCGTTCCTCCCCTTCGCTTTTTCGGCTGCTCTCACCAGTCTCTTCCTTCCTCTGGAAAAAGTCTCCATTTCAAACCTCCCCCCAAACCAACCAACGTCCCTCAACCTCCTCCCCCTTCAATTGCAATCCCGTTGCAATTGAATTTCCTTAATTTAGAGGGCTTCACATACCTCGCCTAATATGTTCCGCAACGCCCTCCGCCAGTCCTCGCGCGCCGTGAGCGCTCTCTCTGCCTCTGGCAGAGTCGCTGCTGTAGGTCGACCCTCCGCCATCGAGATGCCCTCCAATCCCATCGAAAAGCGCATGCAATTGGCCTCGGACCATCATCAACGCATTTTTGAAGCTCAATTGGGGGTTTATCGCTGTTTTTGATGCTGTTTGGGAGCTTGCAGAGCTAGCACAAGCTTTGACGGCGCCGTAGCTGTCCCCTTCGGACACTTTCGGCTAACGGTGTTTTTCTCGCAGACACGAAATGCCGCACCCGCCGCCATGACCTCCATCCAGGCCCGGACCTACGCCGCCGATGCGAAGGCCTCCCCCACCGAGGTCTCGACCATCCTAGAGCAGCGAATTCGCGGTGTTGCCGAAGAGTCCAATCTCGCTGAGACCGGCCGTGTCCTGTCTGTTGGGTATGTGGATCCGTTTATCGCCAAGATTTTCCAAATCAGCGCAACATCACTATACAAGCGTCGCCATCTCCACAACCCGTCAACGTCAACCCCGACGACTATCAGAGGAGCGCAGTCCTATCCCCCAGGACAACATCGACGCAGCCATACACACACTTTCGATTTGTGAGGGATATTTTGTTGCTAACATGGGCGCTTGACAGTGACGGTATTGCCCGTGTACACGGTATGGCCAACGTCCAGGCTGAGGAGCTGGTCGAGTAAGAAGACTCTCACTACCCAACTTGCTCAAATAAATTCTTAATATTTTACAGGTTCGCCTCCGGTGTCAAGGGAATGTGCATGAACTTGGAGGCTGGCCAAGTCGGTGTTGTGCTTTTCGGTTCTGATCGTCTGGTTAAGGAGGGTGAGACCGTCAAGCGTACCGGTGAAATTGTGAGTAGCTTGTCTCACTAGCAACTAAATGGACTTCGTGTCTAATCGCCTCGAAATTATAGGTCGATGTCCCCGTTGGCCCTGAGCTGCTCGGACGTGTCGTCGATGCCCTCGGTAACCCTATCGATGGTAAGGGACCTCTCAACACCAAGGAGAGGCGCCGTGCGCAGTTGAAGGCCCCCGGTATTCTGCCTCGAAAGTCCGTCAACCAGCCCGTGCAGACTGGTCTCAAGTCCATCGACGCTATGGTTCCTATTGGCCGTGGTCAGCGTGAACTTATCATTGGTGACCGTCAGACCGGAAAGACCGCCGTCGCTCTGGATGCCATGCTCAACCAGAAGCGATGGAACAACACCAACGATGAGACCAAGAAGCTTTACTGCGTCTACGTCGCCGTCGGTCAGAAGCGATCCACCGTTGCCCAGCTCGTCAAGACCCTCGAGGAGAATGATGCCATGAAGTACTCTATCGTCGTTGCTGCTACTGCTTCCGAGGCTGCGCCTCTTCAGTACCTCGCTCCCTTCACCGGTTAGTCTTATCACAGGATCTTTCAATTTTTATTTTACGTGTTAACGCCCGATTTGTAGGAGCTTCCATCGGTGAGTGGTTCCGTGATACGGGCAAGCACTCTCTGGTCATCTACGACGATCTGTCGAAGCAGGCTGTTGCGTACCGTCAAATGTCTCTGCTACTCCGTCGTCCCCCCGGACGTGAGGCTTACCCCGGTGATGTCTTCTACCTGCACTCCCGTCTGCTGGAGCGTGCTGCCAAGATGAACGACAAGCTTGGTGGAGGTTCCATGACTGCTCTGCCCGTCATCGAGACCCAGGGTGGTGATGTGTCTGCCTATATTCCCACCAACGTCATTTCGATCACTGACGGCCAGATCTTCTTGGAGG
The DNA here is from genome assembly GCA_022578505.1 of Nemania abortiva. Classification (NCBI taxonomy): domain Eukaryota; kingdom Fungi; phylum Ascomycota; class Sordariomycetes; order Xylariales; family Xylariaceae; genus Nemania; species Nemania abortiva. Next base: position 61,042 of record MU392546.1, read on the forward strand.
CTGAGCTGTTCTACAAGGGTATTCGACCTGCCATCAACGTCGGTCTATCCGTGTCTCGTGTCGGTTCAGCTGCCCAGCTCAAGGCCATGAAACAAGTCGCTGGTTCCCTCAAGCTTTTCTTGGCCCAGTACCGTGAGGTGGCTGCCTTTGCTCAGTTCGGTTCCGATCTGGATGCTGCTACCAAGCAGACCCTGAACCGTGGTGAACGTGTAAGTAATCCCTCTCGTATTACGATTATTTGATGATACTAATCACGCCATCTACAGTTGACCGAGCTCCTCAAGCAGAAGCAGTACTCTCCCATGGCCGTTAACGAGATGGTTCCCCTCATCTTCGCCGGTGTCAACGGTTACCTCGATCAGGTCCCCGTCAACAAGATTCTTGACTGGGAGGCTGACTTCCTAGCTCACCTGAAGACCAACGAGACCGACCTGCTGGCTACCATCGACAAGGAGGGTTCCATTAGCAAGGACCTCGAGGCTAAATTACGGGATGTTGTCACTAGCTTCACAAAGAGCTTCCTATCATAAAGCATTTAAATTATATTAGAGAGAGGAGGCTGGCGGGGGCTACTGTCTATACCTGAGGATCTGAGTTAGTGGATCTTGTTTCGTTAGAGGCGCGAGTGTGGAATGGTGCTGAACACTGAGGATACGGGTTAGATGTGGAAAAATTCCCCAGTTCCAGCCCTTGTAAATTAGAGCCAAAACTCAAAGAGCACCTGATTCCTTTTGTCTTGTAAACTTGAACCCTGCGCTGACTGTGAAATCAAGTCACGATTGGCTTCCGTTGTAGAGTCAACACTTTAGTTGAGGCGCTAATTACATATTGATCATGGGTCGGAGAGGCAAGCAATTCCTACAGATATAAGTTGGGTTGCTAACTATTAGTGTTTGCACAAATGCGCGAGTCGTGCGTAATAGTTTTTAATTTAAGAAATGGATCGACCTCTAAAGCTCACAGCTAGCGGGATAAGTATATCGCAAGTCTACATTTGATCGTACAGCTAGTAAATGTTAGTTTGCTGCCACCCTAGCCAGTGTTATACGTAGAACTTATCTCATATACTATGATGCGCACAATCTAGATGGAGGATCCTCAGCGCGTGTAAGCTAGCCTCTACTCTCGTTATGGTCTTTCTAACCGAATCGTTACATCATGACAGCTAAGAAATAACGATAGTATATTCGCAGGAAAGTGGACGTTGAAATCGTTTCCCGAGTTAAGAGCTAATGAACCGAAAAAGGGGAAAGAAAGACCAATTCAACTCTCTAGACAATGACTTGACTTATACGTCGCAGGCTCATCCTACACGGGTTGTCACCTATTACAAGTAGCCTTCTGTACGCAGTACCTATATGGCCAGTCTCCATCCCACTTGCAATTACAAATACAATACTATGGATACTCGACACAGGCGGCGACAATAAGGGTGTGAAGTACCCGGCCACTTAATGGCAAATCTTGCTGCCATGACCAAAGTGCCTAGTAATACTGTCAACGTACGTCTAATCTACCCAATCTATTACTACTTTATAATTAACCGAAACTAAACAGAACTGTGGGAGCAGTTGACCTTAGAATCGGTACGATACATGCGTATCGGTTTACGGGACGAGATGATGCACCCAAGAGCTCAAACCGTGCGCATCGCGCGATATGTTGCCATGCCATCGCATGAGAACTTGAAAATGATCAAGTAAGTATTATACCTATAAGTCTTTTATGTAAAGCATGCCGGGTCTCATAATATGCCAAGCCTTTTCCTGGTTGGAAATGATGCCTCGTCGGCAAGACATAATAGTAACTACAAACCTAAGTTCTTTGATAAGCTAATAAATACTATGTATAGGCGGAAGCACTTTGTAGAGAAGTCCAGCCAGGACCATAATCATTTCTAATTCTATGACAGTAGTAGTAGTTGTCGCGCCCGAACCGGCCGCGTCTACGAACGATGCAACCTCTTCTTATGTACCGCCGACGAGCCTGTATGGGATGTCCCGTATCCGGCTCTAGACTTAATCTAGGCGATAGCCCTTCGCTGAGGTGGCTTGGTTCGTACTTCTCTTTGCATATGGCTCTCTATGGCGCGAGGCAAGATCTTTGCTCGTATAGACCCATATGAGCAAGAGGAGGTGCTTCCGAACAGCCGAAAGATCCAATGGCACAAGGAAGTCGAAGATACGAAACGCCTCCTTTACAAATTCAGGCTGATCTGTGCCCCCGACGCCAATATATCACTTAGCAATGCTCTTACCGAGTTCCTACAAGAGCTCGATGAAGACCTCGAAGACAACTTGTCGGATTTTGTGACCTATACGCCAGGTGGCCCATGGTACTGCTTTCGACAAATCGTCGACGCGAATCTGGGAAACCCGGACGCTGTAATCGAGCAAACCTGTACCCGCGTCTCTACAGCACCGAAATGCTTGCTCAGGTCCCGCTGTCCCCTTCTGATGATGACGTGGGTGATGTCCGAGCCATGCACAGTAAGTTCACGTCGACCCCCCGCCTTACCGATCCTATTATGCTGATCCACCATACCTCCGGTAGCAGTACTCGAGGCGGCCGGGTCCCTACTGGATTACGGCTCGCTCATCGTCCCCCGTCGTTGACAGGAGACCTCTCCCAAAGATAGAATTGGCCATTACACAAGGCTTCTTCTAGCCAACGGCGTTCTAGATGGGCTATCGCCCCAAAAGCCTAACGTATAAGCTCGGAGTAAACAAGTCGTGGCCTAGGAATAAACGGTACATAATATCCCCATATAGCTTGCTCTATACTAGCGTACTTATGGGCGTGGCGCAGCCGATCGCGAAGCGACTTAGCCCGCTTCCTATCATCTGTATAGTGCCGCCCACTGCGATCATGGGCCGGCTAGCAGAGATCGAGAAGCTCGTTGACACTTCTCATCCCATTATGCAGCCGTTGGGTTTTGTTCTTCACCACTAGGACTTCATCGGGAGTTTACGAACACCGGTCTACAGCTCACGGCTACGGACCGGCTCGTACAACCTTTTTGGCTGCTTAGATCTCGAGTCTGTCTTTATCCCAATACTCGCCTCAACAACAACAGCAGAGATCTCATCCTGTCACACCCCCTCCGTCGGCCTCATACAAACTAGAAGAGACAGATGACCTCTTCCAGTTAGAGTCGCCCAGCTTCTCTCCCACCGGGGCTCAATCTAACGAGTACTACGCGCTGAGCTCCGCCGTTACTAGTCCTACCGGCTGGCACATGCCAGATACTCAGCGGTCGAACCCTCCCCAGTTTAGTTGGAACGGGGTGGAGAATCCGCAAACGCGCAGCATGGCGGAGGCCATCGCATCCAAGAAGCCATAGAGGGCACCGCCAAGATGCAGAGCTCGACACAAACGAGGACAAGTATGTTACATATAACACTGCTTACGAGCCAAATGGGCGCGTCTAAATTAGATGCTTAATACTCTAGATATTACTCTGGGAGAGTTCGTTTATCCTATATTTAATCTTTCTGCCTTATTCATTTTCTTTGATGAGGTATATGTTTATTGTGGTGCCTCGGTCGAGTTAGTCTCTTTGCCTTTAAGATTGCTCAGCGGTAGTTTAGAATGGACTACTACCTACTGCAACAAGCCTACTGTAGTAATGATAGTCTCCGGTAGTATGCTGTCTATCGGGCTTCGCAAGCCAGCACGCCTCCTCGAACATGCCTCGTCCGCGCCATCTCCTGACAACGTCGGCACCCGGAGTCCTATGAGAGACACGCCAGAATTTCCAAACACAACAGAATAACTGGGAGCATACATATATCAAGGAAGTCGCATCTTACCTACACAAGACTTAGAGCGATCCAGAGAGGCGCAAGTCGGACCCGGCCGAGTCTGCGAAACGTACGTATCCACCGACTCATTCCGCGGCAACCCGATCTCTAGATAGCCGTCCCCCCGACCGCCACGATCGAAGCGGTCCATCGTGACACGCGAGACGGCCCTGGTCGTATGGCATTCGGCACGCTCACTAGCACAGTGAAATTATGCGCCGATACGCAATACCGAAAAGAAGCTCGGCGATTGAGAGGCGCGACAAAACGTCTTCCCAAGCCCAAGTATGCTGATTTGGTGTTAGAGGGGCATATCAATCATAGCTGAGTAGTCAATAGGTGGTAGTGAGCAACATTTTACCTTAGCCAAAGTAGTGTTTTCTGGTTCCGACAAAATTCATAAATGATGCTCAAAATCGGGAAACTTTTGTTATTTTAGTGTATATATCGCGATTAGGAGATGCGAAATAGGTTCGTTTTGCAAGCAAAAGCGGCTGGGAACAGGGTGTGACTTAGTTACCTCAGCAGTGAGCTCCAGCTCCGCATTTCAAGTGACCTGACATCATCACCTCGGTTACTATTCTTCATCCAAAACATGGAGCTCCTTGAATGCCTCTGAATCAACTTTCATGTTCTAATTCATCATCCAAGCGTGTAGTTAGGTTCAGATTCGATATATTTACTTAATCCTAACAATTGTCGCTGCACCGCACATACCCCGCCAAGACTCCGATTACCCGTGCCTCAAATGAGTAACCGAGCAGACGAAATGTCGTCGGCAACGAAAGGAGTACTCAACAAGGTGCGCCAGATGGTGCCACCCATGCTCGAGACATTCCATAAAGGTGCGACTACATGCATACGTTTGGACGCTTGCATTCGGCGAGATGAGGCGACAAGCTGACGGCGGCCCGGTCGGACTTCTAGGTCAACTAGGCCGCGTGGCTGTGATTGGCGGCAGCGAGGACTACACAGGAGCGCCATACTTCTCGGCGATGGCAAGCGCCCGGTTGGGTTGCGACATGGTGCGTGGTCTCTGAGAATTCCCTATCTTCCCCTCAAAGGAGAGACCATGCGATCTGATTGAGCATAGAGCTGAATGGATATCTAGTCACATGTCATCTGCACGCCTGCAGCCGGCGCCGTCATCAAGACATACAGCCCAAACCTCATGGTGCACCCGCTGATGCGACAGTCGCCGCCGCCGTCGCAAGCCTCTTCTTCCTCGGCGGACAAGGACGCCGAGCACGTCGCGGGACCTATCATCGACCTGCTGGCGCGCCTGCACGTGCTCGTCGTCGGCCCTGGGCTCGGACGCGACCCCCTGATGCACGAGACGTGCGCGCGCGTGCTAGCCGCGGCCCGCAAGCGCGGCATGCCCGTGGTCCTGGACGCCGACGCCCTGGCTATCGTGACGAAATCCCCCGAGCTCGTCATGGGCTGGCGCGAGGTCGTGCTGACGCCCAACGTCGTCGAGTTTGGCCGGCTGTGGAAGGGCGTGTTTCCCGACCGCGAGCACACCGGCAAAGAAGAGATGTCTGAGTCTGCGCAGGTCGAGGAGCTCTCGAAAGCCCTCGGCGGCGTCACGATTGTGCAGAAGGGTGGGAAAGACCGCATTAGTAACGGCGATGTCAGCCTTATAGTAGACCTCACGGGCGGTCTGAAGAGGTCCGGTGGTCAGGGCGATACCCTCACCGGCAGCATTGCGACCTTCCTTGCTTGGCGAAAGGCGTATCTGGATCGCCTCTGGGATCATAGCGGGCAGCTGGAAGAAACGGAGACGTTGGGTCTTGCGGCCTTTGGTGGCGCGGCTATCACGAGGGTGAGTTGTGTGATTCGTTGCTCCCCTGTTCCGGGCCTTTATGTGGCCCTACTACCAGAAGCAGAGCATGGGTTATCCGTTAGCTGATTTTGTGAATAGGAGTGCTCCCGTCTCGCATTCGAGAAGCATGGTCGAAGCTTACAGGCCAGTGACTTGACGGAACAAGTACACGTGGCGTTCATGAATCTATTCGGTGAGCCGGCGAGGTAAGGTTGCTCTACTCCAACGTACTACGGACGGCGTAAAGATTAGGGCTAATTTGGTGTAGCTAGGATACCCCATGTCGCAAATCTTTAAAACACCGGGAAACACGTAGATCGAAGAGCGTGATGAAGGGGGGAAGGATACTTCGTGTACTGAGATGCTACATAGCTACGAGAATGTCCATCCCAGACTCATGGCACTAGCTCTAAACATGGTAGCGTAGCAATTAGATACGCTATGTACGATCAACAAGTTCTATACTGCCTTGCACTCCTATAAAACCGTGAAGCAGTTCCTATATCAAAACCGGTGGGCTAAATTATTTTTCCTCGCCAGGATCACACAAAGTGTTAGCTGAAGGCGAGAAGCTCTTACTTCTCGAAGAATATCAATTTGTAAGTAAAAGGACAAATTTTCCTCCCATTTCCCATGCATTACTCTAGGAAAAGAGCACCCTATGAGAAATGATATAGAAAAATTGGTATACAGACTTGTTTCACGGCGGATTTATTTTGAAATCATTTTGTAAATATCCCCGGGCCGCGGGGGATAAATATGCCACATGATCTTACGATGATCGGCCGTGTCCATTGAGTCTTCTGATAATATAGACCGAACCTGTAGAGCGACGTCCCGTTTGTAGTTGAACCGGTCGTCTAACCGATCGTAAATTCCTGTGAAAACTTGAAATTCACCGTAGCGAGCCGCTCGACACAATGCGTCCATTGTCTGGAGCATATCCTCATACCCAGACAATACAGCCCCCTGATCAATTAGGAAAACCAAAATTGCTTTGGCCCGTGGCATATCTTCTGTACTCGACTGCGCAAACTCTTGGCAAGCGGTCGCAAGGGGCGAATACGGCCCCATCAGATTTAGGTCTGCTCTGATGCTGCCATCGTGGGGAGGATGTAGAAGTAACTGAATCATTTTTATATCTTGCTGACATACTGCCCACGCGAGTGGTGTTATACCCGTGGAGTAACAGGGTATGTTCGGGTTTCCATTCCATTCCAAAAGCTTCTTTACCACTTCGTAGCTCGAAGATCTAATCGCCTCGTGGAATGCTGTGCAGGAGGAGCGAGTCGCATCTTCACCGGTAGATACCACATGTGGGGATACGCCTGATTGGAGTAGATCCTCAACTACGTCATCCCAACCTCGAAATGAGGCTTCAATAATAAGAGGGTACAATTTTCCTTCACTACGTCGGAAGTTGGGGGCTGCTCCATACGCAATAAGGGCCCTAAGTATGGGACGGTTGGATTTCCTTAAAGCTATAGTGAGCATGTTGTCACCGCCTGAGTCGCTGTGGTTTGGATCTGCGCCTAGCTCTAGGATTTCAACAGTTAGGACGTTTGCGTCATAAATATCGTGCCTTACTAAAATCTCTAACGCGCTGTTCAGTAAGGAGGTTCCCCAATTTAACGAGCCCCTAGTTTCGTTTAAGATGAATTGAGCGGTTGAAAACTGTGCATCCTGAGTGGCAAGCAGGAAGAGATCATCTCGGATAACCGGCCTTGGACCATTATGATGGCTCTGAGCCTTCTTAATAAGAACCTCTATGAGGCTGGGGAGGCCATTCATGGCGGCACGTTCAATATGAGACTTCCCGCGAAGCCGGGGATCGAGAGGGCCGAAGAGATTGAAATGGGTCGGAAATAAGGCTTCTACCACCTCAATGTTTTCTGATTCAATTGCTATTACGAGTGAAGCGCCGGGCTCAAAGGAGTACCTCACATCGGCCCCATTTTCGATTAGCAGTCTCACCACCGTTGTCCACTGACAATGGATCGCAACGTTGAGTGGCAAACAGCGGTCTGTATGGGCAAGACATGCCCCGTTTGGATTCGCACCGGCGTTTAACAGGAGTTCAACTAGGAGATGGTCTTTTCTATTTTGCAAATGCATTTGTAGAATAGCAAGTGCAAGTGATGATAATCCTTCCCAAGATGCATAGGTAGCCACACCTTGGTTAACGTTTGCTCCCAATTCCAAGAGACGCTTTATCGCTTCTACATTTAGGCAGTTTGCTTCCAAAAACTTCAGGAGCACCAAATCTAGCTTTTGACAATTAACATTGAAACGAGTAGGCGACTCCACGAGAAATCGGATAGCGTTCTGAATCATCGTTTCAGTAGCGCGATCCCCGAGAACGAAATGGGAGAAAATACTCTCATGGCCACTTTCCATTGCCCATTGGAGGCAGGCTTCCATGTTTCCCCTCTCCCAGGGCACTAGGATATGGGGCATTGGAGCTAAGACGTGCTTGATGAAAAGATTATATGTATTTGAACAAGCTGACTCTGAAAACCGACCAGTGTGTGAGATCCAGTGATCTTTCGCGTATTCGAGAAGATAATGGACTTCGGCCCATGGTGGTGTCGTGCTGTGCTGCTGGATAACCCGACCAATATCGAGGCCTTGTGGGCGCTGGCGCTGACTCCCCTTGAATGCAGACACAAGCTTGAAAGTGAGACTATTACTAGCCATGGTGGTCTCGGTGACCTTATTCGCTAATTTGCTTACGTCCACATTTAATTTGTAAGGTATCGAGATCTGGTTGTCAAATATGCCGTAGTGGAGGTACGTAACGCAGATTGACCCTAAAGACAAGTGTGTCTGATCCAGTGTAAAACGATGCTGTTGGCTATCTAGATTTATGCTGTCTGTAATCAGATGTTGAGCAGCGCTATGATGAATGAAGTGAACATCATCGCTCTCTTCATCAATCTCTAGAAGCCCCCCACCACACTAGAACACTCAAAGTCAGTTATCACTATTATGAATGGATTTATGAGGACTTTGGAAGCTTCGAGGCACTGTATTAATCCAAAAGGAAAGCTAATGCTTTAAAAAAAAAAAAGCCAAAAGAAGAAAATAACTCTGAGAAACACTCACCGCACCAACTATCCACCTTGCGTCGTAGGGGAGGGTTGTGACATCCCAGTCTGTGTCCCCGGGCGTAACGTTGAGGGCAACCCGGAGTTCCTGGGTAGATAACGGTCTTTGTGCCGCAGCAACAAGCTGGAAAATGGTGTTCCCGTAGCGCCTGTCCACGATTCGGTCGAGGGCTCTGTTAAACGCTGCTGGTAGATCCGTTGGAAGGTTAAATAGAATGCCCCGAATGTCAGACTCTGAGAGAAGCTTGCAGTCGTACAGAGGTAAGATAGTAGCAATCTGCAAGGCGACCCATAGATACCTGTTGTGTAAGTTCAGCGTGAGTATTCAGCTATGGACTCGACTGAATTCCTGCAGCTATACTGGAGTAGGACTTACATGCCATGCGCGCCGGCTACGAGCATGTCTTTGATAAGACCTTCGGTTTCGGGACCCAAGTTATAAATATGCTTTCTTTGCTGCAGCTCGCGATCAATAAATGCTGCCATTTCTGTATTGATGGACGGATTTGTGACCGGTATTTGGTGGTCGATATTAAATGAGGAGGATGCAGTTCTATAAGCGGGTGAATCTGTCCTGCTCGAGCAACACAAACGAACCGTACGCTTTTCGAGAAGCCCCTTGAGTGATAGGATAGTCTCGCCAAGGTCTTGGCCCGAGCACTCGTCGAGAGCATCAATGATTAAAAATATTGGTTGGTTTTCAGGTAATACTTTCAAAAGTAGTTCTAATATCTCCTCCGCTGACCAGCTTTTGTGTGACTGGAGAAATTCCCCCGCGGCGCTCAGCGATGCGGAATCCGGATCTGAAATCGAGAGTATTTGGCGAGCTATGCTTCCGAAAATATTGGCGGATCTGAGCGAGCTCTTGTCTTCGTAAGAGCAGAAGAAAAAGGTGATGAGCGGCTCAGGGTTGGCAGCTGACCGAGTCTCTGGAGCCCCATAGGTATCTCCAACAATGCTCGCCAAAAGTACTGTCTTCCCGCTGCCGAGCTTGCCAGATATCCACAGAGTTGTTGAGGTGTTGCTGGCTTTCCATTGCTGATAGGTATCGTCGGCAAATATCCATTCTGGTGTGCCCTTCTTTCGTTGACGGCGCCAGGCAAGGTCGTACTCATGTTGGTTAGGACAAAGGATGCCGAGAATCCCCCCTTTACGTTTGAGGAGCAGCTTGGCTCTTTTCTTGGAATCAGATGAGGCTATGATATCAAAAGTACGACTGGCATGCGCAAGGATTCCGGCAGTGTCTTGTTGAAATTGACTCATTAGAATGGTAACTCGTTTCTCAATAAGCGACGACCATCGTTGAAGTTCCGTTTCACACTCATTGAACTCTTTGTCGAAAGAGACGAAAAGCGAATTTGCGACTTGCGAAAGACATGAGCTTTGGGCGAATATGACAATTCGCGTGCAGAAGGACACTAGAGTGATAAGGTACTCAGACATCAACTTCTGTAGTTCTCGGCACTGAGGATGAAGAAGAGCAAGATCTCTGGTAACGGCAGAGGAGTTTCCTAGTCTCATGAGGAATGAAGAAAGCTTGTCGAAGAAGCTTAAATACCCCGTAGCTACCTACACGGACAAGTGTTAGTTGCCATCCTGTTCTTCTTAGTTATGGAAATTGACGGTGCTGGAAAATCAGTAATAATAAATAGGAGGTGGTAAGATATATATGCGTAACGCTAACTAGATATCAAGAGGCTGATAAACGTATGAGACATAGGGTAAAATACGTCAACACTTACTAGAAGTGACAGCTTCACAACTCCCCAAACTCCACTAGCTATCAGGTTCTGTGATCCACCGATCACCGCATCGCCTGCCTGCGACAAAACCAGGATTCTTTCCAGGATTCCAACCAACCGCGTACCGTACGGCATCCAAGCCTTATGGTGTCTCGATCCATCAATGTTCACTTCTTCGGTGAGCTTGATGACATCTGCAAAGGAAGGCGGCGATCGAGACGCGAGGGCGCGAAATGACGCCTTGTGCGGATCGCTTAGAATGGCGCCAAACTCGGACACGGCCTGGGCAATTCGCACTTCTGGTTTCAACGATGCCGACGAACTGGTTGCTTTTAGTGAGCGATGACTTAGCATTATCAGCGCCGCCCGAGAAACTAGATGAGTTAATTTCTGAATGAACGTAGACGGTATTATTCGCTTGAGATTTCTGGTCCTCCACGGTAACAAGCGGGAAAATATTTGGCACGCATCATTCACAGCCTGACTAGGTGCTGGTAAGTCACTTTGGAGAATTCGTAGTCACTGTGGCGCAGTCATGCATTGCGCATCTTATGTAGGGGCTTCGCCAAACCTCAAAATCTAAATGCTTAGGTACGGCCGCGGGGTTAATGCGGCAATTTATGTACGATGTACTATAACATACGAGTTCCTGGTAGACGTAGGCGAGTCAATTAATGCGAGTCGGCCGATCGAGTGATTTGTAGCTAGTTATCCTCCGTAGTTTCTATGGAAATTAGGTGTTAAGTTGTATTATTAGTGTGGTGTAGTCTTGAAGGACCGCTATGTTAGACCTGACGGGGCTTGATACCCTGTCAGTTCTATATGCCTTGCCCCCAATCAACGAAAATTCTGCCTGCATGTCCAAGGTGAGGATGTTTACCGAGCTAAACCTTCGACAGGCCTCGTATCGTATCAGAATGACGATATGGCGTAACCGATATAGTCAAATGACTTACTCATATCTGTCCTATCTACTTCGGTCGCCAATATAATCTTCTAACCACGCATTGCAGATTTAAGAACAGCATAAAATGCCTCCACCCTCCCGCCAATCACTGAACCAGCTTCCACTTAAACCATATAGCATTGAGTTAAGAATCCTAGACTGCCTCGTCGGAAATGCGCACCGTTAGAAGCAGCTTCGCAACTATGTTTAAACCTAGGTTGACGGTGCTGCATAAAGACATAGACCGCCAATTGAATTCTTAGGTATAATTTCCGTTTCGCACAATGAGATTATAGGTCGTACATAGTAAAACGGCGAATTGAGCTAAAGTATGCTTATTGACTTAACTGGTTGAATTGACTCATCTAACATCTAGCTGGACCTCACTGACCAGACCTACTTACTAATTGCTTTGGTAGCTTCATAATTTCATGGATTAAGTATATCAATACTACAATATTTAGCTTTATGTAAGCAGCAATTTTATCGTGAGAGTTAACAATAACCTTTTGAAAACGAAGCACTTGAGCATACGATATTGTAGTGTTAAAGGGGCCTAACTCGTTGACTAGCCCAACAAGCGTTACAACATCCCTTGTAACGGCGAATGTGGCATGGGCGACATCAAAATCACAGGCTAGAAGTGCGGCAGCGGTAGCAAGATGAGTAGGCTTCCCTCTCGGGGGCGCCGGATCCGGCGGACTGCTTACCACGTCGACGTGCACGGGTTGTAGGGGAATGCGAGGCGATTTGCCCTTATGGGCGGTGGATGTGCCTTTGTTTGCACACACTCGTAGGAGAGTAGCGGTATGTAGAACGAGAAATAAAGCTACTTATAATATGAAATGTGTATAATACATGGAATAAACGATAGCAATCGTTTTGTTTAGCTTTTCTTTTCTTTTTTCTATATCCGCTTCATTATAAGTAGTTTACTGCCTGTGTGGTATGATTACCTAGTACATAGTTAGGGGCCTAACGGGTAGTTTTAGGAATATGCCGTTTCCTTTCTTGGCCGGCTCCTGGCCCCTGGAATGGCCGTAAGAAGTGCAGGGACACTGCACGCGCCTCACCTCGGCTTATAAACTAGGTAGTAGAGTAGATCTTACCTATTTCTGCCTAGACGGTTTCCCTCCTTGTGCAATAAACCTAGGTAATAGGTCAACATCGGCACCACCGGTACGGACTATGACACCCTTCGTCCCTGGTATGGACGTTTGGCAGTTATTTTGCACTTTCTTAGAACCCTACCTATCTTCCAAAGTCAACATTAGGTTTTCTATATTTCGTACCTCGGTCAGAAAATCTCCGATAAGGTAAAGGTATGATTAGCTAGGTGCAATAATGTGAGCAAGGGTGGTGTAGGTCTGTTAGGTGGGGGCCAAAAATTCGCGGAGCTGAAGAGGCACTTGAAGGAATGTAAGTGCTTCATTTGTTCAACGCAACAGCAATCTCAGCCTATGGAGGTTATGGTCGGCCTACCAACGCGGGCTTACTATTCTAGGTCCCTTGGATTCTTGGCACTGGTTAGGCCGTCAGGGCCCAAGCTGAAGCACTGACATGCAACCTTGACTCGACGTGGCGAGTCTGTGTATCGGGATGTCGGAAACACACTTTAGCTATAAGACCAGCTTGCCTCTTGTCATCAAATCATCATTGCTCTGTGCCTACGCTCGCCCATTTGCTGAGAGTCATTCAATGTAGTTGCCACGTTCAGACTTTGGAACCCTCGTTCGATATCCGTACGTACCCTATACTACCACAGGACATCACAATGCGCCTCATCAACGCCAAGACGTTAAGGCTGGTGGAGTTCCTTGACGGTCAAGCTCCTAGTTACGCCATATTGTCACATACTTGGGGTGACGAAGCTGAAGAGATTAGCTTCCGCAATGTCGAGGAGGGCAACATCGATAAACCCGTCATTGGCTCCGTTAAATTTAGAGGATGCTGTCGACAAGCTAGAGAGGAAGGTCTCGATTACGTCTGGATTGATACGTGCTGTATTAATAAAAACGATTTAGTGGAGCTTAGTGAGGCTATTAATTCTATGTTTCGGTGGTATAGGAACGCTTCGGTTTGCTATGCGTGTTTAACTGATGTTCCTGCCGACGACGAACCTAGAGAGGAATTATCTAGGTTTCGAGCGAGCCGGTGGTTTCAGAGAGGATGGACCTTGCAAGAACTTCTTGCGCCCAAGCATCTAGTCTTCTATACCTCGGATTGGCACCTTTTGGGAACCAAAACGCAACTAAGCTACGTTATCGAAAATATTACGGGTATATCCCGCCTGTTCTTGAGGGGTATTAACGACATACAAACCGCGAGCGTCGCACAACGCATGTCGTGGGCCGCCAATAGAGACACAAGAAGGAAGGAAGATCTCGCATATTGTCTCTTAGGAATCTTCGATATAGCAATGCCAATGATATACGGGGAGGGAGGTAACCAGGCGTTCTTTCGGCTACAAGAACAGATTATGAAGAGCACAAAAGATCATTCAATACTTGCATGGGGTCTTGGTGAAGGCATATCTAGTGCCAGAGGGATTTTAGCGGCAACCCCGTCTGACTTTGCTAACTCGGGAGATATCATCCCGCGAGATCAATCGTTTTTCAACTCGCTTGAAATTTCTAGCGGCAGTCTCCGTATCTCGCTCCCAATACTAACAACTGACACTGGGATAACTGGGTTACTTAATTGCGGGCCCGAGAAAAATACTCAACAGGTGGTTGGGATCCCTCTCTTAAAGGTGGCGTCAGGGGGGCCTGACGAGTATATTAGACCGAAAGGAAAACATTCAGTGCTACGGCCGATACCAGCACTCGACACTCCCCACAAATTCATCTACATCAAGAACGATAATGGAACTAGCACTCAGAGTTCGAGTCGACATTATTGGATGTACGAGAATAGCGACTTCATCGATGTCGACATACAAATACTTGAGGTTGCGCCGCCATCTTCCTGGGACGAGGATCGAGCCTTTTTTACCTCAACGGGCGAATCCGACCCAACATTAGTCCGATTGCGCCAAAAGAAACAAACACTCTATGATTTCATTCTAATACTCGAACTCAAGCCATCGGGTATCCACCTTGAAGCTGACCACTGCGTTATGATATGTTCTAGGGACACCCCGTTAAGCCTACTAGCGAGAAAGCTCAATAGTGTTATTCCAAACGCATCTGGAAATAAGAGCGCTAGCAATGGGTTACTAGAATTGCGACTGAAGACGCAACCTATCACTAGGCGACCGGTGTGTGACATTAGGCCGGAAGTAACACCTTACCAGCCAGGTGTCACCTTTGACGCAACAGCTGGGCTGCTGAAATCACACTTGTCGCTTGCGGTTGAAGCCGAATTGTTTGTAAGGAGGCGGTCAGAAGAGCTTCACAGCATCGACTACTGCGAAAGAAGCCACGAGCTGAAGAGCGTCTTTGGTCAACCGCCTCTGTTATGGGCGTCTGAAAATGGCGAAACTGATATTGTCAAGCTGCTTCTCAACAATAGCATCGTCGTGGCGGCTATAAACAATGGCAGCAGAACGCCGTTGATTGCGGCTTCTGACAAAGGGCACACCGATGTTGTTCGGTTACTTCTCGATACCGGCAAGACCAACGTAGACTTGAAGGATAGTGAAAGCGGCCGAACGTCTCTAGCTTGGGCTGCCGAGAGAGGGCACGAGATTATTGCACAGTTACTCCTCGAAGAGGGCGCTGACATCGAGGCCAAAGACAAAGCTTCTCGTACAGCAATTTCCTACGCTGCCGAGCGGAGACATACGGCTATCGTACAGCTGTTATTCGGACATGGCGCCGCTATATTAAGCGATGAAATTACAGCATGGCAACTACAGCAGACCCTCGAAGGCCACAGGGATGGCGTCTTGTCAGTCACCTTCTCGCATAATTCGAAACTAGTCGCGTCAGCTTCAAAAGACCGCACCGTCCGCCTCTGGGATACAAAAACTGGACTGCTACAACAGACCCTCGGGGGGCATCGGGATAGTGTTTCGTCAGTTGCCTTCTCGCACCGTTCGGAATTATTGGCATCAGCATCATGGAAAAGCCACACCATACGGCTCTGGGACACAGCAACAGGGCGGCTACGTCAAATCCTTAATGGCCACAGTGATGGTATTTGGTCAGTCACATTTTCGCGGGATTCAAAACTGCTAGCGTCAGCATCTATGGACCATACAATCCGACTCTGGAATCCGGCCACAGGGCAGGTACAACAGACCCTTCAGGGTCATAAAAGGGGAATCTGGTCAGTTACCTTTTCACACAACTCAAAACTGCTAGCATCAGCATCTGCAGACCGTACCGTACGGCTTTGCAGTACATCAACGGGACATCAACAAATCCTCCATGGCCACAGGGATGAGGTTTGGTTTGTTGCTTTCTCACACGATTCAAGACTGCTAGTATCAGCGTCAAAGGACCGCACTATTCGGCTCTGGGATATAACAACACGGCGGCTGCAACACATTCTTACGGGCCACAGGGATGACATTAACGCAGTTACCTTTTCGCATAACTCAAAACTACTAGCGTCGACATCTGTGGACCGTACAATCCGACTCTGGGATACAACAACAGGGGAATTACTATATACCCTCTGGGGCCACAATGGTAGTATATGGTCAGTCGCGTTTTCACACGATTCAAAACTACTAGCATCAGCGTCAGAAGACCGTACCATTCGGCTTTGGGACATAGCGACGGGGCGACTATACCAAACCCTTTGGGGTCACAAGAATGCCGTTAGGCTAGTTACTTTCTCACATGACTCGAGACTTCTAGCATCGGCATCAATGGATCATGATGTACGGCTTTGGGAGAGTTGCTAGCAACGGCATGGGTTGCCAGGGCCTTGCAAGTATGGGTATGCCCATAATATTAACATTACCGCGATCATTCTCGACCACTTTTACATCAACGTTCTATTTATAACAATAGAGCTTTCAGCTAAAAGAGAATAAACCTAGAAACCAGGGTGTAGCTGCGTATATAATATCAACGCGATGGTAACTTTCTAGCTATGAGAATCAATGTAGCCCCCCAACAGGGACTGATAGCCCGCACGTCTTAATACCACTGGGCGGGCCTTGACCGAGAGCTTGTCTACGATGAAATTCTACCTCAACATACTTAGAATAGAGCAATGCGGTTGTTTATGTTCGAGTCTGACACATCCCGTGATACCTTGCTAGCTATCAATATCTAAATGAACGCTTGTGGTAACTCAAGAGAGGCACTTAGATAAGGATTCCGCTCTGCCGCCCGAGAGATTGCCCCCAAGCCCGCCTGATGGTTATGTGTCTGTATTGACTTGGCGACCACAAGGGTGCAGCTTCCCGGTTCGCCGTCCTGGCGTCTCTAGAGGAGCTGTAGGTGTCGCTTGACAAGCGCGACGGCTCGTACTGGGACGCCTTTGACTCCA
Source organism: Nemania abortiva (assembly GCA_022578505.1). Taxonomy (NCBI): domain Eukaryota; kingdom Fungi; phylum Ascomycota; class Sordariomycetes; order Xylariales; family Xylariaceae; genus Nemania; species Nemania abortiva. The sequence goes on from MU392546.1 coordinate 77,910, forward strand.
TTGACATCATCTCCGGAGGTAGACACACGACGATGAAGATGATGTGCGTAGATTTTTCCGAGGCCAGTGACTATCATAGGACTGGCCTCAACCACCGCGCTTCGGGCACCATGCCGAGAGACTGCGGGTTCGGCTGTCGTCAGGGACATGGTTATGTCTAAAACGGGCGTGCTGCCTTGTCACTCATCCCGCCTGGCCCATCGCGCTCCGCCTATATGCGGTCTTCTTTGACTACGACTTGCGTGTCGACTTCGGTAGCTAAGACGACTACTAGAACGCGGCGGCGGCGGGTGCGGCGATCGCTAAGAGGAATAAGCGGTCCTTGGATGACATGGGAGGGAGCCACGGCCGCTGGGTCGAAGGAGTTCCGGAACTAGTCCTGCCTTGGAACACTCGGGAAACGCGATCTCGAGGCTCAACGGTTCGGTTCTACGGTCCTGGGTTGGCTAAGCTAGAGATTAAGCGCGAGTTCACGCACAAATACCAGGACACGGTGACGGCGAAATCAGTCGATGAGCTGCGGTCTTGTGCTAAGGGAGATGTGCCGTTTTCGGGCAAGTTCCTCTCTTAGAGTCATGATTTCGGCGGATTTTCATGCCCTGTCAACCTCATATTAGAAGAGGTTCAGGAGTAAGATTAATAGCTTGGTATCCCCTTATTCACAACGTATAAAAACCAAGTTTTGAAAATCCCCTACTGAATTTGGGACCACTCGGCCGGTAACTGGTTTCCAATGTTGCCCTGATTACCCGTTCACTCTACCCCGGAATCTCGTTATGTCTCGGCTATTAGATGTGCTAATACCGAAATTAGCGCTGCTATCGGAGTTCTTAAGAAGTGGCATGAGGTAACAATCACGTGAGCCTGAGAATAAGAAAAGGCGCTATGAGGCTGAAATCCGAAGGTTCTCTCCCTAAGCCCGCCTGGTAGGCTCATACTGGCACTTTTACCGGCGCCCGCTCTCACCTATCATCTCGTTCTCGTTCAAGCTCACACTCATTCAAGCCCGCGCTTCGAGACCCCTACACAAGTAAGAATACAAGTGAGGGGGACTACACTTCCGAAGTTCTTCTCTAGTGAGACCACCTACTCTTATCTCGTATCTTAAAGGTACTACGTGAGGAGCACTATAAATACAACCCCAGCCGCAACATAAATTAGATCCATATAGATACTCTATACTCATACACCGACAGTAGTTTTGTTTTCCTCGTCAATGTAGTTAGATGGTCAGACGAAGAACGAAACAGTCTGTTTGATTTAAGTATACGATGCGGTTGTCTGTGCACTTGTTACCGACGATACGCATATCGGCACCAAGCTTAGTTCGAGGGGTACGAACGTCAAGTTCGGAAATCTGGTCAGATATCATACTCGATGATGGGAGATGGAATACCCTTTATCTGGCGGGCCGGCCCTCTCGCTTCTGTGTGAGATCGATTGGCCCTCTCCTACAGCAGGTTGCCGTGCACCAAGACATACTGCCGGATCGGGGTGATGCGGAAGGAGGGTACGACCAACCCTCTTTCTCCAGATCGCCGGTGGCGCATCAGGAACAGCCCCTTGGGTCAAGTTGTGCCCTGTGCTGCTGTGTATGTAGTTTAGCTTGGTCGGCGACGTTTTTGCGGTCAGTACTACTGTATGCGGTGAGTTGTGACTAGTCTGATTAGAAATCGTGGAAACCTTTAGTATGACAAACCGATCCAATGAGGAGATGGATTGCTCGATATTGTGTGTGGGGTTCGTCGATAGCTGAAAATAGGAACGTTCTCTATCCTTCGCGTGCCTCCTGAGTACGAGATAGTATTGCTGCCGGTTGCGCTGCGTCTCGTATCTAGTGGTGCAAGTCGCAAGCCACTGGATCTGATGTGGTAGATCGGTGGATAACTAACCACGGCGATCAGGGTAGTTGGTTATCTGGGGTTCGTCTGGAGTTTAGGAGTTGAGGAAAAGCAAGACAATGATCTGGGGGAGCAGAAGCAAGGCATGGTTTTAGCTCGATACCGATTTTTGGACCATCCAGTCGGAGAGACGACGAGATAGGGTCTTTCGACTTGCTCGACTCGCCTCGTCTCGAATTGAGAAATCCCACTCTGGGGCTGTCTGGGGAAATTGCTGGATCACAAACGTGATTAATGCGACTATAATAATACCACCATAATTCTGTATAGTGCCGCAAGTGCTAATTTGTACGATATCCATATTAACTAGTGGGTCGATTTCCGCATCGGGAAGACTTGGCAGGGTCATCGGTCAAATACTGGCCAATGCTCGGGTGGGTTCAACCGGCGTATAATGGACGAGTCGTGACTGTTAGCGCCAACCCTCCTAAACCAACTATCTATTGCTTTTGGTGGCACAGTTGCCAGTCTCGTGCAGGCTGGTGGTTGTGTGAATCATGTCACATCTTTCGTCTTCCCTATGCTCCGAGTAGTACCCGAAGATGATGGCTGGCCTGCCTGTGTATGTGTATGTGTATGCTGTACACAAGCGCGGTATGTATGTATGCATTGTCATCGCGTCTGCTCTCTGCCCCTCGAGCTACCTAGTCGGCAGATCAGCTACGACGTTACATCCGAACTGCTTAGGCGATGTGAGACGTCAAGGGATATCAGATAATTGGGCAGCGACAGATGGTCTGGATCTTCTTCGTCGACTATTTCCCCCATATGTCGCATATCGTCTTCGACATGCATGCATACATAGAGCAGTTCCATGGAAGTTAGCTTGAGATGCATTGCTTCTGGGGCTGAGCGAAGTACGTACACACGGTAGGTACCTACTTCGTTTCCTGACTATGCGTATGTCTGTCCCCGCGCTCACGATCGCGTCCTCACTCGCACTGCGCACCTTCGAACGCGACAGTATCCAGGTGCTGTATGCTGTAGACGCGTTGTATCTACAGTGGGTAGGTGGTTGGGTAGCATGGGGCTCGAAACAATCCCAAGGCTGTTGCATCTCCATCCATGTAGGACGGGGCTGCTTGCTCCTGATATGTATGACGCTGGTTATCCCATGTCTGCTGCTGCACAGCTGTGCTGTGTATGTAGGTACGACTGTGTTGTGCCACCCACCAATCTTCCCTTGTACCTGCATCGACAATCGACAGCAGCAGCAGCATCATTATCGTCATTGTTATCACTCAGGTACAGACGTGTCACGGATGCGCAAATAACAACAGCCTACCCCAGCATTTGCATATACAGCAGCCCATGACAGCCCACGATGCGTGATGACGGTGGTCTTCGAACCGGGGGTTGGGGCTCTGTGATGTGATTGGGGGCTGGCCCTTTTTGGAATCCCCAGCTTTCCTAATAGACCAGCCCAACTTGCCTGGGCCGGTGCATGAATCATTTCTTTTCCTCTACCTACCTAGGTATGTACGTATTTGGTTCACTCGCTCTGCTCCTGTTTGGTTGAACGTTGTTGGTTGGCTGAACTGCGAGATCATGTGGCTGTTCTGTATAGACGCATAGATGAATGCATACAAAAGTACATTCCTAGGTATCTACTAAGATAGATTCCATTGGTGTAGGTATGTATGCAGGTGTAGGTACCTACCTACCCGCCAGTCTATCGAACTTACAATGTAGATTAAGTAGATAGATGGAGCAAGTGCTCGCCTTCTTTCCCTCTCTTCTGTCTGGCAGCTACTGCTCCCGTTGGCTACACATTCCTAAACCGAACAGGTCTCTGGCGATTTGGCCAATGGGAAGGAACCCCAACCGTCCAGTGCCCTCGCATACCCTTACCCGCGTCCTCATCGACACATTGGCATCCCGGACGGACCAACAATTCGACCACTTTGGATTCCAAGGCCTCTATCACACCAACAAACCCGCTCTTTCTAACCAACAACACACGATCCCCGCCAGGATTGCTGCCACTACATACCTAATCGTATGCAACAAACAGACCAGGCAATCTTCCTGTCCCAGCGTGTTGTCCCCCGTGAGAACAAGCAAGCAAGACTCGTCGTCATTATTCACGTTCTTCAACTCCTCCGCTACAGCACAGCCCTTCCTGTAGCAGCAGCTTTGCTTTGCCCCATTGTTCGCCTCTTCTCGTTGACTACTGGTCACCGGTGCGCTGGGTCTACCGCGTCTTGACTCAGATAGATGATCACTGCATGGCCGGTCGTCTGTACATGCGTCCTGATCAGCCTTTGAAGCCACAAGCAAGAATCAGCGACCCTGGACGTTGCTGTGTGTGTCCTCCGAGACAACCAACCTTTTTCTAAATCATTGCAAAACTCGCCTCAGGCCATATATCCGCCTTTGGCATAGAGACATAAACTAGCCCAGGGCCATCTCCCCCTGGCCTACTCTGCTGCGCCCTCAGGGGAGAACGTGTCTCGAACTCTTACGCTTGTGCCATCTAACACCAGTCAGCACTTTCGGTTGTGTAAGGCCACCTCTGTGACCTTTGGAGTAATTGGTACTGCCCCTTTTATTCCCTATATTACTTGGATCCCGTCATTGAGCACTTACAGCAACAGCTCTGTCATTGGGAGAGTCATCGTGTTATTTTTTTTATCGATTCCCTGGAATTTGCCTTAGATCAAGGATCCGAACATTACTGGGGCTTTCATCCAATTTCTGTTTGTGTAAATCTCGTTCCATTCTCCTGTACACGCCATTCTATGGTCTATTTGAGTGGCTATTTTCTCGACATTCTGGTATGTCTAGCTACACTGGCGACATTTACGCGGGCAGCTCAAGGCTAACCTTATGATGAAAGGCCAACAAGTATAAAACTTTCCAATTAACATCTTCAAAATGGCACATGGTTTCGAAAGATTGGAACGGTTGTTTACTGGGTCGAGACGGAGGGAGCGAGAGAAGCGCAAGGCCGCACAACAGCAGAAGGGCTCAGTGATCACTAGTGGGCGGCCACCATCGCCAACCTTCCCATCACCGCCTTACCTCAGACCTACTTCAACGCATATGACGCCCCGGGACGCCCAAATCGACGGCCCAGAAAAGGATAAGGGTCGTGCTCAGAGCGTACCAAGTCTACAAGAAGCATTATATAAGCGATCCTCGGCTGCTTCCAGCAATACTATAGTGAACCGTCCCAGTCGGTCTGATGCTTCGACTTCGACTTTGCGACGTCGCAGTAAAAAATCTCAGGCCACATCACGGCCACCCCGCTTCCGGTTTCCAGAAGATTCTTTGTTTAAGAACCATCGAACGATACGTAAATCGGGTGACTTCGGTAGGACGCTTGCATTGCGAGAACAATCACCACGAGCCAGTGCTATTAAGCCCCAGGGATTACTTGATTGGACTCCTAAACATATATCACTTCTTTTTAATCCACTCGATTTCACTGCGTCCTCAAGTGATCCTCTCCTTGGACCTGGAGATGACAACACAAAATCCACATTGCTCCCCTCTCCAGATTTCGTACCTTTGATATTATCGTCAGAGGGCCCCAAATCCGTTGAACAACCGAGCGAGCCAGTCATTGTACATCCTTCGCCCTTACCAAGCGGCTCTATGCAGACATCAACAGTAAATACAAGGCTACAGCCTTCATCGTCTTACGGGAGGCTATTGCTCGATTCGCCCCCGGCCTCTCACGGCGCGGATAATAATCGGAAGCAAGCACTCCATCGATCCGTGTCCCTTAATGGTCTGCCTCCGTTACGCCCTAATAACATCCGTGCAATAACAACCAATTTCTCCCCAACAAGTACCGGCACCAGCTCTAGGCGTAGGCGAAGTGTCCGGGAAACCTGGGGCAACAGACTGCAGGACCCTCGGTTCAGTGGTTTTCTCGTGAGTAATAGTGAAGAGACCCCAAAACCAAAGCTCCGAAAGTCTGCAAGCACGTCGACAATTTCTGCTTTGACGTCGCAAACCTCCAAGGACTACATTCTCAAAGAGCCTACATTTGACGACTTCTATGCTTTGAGTGACGACGATATTGCGGAAGGCCGACCCCCTACGCCGGCATATGATGCGGACCCCCCGCCGACGCCTCCGACCGAGAAAACCCCTAACGCCCGTCGAAGGAGTTATTTACCACGGCCTCTAACTTCGCCGCATGTTACGTTTAAGCTCAATCAGGGGGAAATTACTCCACCTGATACTCCGACTGACTGTCGCCTTCTGTCACTCACACTTTCGCCTAGCAGTCCCCGGGATACTGTCGGAGCGCTCTGGGCCGCAGAGTTGGCTAGGAAATATGACTTTTCCGTTTTATATGTTCTGAGCCTGTGGCCTGTAGGCGGCGACGGCTGTGTAGATGCCTTAGCTCATACCCCAACAAACGAGCGGAGGCCGACCACTGCGCCGACGGCGGAGAGATTTGCCGTGCCTGCAGAGGGATCAAAAATATGCGGTCGCTTGTTAGCGGCACATGGCCTTAATCAGGTCGCATCACCTTTTGAGATCGCCACTGACACTCACTTGTCCGCATTGGACTGTGATCACTGGAATGAATACCGAAATGTTGATGCCCGCCCCGACGACATTTCTCGTGGGTGGATCCGAACCTTTTACAGCGATTACACCCCTGTGTCATCTCCAACAGGGGGAGCTATTGGTTACCCGTCAAATAACCATCCTAAGAATCGAGGCATTGTGTTTGCTGCCTACTCAAAACAGGCGCCCAACCCAGTTATTCCGATGAGAGCTTCTCCTCGACAAGAACTGCTTCTCAGGGAGCTATACTCCGACGCGAAGATTCTGGTAGAAGCTCTGGTTCAGCAGCAATATGGATAACAGAAACCTTGAACACCCTGCCAAGACGTAAAAGCTTAATCCAATGGTCGGTCGTCAACTGTGTGTTAGGCTGTCCAAGGGGCTTAACTACACCGCCGTCAAAGGTATACGATTGCAGTTTGCTCTAGACTTGAATCTATCCCGGCTATAGATATCTAGGAGTGAGGGACTACTACATTCCCCACGCTACTCATGTACTAGCTCAGGAGCTATAGTAACGCTAAGATTTGATGGTGAATGTACGAGATGATGAAACGATACACACAATCAACGTCGGCGTCATGGTTATGCCCTCATAAATATTCCTATAGAGAGTTCATCGTTATGAATTGTGATATTAGATGATGCGGCCCGGGATTTATAAGTCGCTTACCAAGAACAACGCTCTTTTTTTTATTTATTCATTAGGCTACGTTACTCTAGTATCCCATTCATGACGCATTAGAAGGCGATGGAGGAGGTTTCGGTGACAGTCTCGGTGATAGTGATGTACACGATAGCGGTGCGATCGCCACAATCCGAAGAAGTAACGACGCCATCCTCATCGCCACCTTCATACTGGCCACCACGCTTCTCTCGGCGCTGCTGCCCGGTCCCATCAGAACCCACGGTGACAGGTGTCGTCGGCGGCGTCGTCTCCGGCGGATCCGGTACCGTCGTCGGAGGCGAGGTCAGAGTCGTCCCGTCACTCCAGTACTCGGTCTCGACGGTCGTTAGCTGCGTCGTCGTGATCCACGAGTTGAGCGTGGCTGTGACCGAGGCCGAGGTCGACAGCCAGAACGGGATCCGCAGGTGCGACTTCCAGGTTATGTAGCTCCGGCTGAACGAGCAGGTGAAGGGCTTCTTGTGGCGGGAGAGGACGCCTTCATCTTCACTTCCACTTCCGTCTCCATCCTCGTCTTCATCTTCGCCCTCGCCTTCGGCAGTGCGCACGCGGATGTTGCCGACGGTGGCGGGGTGGGTAGTCCTGGTGGACTCTCCCGGCAGGAGAGTAGTGATGGTCGTGAGACTGTGGCGTGACTGTGTCGGCCGCGGGAGAGTGCGGGTTTTGGGCGGGTCTGCGGGCTGGGTGGATTGCGACGTGAACCCGTCCACGTAGCTGATTACGAGGTGTTTTGAGAAGCAGACTGTATAGAAGGCGGATGTCAGTGATCTATCCGTCCCTATACTCGAAATACGCTTTGGGGGAGACGATGGAATGTGAGAACGTTCGGCCAGGTGCCCCAGATTCGTGTATATCCTACGCGATGGTGGAGGATCAAGTGAGGGACGCAGGGAAAGAGGCAGAGAGAGAGAGAGAGCTACGCACCAACTGCATCTTGCAGACTGGGATTTGCGGCAGTGGGTGCCTTCGTCTCCTTCTTGTGCTTCGCTAGTGCGGTGCTCGCGAAGAGTACAGTGAGGAGCGCGGATGGCTTCATTGTTGTTGCAATGATGATGGTGGTATATTGACTAGGAGTAGGTGGTAAGCGACGAAGAGTATATATTGGTAGTGTCTTGAGAAAGTTGACGGGAAAATCACAATTTCGAAAAATTAGAAAAGTGCGTGTGTGAAAAGCTGGAGGGAAGAGGGTTTCTACTTTTTTTGCTGTAGCCAGGTGTCCGGATCTGCTCAGTCATCTACAAGACGAGATATACACTACGGACTTACTTAAGAGTAACCCGGCTAACAAAGTTAGTAAAAAGACTGTTCATTTCACATGCCCGACAGCGCCTAGATAGTTAGTCACACCACCCTAATAGGTAAAAGCGAGGATATGGCTTTCTATAGACAGGAAGTGTTCAGTTGAGTTTGTATTCGCCTATGCCTACTCAGCGCAACAGAGTTGTAGATCCTTAGACTTGAGAGCCTAGTTTCTCGTGATAAGGACGACTCGGAATACAACGGACGAGGGAAGAATACGTAGGCGCCTGGTTGAATCTAATAAACAGCGGTTCTTATCATGTAATAATCGGACGCATATCTCATTTCCTACTACCCAATGGTTACCTCTCACACGTTTTTATCTACGCAAATTGACATATTATATAGGACTACAGCGCGTATTCATATAATCGTACCTATTCAAACTCCCTCTCTTAATGCTTCTAGGTATAATATATGCACTGATTGCATCCTAATCATATTTCTTGACCCTTTCTACTGATGGCCTCACGCTAATGAGTCTTATTCCACCGTAGTCCCTCTAGTTATTTTCAGCAGATCTAACTATCTTCATATCGCTTTTCCAATGTGTCCGATTTACGCCATGCCGTACTCAGCAGCATCCATATACAAATCAATAAGGCACCCAGCGCTCCATGCTTGAGTGGGACTGGAATCAGCACAGTATTGGCCGTCTTTTTGTGTAAGTTCGGTCAACCCCGCCCAGGGGCTGCTCTCTATCATCTCCTTGCAGCCGCTTAGACGCCTTGTAACCTGTTGGAATGCTTCTACGCGTCCCTCCTTAGTGGTGCGTCTTGCAAGGTCAAACTTCAAAAGCGCACGGAGGAAGAAGCCGGTAGGCCAGAGCCATTCTGGTCCTTGATGGTAATTACGACCCTTTGATGTAGCAAAGTCGGTTGAATCTTCGCTATTGATATAGTTTGGACGGTAGTTGAGGTCTATGGGATCAAGAGTCGCCATGCCTGTAGGCCCGCGTAAGACTTGGTCGGCGAGGATCAAGGCGTCCATTGCGTGATCGGCGTCGAACAGATCAGGTGCTACGGTCATAGCAATCGCGAAATTAGGACGTAGCTGGTAATCCTCATACTCTTTACCAGAGCGGAAGAGATCTTTATAGATACCACGTCTGTTTACGATGTTGGAGCTGACGGCGTATTTGCTATCATCGGATGGGTTCTTAGGCACGTAGTAGCTATACTCGAAACTTGACTTCAGCAAGTCAGCCCAGGCCGTAAAGGTGATGTCGGTCCCGTCAGGCTTCGTAACTCCCTCGTACGGATACTTCCCTTCGGAGCTAAGTTTGGAAAGCCACCTTAGCGTGCTGTAAAGCAGGCCGGTAATTTCAATAGCAGCACCATCACGAGGAGTACCTGGAATGCCTTTCGAACCGGCACGTTCACTTTCGCCCATCTTATCCATCCATGTGCCACAGTTGAATTGGTTTCCTCCAAATAATATCCCGTTGGACCAATCCACATTGATCTCAATGTTGAAGCCTTCATCTCGCATCTGCATGTCGATTTCGGGACCAGCGTTGGCTTCGCGGAATTTCATACCAGATGCGTGTCGTTGCATAGCTTCTTGGATGATATCTTGGATCGAACTTTCCTTAGAGTAGGCCCTCGAGTCATCGGAACTAAACCATGTGTCGTCGTAAGGCAGAAACCTCCGTTTAACTTCCTTCATCATCAGACTCATACCGTCTGGTGCGTATCGGGTATAGTCCTGTATGCATTGCAGAAAGAACCAAACAGAGTCGCGGCTGTTATACCGAGGGAGATTCCCGCTACCGAGGAGATTAGGGATCATGCCATGTTTGAGAACACTCGCAAATGCGAAAATGTGCTCAGCAGCTTCATCGAAGCGACCGGTTGCGATGTAAAGGCCGCGCAGGGAAATGAAGACGTCGCGCCCCCAGCAACGAGCCCACTCGACAGCGAAGTGGGGGAGCCCGGCGGCTAGTGAAGGGACAAGCTTTTTCGGCCATAAAGATGCAGACTTGACGATTCCCGTCTGTTGTACGCTGACCATGCCAAGGCTTTGAAGGAACCCCTGACCTTTATGTATGTGATCGCTCATTAACTCAAGACCCCTTTCCCGAGCAGCCGTGTAGGCCGTCCTGATTATCAAAGCGAAATACCGCGGCAGGAGAAAGCTTGGGATGCCCCTTATAGCGTTAAACCGTTCTTTTAGCCATATAGCAGGCTTTGCTAGGCCGGCAAATTCCGGCTGCTGGCAGATTCTTTCCAAGCGCCCAACTGTGTAGTCCAGCGCCCACTGGCCGTCTCGAAGGTTCTGACATAAGGGGTGTGCAAGATTATTGTCTTTGATGATATCCTTGAGAGGACTCCACCAGCCCTGAAGACCAGCGTATACGATCTTCCCGTAGCCGGGAATATCGTATGCACCATCCCTGCCTTCGCTGCCGTCTCGTTCCTCTGCCTCACATCGATACAGGAGGAAATTTAGATCCACCAAATCGAGTTCCGACATTGCTGCCTTCGATCCTGACGTTACATAATTATCAAGGCCAGCAGAGTGCTCTGCGGCTGGGATCCATGTTTCGAATAGTGCGATACTTCCGGGTGGAAATCTGTCGCGAACGGTGATGACTGTGGTGTCATCTTTGATTTCCATTCGAATGCCGGGAACGTCAATCACACGGCTTGGCAGACCTCTGAGATACTTCTTGTCGCCTTTGACTTCCTTTTTAGCTTCATCACTTGCATCAACCTCGAGCATCCAGCTCCCCAAATGGCGCGCTTTTGTGCCACCCAAGCGGACGGAGCTAAATGCCCCATTACCATTTCCATAGCCGGGATAGGCAGTATGGGCAATCAAAAAATATCCTTTCCTCGACTTGGGGTGCACTCTATGAACGGTGATGTATTCGTCCTCATGATGGATATGTGTCTCATCGTAGCCATCTTTACCCATCAGCGTATGGATTTGATTTAGGAGCTTCCTGACGCCACCGATGCCCCCTGTGCCGCCGCCGATTTTAATTTCCTTAGCCGAAGATGACTCAGACGTATATAGTCTGTTCTCATTGACTAGGTCAATAAGCTCGGGATATATCTCGTCGTATCCCATGACACTTCCCGAAGCGCTAGCGCACATACACACCAATGCGGCATTTGGCAACGTGTCCCGAGCATCCCTCTTCTGAGCGGGTACTTCGTTATCATGGGTACAATCCATGAAGAGAGCCTGTACCGGAGCAGGCTTGATCCTGCGAACCCTCTCGCGCGTGATAATTCCGTTACTCGTAGCGCTAGGGCTACTCGGGGGACTACCCCGAGTGCTGTCGTGAGCCCCCTTTGGCGCCTCATCAAGCTCAAAGCTGCCAATCGGGCGCCCGCCATGGCGATGAACTAACCTACTCATTTCGGCTGTGCTCCACGCTTGCATAGCTTCTCTGATCAAGGAACTGAGACCGAGTCTCTTCACAAACACATAATCCATTTCCTCAGATCCAGTGAAGAGTTCTGCCACAACATATAAGTTGGGTCTCACTCGGCGGGCTTCGTCTAGAATATGCTCGGCAACATGCAGGGGAGTTGAGTGACAGTTGTCGATTCTGAAACCGGCAAAATATTTGGCCAGCATTCGAGCATATTTAGTCATATAATCCCAAAGCCATGGGCTGTCCTCAGGGCCGTTTCCATATCGGAGTTTGACGCAGTCTCCCCATATAATTACCTCCCTGCGCAGATAAACTCGTGATTTTGGGCCAGCATTGTCGACCAATGCATTTCCGGCCCATACCCACCCATTATTCACAAGAACTAGATCTTCGATTTTGAACTTGTCTGAGGCTTCAGATTTGTCAAGGCGAGTGAAATATGGTTCGACGAGGGGATTTTCGCGGTCGATAACTCCCAGCTTAGGGCCATGGTCGTCCAAGCGGACGTATTTGATCCTGTTGAAGAGCTGCTGGAGAATATCTGCTATCTCCTTGTCATATTCATCGTAAAAAAGAATATTGACAGCATCTAGAATCTGTACAACCTTGGCGCGAATGGTAGACTCATCGGCTTCGCCTCGGTATTTCCCAAAAATAGCTGCTATCAAGGAGGCAAGGACCTTTGGATCGATGTGACGGCGAAACCGCTCTCCTAGCCTGTCATCTCCCAGCAATCCATTTTTTAGAATGTACTCCGCTTGGACCTTTGAGCTAGCGTCTTTGAGATGACTAAGGTCTCCATGAGCTCCATTTAGATTGCCATCAGCCCAGGTCTGAATAGCTGCATCAGCGTCTCTGTCCACATCTAATGCATAATATTCCCAGAGACGGATGTCGGCGATAACGTGTTTCTTGATGCCATCCATTATTTTGACGAGATCATCTACAGATTTTAACTCGTTAGGATATCCTAGCTCTACAAGCTGGAAACCAAACTTCAACAACTGGGTGTCAAGCACGTAGGCGGACTCTAGCCACGGGGCAGTAGTCAAGTTGTAACCAGCTTCTGGGTGCTCCAGTAACCATTTGCTGTTGTGAGCAGTATGATTCAGGACTATATCAGTCAGACTGAGCAACGAATGATTTTGCTCCAGGCTGTTCACCATCAGTTGCACGTCCTCTTCCCCGCGAGGGAAGCACTCAGGATCCCAGCCCAGCTGATCATATAAGCTGTAAGGAGAATTTGAAGCACCTCGTATTTGGAGGGGTGTGAAGTGTATCATGTTGTACCCACGACCGCTGATGCCGCGTAGGTGGTTTTCCCAGCTGGATGGGTATTTACCCATGAATTTACTAATGACGGAGAAAATCGATAGTGCAGGCAAAGGCAGCGGCCGCCCGTCGAGCGATAGACGCGGGGCAACATCGATGTAGTAAACAGGTGTTTGCTTTGCCGATGGTGGGGAAGTATCAGCGTCGAGCGTGCTTGAGAGTTTCGGAAGCTCAGCATAGGTAGTATAGAATGCGAATGCGCCGGCTTCGTAAACGGGGATAGAGATTTCGATGTTTCGATTGAAGTCTGGGACGAGCCTAGACTTAAGTTTAGCACTCCACCGCACAACCAATAGGCCTGACACTACTTAGGCACGTACTTATACTCGGTGAATCGATCCCGGTGGAATTCCGACCCTTGCTCTGGGATGTTGACCCAAAGACTGCCGTTCCGACATATCGAAGAAGTCCCCTCGATTACGAATCGTATTGTTATCGGGTTGTTAGCCTCTGGGGCTAGGTATATGTATTCGCCCTGAACATCGGGAGCGCCATTGTCCTTCAGAGGTAGAAGATAGACTTCGTTCGAGGTTACCGTAACAGGAGCCATTGGTTGATTAGGGTGCCCTGACTTGGTAGAGAGAGGAAATAAGGAACGAGCACTTGAGAGAGCTAGGCGCGCATTGGAGTTGAAGATAGATGCAATCTTACGGGACGAACGGGTATGAGGCCAATCGAGCTCTTCGGCAGTCAAGAAAAGTAGGAGGAGAAGAGGGAGAGAGTTGCCTCAGCCTATGGCGCATAGATGAAGGCAATAGATAGGTCAAAGTAAGTATATCTAAGCAAGTCTGCGTGGTCAGAAATTGAGAGAGGACCAAGAGAATCTTGACGGTTCCTAGGTGGGTTGTCGTAGGTATTATATGAAGGGAGGCTAAGGTAGCTTAGGTAGGTAAGATATCAAATAATTTGACAGACCGACAAATCGACCGGCTGACGATGATGTATTGAATATAGTGCTTGCGGCTGCCCTTAGTTGTATATCATCTTGGAAGCACCCTTGGCCGTTCTGTTGGGTTCTCAGGAGCTAGCCTATGGATTATACAGGTAGAGACAGAGAAAGCATAGCCGATACCGCATAGACCGGAAGATAACTACCTTGCAAGACAGACTGTCAGACGATATAGGGCAGCAGGCACTGATGTTGCAATGTTGAATCACGCGGCATGCGACGACCACCCCCCTGGAGATGAGCGCTTCGGCCAATCGCGTTGATGCTTTCTATTGGGAGCTAGCGGTCTCGCTCAAGCTATCACAAGCTATCATGCCAGCAGGCGCGGGGCCCTCCCTTGTAGATGCAGGTCATGACGTCACCTAGAAATATTTTCGTCGCAGTGTCCATATCTGTCCGTACATCCAAAACTGATAGATAGCTACTTATCTAGCTGCTCGATTGCGCTAATACAGCCCCAGTTGCCTGTTCCTGAAGATCGCTTGTTTTTGACAGCTCTGCTAGAAACACACCAAATCAAGTCAACAATAAGGACCTTTACCATCGACAATTTTCATTATTATTCCGTATGAGTGGATGCCTGCACCCTTGTTAAGCGGCAGTTTTATATACCGCTTCTAGGTAGCTTGAGAGAATACGAACGCAGGCGATCGCCGATGCTGTGCATAAAGTGAGACGAGGAGGTCCAAACACCCAACAATGTAAGCTAAGAGATACCTGTCTCTATTACTTCACTTACCTGCCCCGCGTGACTATGTAATGCATCGCAGTAATTTGATAGATTGCGCAAGGGCATGCGCTTGTAAAGATAAAAATGGAACTGTCCGTATAAAACTAGTGGGTTGAACCTTGTTGCGCAACAGGCCAAGTTCTCAGCTATCAAATTATCACTATTCCATCTAAGAACTATCTATATCTATTTGAATGCCCACTCGGCACCAATACATTCATGGGCCCCCCGGTAGTTCCACATTCCCCTTGTGTTGATCAGTTACATCATCTAAACGCATCATTACTAGCTCTTTATTAGCATATATATGTATTTAGCTAGTATCGATCGTTCTAGTAGTACATCTAACAAGGGTCTAATTGGGTGAGAAACAAGTGGGAAACGGAGTACCTCGAAATCCATTGATTTGATTTGGCCAACGGTCCCTGTCCAGAAGTACTGGTGCCGAGTGGGCATTCAAATAGATAGAACATCAAGTAGAATATTTAGTTGGGGGAGAATTCGGTGTTACATGGCTCAACAATCTTGTAGATAGACGGTTAGTCACGGTAATAGGCGGTTTTGCTATGTTGGAGGAGGCTCACTTGACTTGTAAGAGTAGAACATGTGCCGTGATCATTGTACTATGATAATTATATTGCTAATCTTAGTATACTAGTTAGTCTAATAACTTCACTAGCTTTCTTTGCATCCTGGTGGATATGATAACAGAAATGCTGGGCTATCAAAGTTATGGTTGATAACGCAAGATCTAAGTAATAGGTACATACCTGTGTTTGCGACATGGAAGAATATTATGGTGGCTTTAACTTAATACTACCTAGGTATGGACCCGAGGTCTACTATGCAAATGTTCATAAGAAGACAGCTAGATAACCACCTGTGATAACTACCTGTGCCTCGGGCGATATTTACTTTTCAAGTTGTCAAAAATATCACCTCGGTGATTTCATGATACTTATCGCCACAGATCATATGTTTTCAAAACAAGTCCTCGGCTCTGCCATACAGTATGATCCCACAAGTGCTCGAACCAATTTGTTGGGTCTTTTGCTCCCCCTTGTCTCAAGCCAAATATGACAGGCGGTAAGGAATTTGCCCCCACTTGTGCGTCATTCTAGGTAAGGTAAGAACGGCAGAAACCGGGCATCCCGTCCCTGCTCGTCCAGGTGGTCTTGGCATGTCACATGGACTGAAATATGCGGCCTTGCAGGTGTGAACCTTCCTCGTCGCACAAGATCACCTATAATTATACTGCATGGCCTGGATCTAATTCCTAAACTTCCTTAGATAGTTATTCGAACCTATATGAAGACAATTCTCTGTCTGCCCCGATCATCGATTTTCTCCGCGTTGTCAGCGTCTGCTCTTCCTGTTCTTCGACTGCATCGATTCTATTCCAGGCGGCTTTCGACTTATTTGCCCAAGATGGCCCCAGGACTGCTGAGCGTGAACGACAATGGAAGCGTTGAAAAGAGGCACAAGGTTACAGTCATTGGCTCGGGAAACTGGTATATCGTCACCTAAGAAATTCCTGTACAATGAACAAGACGGACTGATAACCTATATTGACAGGGGCTCGACTATAGCCAAGATTGCCGCCGAAAACACGAGGGAACACCCAGAGCTTTTCGAGGAGCAAGTACAGATGTGGGTGTACGAGGAGGACGTTACACACGAGGGCAAGACGGAAAAGCTTTCCGTCATTATCAACACACACCACGAAAATATCAAGTACCTCCCTAATATCAAGCTACCGACCAACCTCATCGCGAATCCTTCTCTCGAAGACGCCGTCCAAGGCTCCTCCATCCTAATCTTCAACCTCCCTCACCAGTTTATCCATCGAATCTGCGGTCAACTCAAGGGGAAGATTGTACCGTATGCTCGTGCTATCTCCTGCATCAAAGGTGTCGATGTCTCAGACGACGGCATATCTCTGTTTTCAGAATGGATCGGCGACGGCTTGGGCATCTACTGCGGTGCCCTTTCAGGGGCTAACCTTGCCTCTGAGATTGCCGAAGAGAAGTTGTCGGAGACTACTATTGCATACGATCCACCGCCGATGGACAACTCTCGCAACCCTTCCCGTAACCCCTCCCGCATCGCTACCCCGCGATCTGCTACGCCTTCCCGCGGCGAGCAACGCGATTCTGCCGCAGAGCTAAGCATCACACCTCTAGCAGATTTGCAGCACAGGGATGCTCGTGGACGAATTAGCAAAACCCGCCTGACCCCTGTCCCGCCCGAGTATCCACCGCTAGATCATGACACGTTCAAGGCGCTGTTCCAGCGACCCTACTTCCTCATAAGTACAGTTACTGACGTAGCCGGCACTTCCCTCGGTGGAGCGCTCAAGAACATCGTTGCCTTGGCTGCCGGCTTCGTCGTCGGCAAGGGCTGGGGAAACAATGCAAAGTCAGCCATCATGCGTGTTGGTTTGCTAGAGATGATCAAGTTCGGCAAGGAGTTCTTCGGCGAGACTGTATCTACGGCTACCTTTACGAAGGAAAGTGCGGGCGTTGCCGACTTGATTACCAGTTGTTCAGGAGGTCGCAACTTCAACGGCGCCAAACTCGCTGTAGAACGAGGCGTCTCTGTCCAGGAAGTTGAACAAAAGGAGCTCAACGGCCAAAAGCTGCAAGGAACAAGCACGGCAGCTGAAGTACACTCATTCCTACAGAAGCGCGGCCTGGAGAATGACTACCCACTCTTCACCGCAGTACACGACATTTTAGAAGGCAGGAAAACGGTAGATGATATCCCAGCAATATTGGCAAAGGCACAATCGTAGATTTGGTACAGCGGGACAGTGGACAATATTGGAGGCCATGGGGTTTCGAGAAAAAAAAAAACACAATTTAAGGGCAATACCTAGACCTAGAGGTTGTAACTAGCCGGCAGGATTCTTGAGGATAAGCACGACGTTATGACTTGAGCACGTACTCATTGATTAATACACACATAATTGAATACTTCAGCCCCCTCAGCTTTCGACCCATACCTGCTGGCTCCTGTGATTCTACTTTTTATTTAAATGAAGTATATAGCGCAAAATCACTACTAGTATCCTGTTTCCTTACAATAAAGAGCCCGGAAGTCCGGTTGAAATGGACTATGTGCAAGGAATCGTTCTCGCCATCCAGCACCACGATCGCGTGATCTCTACCATGGTGTACACACACACACACACACATTTATTTATTCGTTACAAATCAAAAGTTCACACTTATACCACACAGACGCCATCGCGTCTTTAATTCCGTCATCGCTCCAAAGTCCTCCTACCAGTCGCTCAACAGCCTATTCTTCTCTTCTCCTACTACATCCGTGTTTCTCCTCGCCCCTCCTATGCGTATTCTCAGCCCTTTCCCTCTCCTCTCCCGCTCGCCCCCAGCGAGCTCTTCATCCCCATCGTCCTCAGGTATCGTGTGCTCGCCATCGCCAAACAACGGTTTGAAAGCAGCGTCGTAGAGGGCCCAGAGGAGGTTCATACATACGGTAGACGCGACGCCGAGCCAGCGCGGCGAGCGCCCGGTGTCGTCGGCGAGCAGGCGACTTAGGCCGATCACGAGCAGAAGCACCGGCAGCGCGGCGATCATGAAGAGCACGCGCCCGACCTGCTGGCGGAACCGCGTGATTTCGTACGGCTCCAGACTGCCGAGGTACGCCTGGTAGTCGTCCGGCAGCCCGTGCTCGTGGGCGCCGTCCCGGATCAGCTTCAGGTACCGCGGCGTCGCCTCCGCGTAGTCTGGGTCTGGCCGGCGCACGGGGAGCAGGAGGCGGCGGAGCCAGGGCTTTTTGAGAGGGTCTTTGTCATCACCGTCATCGTCGCCGTCACCGGGCTTGTCCGGTACGTCTGGTATAGACGGCGCGTAGAGCGTGTGTGCGAGGAAGGGCTTCGGCAGGCCCGGGATGGGCGGCTTCTCGGGCACGTGCAGGGGCGGCGGCAGCTCGAAGCACGGCGTCAGCACGTCGTGGTAGCCCTGCCCGCCGCCCTCCGTCTTGATGATCTTGGCGTAGTCCTCGGGCGTCACCTCGTAGACGACGCCGTAGAGGCCCTTCGTCCACGTCGGGCGGGAGGCTGGCGACGACTTGTAAGGCGGCGGCGGCGGGAACTTGGGCGGCTCCCCCGGGTCAGGGATAGGGACGGGCGGCTTGGGGATCTTGCGCAGCCGCGTGTTCGCGAAGCACGGCTCGTTGTAGGGGATCCCCGGCAGATCGAAGCACAGGTCGAAGGCCGGCGCCGACACGTTGATCTGGCTGAGGGGGCGGATGCCGCGCACGCCGAGGAAGGTCTCGGCGCTCAGGTTCGAGCCGTACGCGAGGTAGAGGACCGTCTTGGCGGCGGACGGGTCGTCATTATCGTCATTGTCGGCTGAAGCGAGCGCAAGCCGCTCGGGCGACGTCTTGGGGATGCTGGAGATGGGAGGGTACGAGTCAGGCGACGGCGCGCGACGACGCCATGTGGGAGAGGCCCATAGTCGGGACACGCAGCACTGGCCTTGCTCGGGGCTGGGAGGCGGGAGCTCGATATGTCGACCCTCCTCGACTCTGGTGTCTGGTTGATTGCTCACGCCCATGCTTACTTATACTTATACTTATGCTTCAGGCGATAACGATAAGGCAGGTGAGTGAAGCGGAATCAAAGGCGGAAGCTACCTATTTGCTAAAAGAAAACAAAATAGTTAACGCTCGCTGTAGATGGATGCTATTTATTGCTCACGAAAACCACGAAGCCATCTACGACGACGACGCTTTTTATTTGAGACGGACGAATGCAAGCGACATCAATTCGTCCGTCGCCCGAGTTCTGTTACCAATCCCGCTGTAGATAAGCTCCACCCAGCGCCACGGCGGATTTCCGTACCCTGTCTACCTGCTACAGCAGTACTTATTCACGGTTTCACCCATTCAGCCTCTAGGCAGTCTCGAAGTTACGCATGTATTCGCCGGTGATTACCTATTTCATGGGGAGCTGTCGTTTAGTTAATTTCCGAATGATTCCAACAGTTTACATTGTAGGTAAATGATTTGAAGCGTCTGAAGCTGACTAATTGAATCCTCAGTACTACCAAAAAGTCTCCGACAAGTTTCAACCCCGGTAGAACTCATTCAGTCGTGTAAGTTAAGGCCTGTATGCCTTCAAAGCTAAGCACCACCTGTCCAGATCAGAAACAAAACCATCGAGGTGTCGCCATTCCCAAGAATGCCGCCTATATTGTTATAGCAGGTAGAATTCCTGTCGAACATACCTATTCCGCACTTAACGGCGATACAGGGACAGAGAATTACGAGCCAATACTTTAAGACCGGACGTCGGTGACTTAAATCTTCCGTAAGTTCGGTACATACATGTATTCATTAGTTGTAAACTTATAGGCAGGTATGGATTACGGTTTGCTCTACGAAAGAATTATTCGGATCTTATTAATCGAGTTGCTCTGAATAATCTAAATGCAATTATGAAATCTATTTAAGGTCAATGGTTATGCTACGTTACGAAGCGTACCGCTATTGAATGTCACTCATAACTCTCTTTCATTGAGCCATCTCCCTTCTTCAAATATATCTTATCAAACACGGGTTTCATACGTACGCACAGGTAGGTACCTTAAGTACCTATGTCACGGAGCCGAATCTCGGAGAGAGCTTGGTCCACTTCGCACGGGCCAAGGCCCGGTCTATAGAAGCAGAGCAGACTGCTAGATGGACGATCCCTTCTAACATAGACATCAATAAGAACTGACACCTGGGCACATAATTTAAGTCGTACCAGATCAACGGAAGACAAAACTCGTCAAAAACAACTTTCATAAACGTATAAATGATTATATTATATCTACCACATCAAGCAACCAACTGGCATATAAATTTCAACTTCTGCCATCCATCGTCCCGTGGACCGTCTTGAAATCTGTGGCCAACATCGTATTAAAATTAGGATATTTCCTTGATTCTAGCAATCTTAATGCAGACTTTTTCTTTTTTTTTTCCTTTTCGGTCGATGACAATCTAAACCATTCTAGCTCCGATAAGTCAATAAACAAAATGAGTAGCTTGCGTTCCAGGAAAGATTCTGGGCAGTGAGTTCCCAGCAAATCCGGCGATGTGCACATATCGCAGTAGAGAGCTTAGCGCTGACTCGGACTATTAAATTGACTAGGTCGATGGGAGATTGCCGTTGAACGACGATAGCGTCCATGTAGCGGTTGAGTGGCGAGAAGGAAAACAATTTCCTTCCATATCCCGCTTCCCCCAGCTCTCAAGGTGTCCATACCATAGCCGGGAGGTCGATAAACGCGTCATCTCCCTCAACCTGAACATGGATTGAGCCAACCACGGTGAAACCTACCTTTGAATAAAGCGGATAGCCCATCGGGCTGGCGAACAATGTCACCGCAACCCGTTCCCTCTTCGCCTTGTCCTGGCCCCATTTGACGAGCTTTGCCGCCGCACCAAGTCGGCGGTAGTCCGGATGTGTGGCGAGGATCATCAGATTTAATTGTGCGTCCCCGTAGACCTTGTCAAACCAGTTCTTCTTGGCCTGTCCTATTTGATTTCTAAACTCGGTCATCCGCGCTGGGTCGGCATCGCGGCGTTCTGTATGATCAGATGGCTTCTTTACTAGTCATTCGGTTAGTTGCTTAGTGCTAGGCGACGACGAGGTTAACAAGCTGTTCTCACCCTGTACTGGAGCATCCGTCTTGGGAAGGTGATACCCAGGCAATTGCCACATGCTCATCGCGATTATCTTCTTTACAGCAGGGTTCTCTTTGCTGAGAGCCTCTACCACCATGGCGGCATAGACCCCATTGTCGGCATTCTCCAGATATTCAGAGAAGCGAATGCGGCTGTACTTAATATGGTCATCGCGGTACTCGTTGGCCTTAGGGAATCGGTAGGGCCAAATAGGGTCATCATGGAGGGATGCTATGCCCAACGAGGTGATCTCGTCTAGATCAGCCAAGGTGGCGGCTCGCACAGTCATGCTCAATCGAAAGGTATCTCGATCAAACTGAGGCGTTTTGGAATCCTTCCTAGCGCCTGAGAAGAGGTAAAGGTAGCCTAACCAGAGGACCAAAACAGCCGGCAGAGTATTCCACAAGCTTCGTCGCATAGGTATTACTTGGGCACCAAGACTGGAGAAGAGGAGGCGCCTATCCCTGCAAGAATAAGCCTGGCGTCTTGGGCACACACAAAGTGTAAAAACCTAGGGACAACGCATCTCTCTCGGGCCCGACTGGACTTTGCAGCGAAACTGCGCAAATGCGCATTTTAAATCCCAAGCCATCTTCTGCGATGTGACTGTGATGTGACTGACGCGATCACTTGAGGACAAGGCGAACCGGCGAACCGGTCAGTCAGCATAGGAAATACGCCGGCCACGTGACCGGTCAAGGGCAGCGGCTGAAGCTTGGGGGATCTGCAGGCTGTGGTACTCTCCGCATTTAGGGCTGTTCCGTTTGGTCAGGTCAGTAAGGGAGACAGTCGAACCGCCTCACTATTTCTCCCAAGTCGAGCGTTTACTGTTTCATTTCAACCGAGCCGGCTTTCAAGATTGTAAGATGAGATGTCGTATCGATTGATGAAGTTCTCAAAATTGAAATTTCCGTTTTTTGGTGCTCTGGAACTGAAGAGCCGGTCTTGCTTACTTTGCGTATCGCGTTTATACCGGCTGCGGTGCAGTTCTCTTACATAGCCGACACTACCGGGTTACACTCCACGGCGCCTGCGTAATCTATCCCTTGCGTTGTCATGGTCAGTCGGTGAAGCGGTGTAAAAGAAGCAGGAATCCACGGAGCTGACAGGACATCAGGAACGCCCGGCAAAACGTGTGCATCTCGACGACCCGCAGCAAACGGGACAAGCAAGAAGCCGACTGCTGCGTTCTAGCGGCGCTACCACAGCTCTCAGCCAGGAAGACCATCAGGTCCTTCTTCGGGCTGCTGAGATTTTGGGTACCTCGATTACTGATCTTCCGCACGAGATCCCAAGCGCTCTGAATCGGCCACCTGGAAATGTCGTGTCCATGCCTTCGTCGCAGCCAGGCGGCTCCGCATATGAATCTCCTTTCTCCGCCACCCGACAAGCAGACACGAATCATCATGTGAATTCCGGCCTCTCCTTTCCTACGGACTTTTACGATTTTTTAACCCAGCATGGCGTCGGTGTCTCTGATAATTGTTTCCGTCTCTTTGAACCGGCATCTGACTACTTACATATGTCTGACCCTCCGGCTTTTGATTTTGGTCACACACAGCCTCAGTTCCACCGAGGACACAGCAATATGAATTGGAGCTTGTCAGACGTTTCTGCTCCTTCTCAATACAGTTCTAGCAACATCCAGCCTCAACCTCAAGAGAGAATTAATGGCATGAATTGGAACTTGACTTCGGGACAAGACAGTATATTCGAATCATGGCTTCCTAGTCTGGGGTCGACAAATTCTCAAGCTTTTGAGTCTGTGCTCAACCTAGACAGCGCTGCTACGGCCGTAAAAGGACGGGTCTTTCCTTCAGGTACGACACCGATGGGGGTACCGGTATCTGGAATACCCGTGTCTACTAACGGTGTCGACACCAACAACACCGCTCTAGCACCTATCACTCCCGGTAGCGCAAGCCATACGGAATACGGTAGCAGTGGAACAGAACGCGGGAGCAGCTGCAGCGAGTCGGCCCGTCGAGGGTCCAATTCCTCAGGCTCTGAACTGCCTAAGTCTCCAAAGTCTCCACTACTAGAGCTACTAGCGGAGAATTGGCCAAGGGAGTCAAAAGGGCCACGACGGCGCGGCCCGTTCAGCAATCCCGCAGAGCGAGAACAAACCGGGCTGACTAGGCAACTGGGTGCGTGCATCCGTTGCCGCATCCAAAAGGCTAGAGTAAGTACCTAAATTGTTGAAAGTCGGAGGAATTAGTCTCACCGTTTACAGTGTGTTCCGGATCCCGCTAACCTCCACGGGTCCTGTCTTACATGCAAAATGGTGACGGAAACCGCCCTCTCTCGTCCAATCTGTGTCCGTAAAAAGGTCACAGAGGCGAAACTCTTCGCGAAGGGTGAGCACCCGCAATATCGCTGGTCCCAGCGTTGGAAGTCGATGAAGATTATCGACATCAAGAATTGGGCCGCCTCGGATGTGCGAACAATCTGGGTCACTCAGGATGTCGCCGGTCTGAAGTATCCGCTCCGCGTGCGGAAATTCATCCCCGTTAAGGGCGATTCTCTACGAAGAAGTTGGAGTACTAGGGGAGTTGAGAAGCACTATGACTGCGCAAACTATGCTATAGAGAATATGCTAGAAGCAGGGAAGAATCTCGAGAAATTTGTGGACGGTAGCATTGAGACATCGATCGATTATTACATTGACAAGTCGGACTGGCTTCTCCATCAAACATACCATATGGCACTCAAGCACTCGAATGAGTCCCAGGTAAGAGGCGAACTAATGCCAAAGTCCATCAGCTACTAAACTCTGCACAGAACAATGAAGAGAGATCGCTCGTTCGTTCCATTCTTCGCTTATGGGTCTCAATTCGCATGGAGTCAAGATCAGAGCGGATCTGCGGTGACGAGACCCTGGGCATGAAACCCCAAGACTACGACCCGGAGTGTCACAATTATGGTCAAGTGCTTGTTCCACCCGTCATGAGCGCCCAGATCGAGCTAATCGCAACCGCGACCGTGCTGAATCCAATGAGAAAGAAAGCCCTAGGCTCCCTGCGTAAGCTTATAGAAAAGAGGCGGACGGCATCCTGGTTCACAAGTTATCTATGCATTTTCATCCTCCTGCACAGCTGTGCCCTTCTTACGGACTTTGAAAGGAGGCAGGCTAAGAAATACGGCCTCAATGTAAGTAAAATGCCTGAACGTGCATGGTTGCCCCCCCCCTTCACCCCCACCCCCACGTCCTCCCATAACGAGCATAAGTCTTACATACGACAGTCCCGGTACGTGTACGAGGAATTCATAAAGGAGCTCCATCACGGTTCAACTATTCTGCTGTCGTATTTCCACTATTGTCTTAAAGGCAGCTACCCCTTACTCATGGACTGGAATTCCTCTCCGGACTCGTCATTAGCTCAGTTGACTCCGGACCAGATCGAATTCATGCAGAAAAGCATAATACACGTCGCGAATAAAGGTTAGTTGAGCCCTTAGGTTGTGTGTGTGTGTGTGCTCCTTCTTGGGGTACTGCTGACCGTTAACAGAGGATCACTTCAAGAAAATTAGAGCAAATCGCGATTTTGAAGACCCTTATTTCTTCCTCTCTCAATTATTCGATCGTAGCTGGTCACCAGAGGGGTTTGAATAGTCGCTTTAGATACTCTCGACTGTATGAGAATTGGCACATGCGTGACGATCGTGATGATGATGATGATTGCGACGGAAAGTCGCCGTTAATCCATCAACTGGATTAACGGCATGTAAGGCACTGCGTGGCAATGCCGAAGCAGTTTATTCGTGTACAGCATCTAGGCCGCAGGGCATGGCCTAGGTAGACAGGGACTTACGTGACACCACACTTCATTTACGTGTAGTCTACCTTTTGAAATTATATCTGTACTGCCATATGCAGTTGCTTAGCTCGCGCGCTGGCCAGAAGCAAGCCCGTAAGAAAATGTAACAACCCAAAACTAGTCATGAGGCCCTCTAATTATATCACAATAAACTCCGTATAAGCAGGTGAATAAATTTTGAACGAAACCTTGATTACTGTTCGTTATTCTATGCATAATGTAATGTATTACGTTAAATTAGGTGACTATGAGATTGTTTTAACGTTATCCAAATTTCTCCCGGATTTCTGCGTTGGCTATAAAGTCCTAGATCTGAGGTCCATGAGTTCTTGACCGTACACGTGACCGGCGGATTGCTTCGGCCCGGCGTGGGGGTCCAGCGTGTCAGAAGTCGAGATCTTCGAGTCAGGGCGGTCAACCGGTGAGCCGGCGACCCGGGCAGGTCAAGGAACAGCACGCCGATTGGCGGTGAGGAGTTAATGCTTGTTATATAATCTGCGCAGGTGGCGCTTTCAAGCTTACCTCGAGCTCTTCCGTTTCACCGGGTTCTCCGCGGACAGTCGATCACATCGTCAGCTTCATTCGACGATGGCTACCTAAGCATAACGTCGCTTAAATACCTAGTAGCATTGGTGACTAGTAGTGGTGACAACGTGGCAGGCGTAGCAGACGTGATGTGAAGTCTTGAAAATATGTACATAGGAACATGACAGACGTGCAGATATAAATATGACTAACCCCTACCCAGATACTGTCAGTCGTAACACAAGAACCGTTCGCTTGCTAATCATAGTAACGTAGCACCACACTCTCACCGGCCAAAATCGCTATCCGTGTTATACCAAAGTCGCCCTGCATCTTGTAGCTATTACCAAGCCATCATTGTCCGTATCACCATACCATGGATAAGATGTCCTACATGGAGACTCTCCACCGCAATCGAGAGGCAACGTCCCCTTACACGAACCTTATATCACTAAACGGTCAGTGCCGCAGCTGTGCCTTGTCTGACCTTGCACTGAAATATGGTTCGTTGGCCCCGGCTTGCTGACGTGCTTGTCTCAGGTGACGGTCTGTGGATGGACATAAACATCTCAGTGGGTCGATCTTCAGCAACTAAGCCAGAAAGTTCGCCCTACTCCTATACGGAGACGATGTCGGGCCGACAGCAGCGAGTGGAAAGCCAGGATCTGATAGGGATTGGGGCGCAATTTGATGCCCCGGGGGCAAGGAGAACAGAACGGAAGAAAGAAAGGTAGGTAAGACCAAATCGTATACCTCCATCACCTCCTGTCGTCAGCTTAGTCGTTCATGTCCATGCTCCTGTTTCTGATTTCTTATATCCCTAGGGAGACATGCGCTCGACAACATCGAAGTGTAACCGCGGCTTATACACAATGTTCCAGTCCTCGTCCACCTCGCCACCGTCTTCATAGATGCGGCGATTACCGATCTCCAGTGGTGCTGGCAGCGACCAGGCCATCTCGGCATTTTTCAGCCAGAGTCGGACCAGGTACCTGACATGCTGCTCCGAGTCCTCGAAGCCCTCGCGGGCATGGAGGAGGCCGAGGTTGTTAATGAAGGTCAGGTCGCCTGGATTCATCCGTAGGGGACGCTGGTACCGTTGCGCGGCGGCCTGCACGAAGTCTAGCGCTTCTCTCTGGATCGGCGTAAGGTGCGGCATATTTTCGGAGCGAGCATAACCCTTTACTCCCGTCAATGGATCGCGGAAGAAGTTCATCATGATTCGCCCATCGTGGTAATATAGTAAGGGGCGGAAGTCGGGAGGCGTGAGTATGCCACGACTGTGTAAAATCCACCAGTTAGTACGTGTAATAAAAGTAACATGTTATAAGTTGATATGCTAAATAGAGATCGGCTTTCTTACGTGTCAAAGGGCCAATTTGGCGCAGCCAACACTGGGATCAGGTCGGAGCGCTCTGCAAGAAGCGTGTGGTAAACTTGCAGAGTCGACGAGACGATGTGGTTACCTCCTTTAGCGGCAAGGCTCCGAGTCTGCATAGCCAGGATGTCACAGAAGGGGTCTGTATGGAATGCCTGTGATGTCATTCAGCAAAGGTCCTTGACCTTCACGCCCTCCACGGCCACCGTACCGAAGGAAGATTGCTGTCCCGAATGGGCCTGGATCGTTGATTGTGTACCATGAACTTGGCTTCTCGGATGTGGGCTGAAGAAGAGTCAGCTTTGCAATCAACATTGAATCATAAGCCTAAAGTCAAACCGAATATGTGCCCAGAATCGTCCTGCTTTCCGTGCTGTTCACCGACATAGCTGGACACGCCTAGGAAGATAAGCACGTTGTCTTCCCGGGAGTACCGGGCTGCGTCGAGTCCGCGTAGCGCGAAGAAGCCAAGACCAAAGTGCAAATCACTCGCCAGGGAAAAGAGCACTTTTGAGAGATTAGGCAGGGGAAAGTTGACGCGGTTCACTTCTTCCCCATCCAGACCCAGGTCTAAATGCTTTGTCAGCCGCGAAGAGCGAGGCCCGTGCGGATGAACTTATCTTTAAAGTGACTGAGCGCCGCTTCGATCTCGAGTATGTCAGCTTCACTGAGAGTGTATGTATAAGTTTCATCTGTCATAGCCGACCCGTCCCATGCTGCTCTTGAATCGACAAGGCCGGGCCATCCTGGCATTGGAGACGCGGACACATTGACCCCTGAAAAGCTCCCAGTCGTACTCTGCTTTGTTGACTTCATGCCCCCGTTCAGGCCTTCGCTGACATCACCGACAGGAGAGCTATCATCTAAAATAGGCATCGTCACCTACAATTCTATTATCAAAAGAATTCAATCGAGTTGAGTGGAAGTCTAGAGTAGACGTCTGCTCATCCTCAGGTCTCTGGAATTGATGAATCGGTATCATGGCCGGCCTGGGACCGAAATTTGGCACCGGCTAGCAGATTCCCTAGCTTATCATCAAAAGCCATGGCATACCCGCGAGAATCCCGACAAGATGGGCAAGGGCTGGGACCCCCATCTTACCGGGGAAGCGGGGTAAAATGAGGCTCTGCTGCCCCCTGATTGCCCTCTCCACCAACCCTTCAAGCATGTTGCTCCTTTGAGAGTTCATGAGATAACTTGGCTCATTCCATCATTGGCGGAATCGCTATGTAGAGTTAGCCCCTGAGAAACTAGCGGGACTCGAATGCTCTCATTGGTATCATAGTCATGATGATGGTGGTGATGAAGATCTCATGACCTTGCTAGAGTGGCTCGATGATTTACCAATCGCATACTATATATGTGTCTGCCCCACGTATTGATTGGAATACAAGGCTATATTCCTCACTACTACATTTGATATACACCATCTTCAACCTTTGGAGTGTCGTGGGGGCCATCATGAGTCGGTACTTAGGATCAAGAGCCGGTGGTCGAATCGGTAGTTTCGCCGCTCGAGCGACGGCTCGGTCCTACCCTCAGAACCATTCTACATATGCAGACTACGGTTAGTGACTCTACGATTCGAGAGAACGACATAGGTACTCGATCGGTTAATGGAATCAGGGGCTAAGAGGTTTCAAAACATAAATGAGAGAGGCCTACGACGAAGTCATACAATACGATATACCACAGGACGTTCTAGTATTATATATCAAAACTGATCAACATGGAGCCATCTTCTGAGATGTTCGAAACAATTATGTACCCGACGGCAGCGTTTCCTTCCCCAGTCCCTAGGGTAGAAGGTGTCTCCTCGGACTTCGACAATTCGGCATTGAATCCTCGAAACCGTTTGAACTCTCTAGTGCTCCCGAAGGACCTACAATGGAGGATTGATGATGGGGACGTCGACGGTGTTCGGTTTTTCGCCGTTCCCTTGTTCGCTATTGGGAAACCTCCGTTAAGAATTGACGTTTACATCCCGGGTCAAAGCCTTCACCCTGTCGCTCTTAAGCAGACTT
The DNA here is from genome assembly GCA_022578505.1 of Nemania abortiva. Lineage (NCBI taxonomy): Eukaryota > Fungi > Ascomycota > Sordariomycetes > Xylariales > Xylariaceae > Nemania > Nemania abortiva. The sequence goes on from MU392546.1 coordinate 107,171, forward strand.
TGGATTCTCATAAAACACTCACGACTTCTGGACCCCAGCTCACGAAACTGGGCATTTGCCGACTGATTTTACAGAGATTACACGCTTGGCCAGCATCTTATGGTGACTTCGAGTTCGTTTATTGGAGCCTGCCGTTCGGATCTCGTATCATATTTGGGGACATCCGTGCAGACATCAATTCAATCCCCATTATAATCGAACCATTCTATGAGGTTGAGAGACAATGGCTTTCTATGAGCCAACTCCGGGACTCATGGCAACTATCTGAATACCAATGCCCCCCTGTCTTAGATCATAGCGAGCTTCAACTGCAGAGACAGATCCATGAAGCGATTTCTATCGTTAAAATCTCTTCTCATCCACAGTCTGAAACATTTGTGTTTAAATCCGTCAGCACCGATGTGAAATATCTCTACCACGAGCTCAAAGTGTTGCTCACCTTAGAGCCCCATCGACACATCATACAGCGACCTTTATATGTAGTCACCAAAAGATGCGCCTTTGGAGGGAAAATAGGGGTATGTGGATTCGTGCTCAAGTACTATCCCCTCGGCTCTTTGCGGCACGCTTTGGAAGACGAGCAAGCTTCGGGGATGCTGCAACTTCGCGATAAGATCCGGCTTGCAAGACAAATTCTAGCAGCGCTCGTCCATATACAAAAGTCTTCGTTAAGATTCTATACCGGTATCAAGCCGAACAATATTGTTCTATCGCAGTGTCAAGGTGTAACGGAAGCAGTTTTAATAGACTTCGAACAGCGCAGCGCCTGGTGTTCTTGGTCACCCCCAGAGGTCTACTATGTCGAGTTCTTGGAAATCTTGGCTAGTTCCAAGAGGCTACCAGAAGATACAAGGAGAAAGTACTCGAAAGTATTAGAACAGTTCATCCCCGAGTGGTCTCCCCATAAAAGAAAAGCGCGTTATACGGAGTCGGGCCAGGGATACGCGAGAGTGTGGCAAACGATGAGTTCCCGGCATCAGGAGTCTGCACAAGTATACATGTTTGGGAAGCTCTTGTGGTGCCTCTTTGAAAACGTTGGGTTTCCCTCCAACTACATCACGGTGGAAACCTTTCGCGAGAAAATGTCGGATCACCCCTTTCCGGAGTTTCGAAGATGCCCGCCGCAGCTCCGAGACTGCATCACGCGATGCACTGCGGGGGCTCCCGAGCGGAAGGGGCGCCAACCGTACGTGGTACGTGTAGGGGACATGCTCTATCGAAGGATAGCAGGAAGCTCAGCTGCAGATATGAGCTGTAGCCCGGAAGAGGTACAGGCAGCAGCTCGTACTTGGTGGGCGGACGAAATACGAGAAGCAGAGCGATACGTATCAGCTTGTACAAGACGAGAAGAGGAAGGGCCGGAGCTAGCAGCTGCCGAAATACTCAGATCTATCGATGAAAGGCCAACGTTTCACGAAATGGATGAATTATTGGCCGAGATAGAAATGAATACTTGACAGTTCTCAGCCCCCAGACGTCAAAGACAGCACCCATGCAGTTTCACTGGGCCTTCGGCGATGAGGTATGAGAGCCGGGGAGTTGTAGCGCTCGATGCTGGCACCGGTAACATGCTCATAAACACCGTAGACGGCCCGCGCGACGACGTAAGGTATCTAGTGAGGAGGACCCTCGATCTAGTGGGCAACTCGCTCATCTAGCTCGCGAAGGAGAGGAAGAACTGACCGAGCGGTCGCTCCGTGAGCATTACCAATGAAATGCAAGAGCTGGAGTAGAAGATGGTTTGGACCACTACTAAGGACTTGCTAAAGCTCCAATCTATAGTCTAAGAGCAGGCAATTTAGTGGGAATAACGAACTATTACCGTGGACAATCAGACGCACTCTAAGGTAGTATTACGGGGCAGCCTTGCGAACATTAAGACGTCTGGGCTGCTGTTGATCCGGTTCGCTGAGACAAAAGTAGTAGCTCTGCAGGGCTCTGCAAGGAGGCCTTGGGTGTTGCGAGTTTCACGTTGATTTTCTTAGTTAGTAACGCGTGCACGGTATGGAAAGATGCTTCGCCCTTCGTAACCAACTGATTGTACAAGCCGATTCGTATAATCGCCGCTTCTCCCGTTATATCACCTTGTGCTCTTGCGGAAGATGTGTTCCCCCGCTCTGACTTGGTATATTAAACACCGCATTACATGTGCAAGACCCGTATACTACCTGTTATGACCAAGCCGCTGCAAGCTTCTTGTATTGCCAAGAGTAGATAGATACATGACAAATAGGAATACCTCGAGCTCTGGAAATCTTCGTATACAACTTGCGGAGCACAAGATCTACTACTACTTGTATCTGTATGATTCGAGGATATACTTAGAGGGGTTAAGATAGACCAGTCCTCAAGTTTGCTAGTTACCATGCGGACTAGTTGTTAGTGTGCTGCACTGCAACGGCTTTGTCTACCTAATCTATAGGCAGATTGGCGAGGGAGCGCTATGTTATTAAATGATGGCGTCGATTCCGAATCGAGACTTGATACCGACATCGCACGGATTGCACTTGTTAGTCCTTAAATATACAAGCTGCGGGCTTGCGTGTGAGGTATACTAATAGCGACCAAACATCATACGCACAGGTATTTGGCAGCCTCGTTCACATAACATTAACTGGTCCGAGTACGGGGGAGGGGGGATGATACCCGAGGCAGCTCTGCTCGAGGCAGAGCGAATAATAGGTTATAGTGTAAAGCCCGATGACCTGTCACCCTCTTCCAGCTTTATTCTGGAAGCAAGCACAGCGATATGGCGACCCAGAACATGGCCTCCGCTGGGCGTTATTCTTGGCGAATGCCCATCGAACACTCCGCAAGCAAGAGTGTATTTTATCATTTACATACCTAGTTAACAGCAGCACTGACACGCCCACGCCACCGCCATGCATTCCAAAAACGGAAAAGGGTTGAATAACTTTTACCCAGTGTTCGTTACATTACTACATATGGGATGCGGAGTAATCTCGGTTCGATAACGAATGCTGGATTTCTTCATCGTCAATGCTGCCAAACGGCGTCCCGAAAACTTCATTGATCGTCGTCGATCAATGATCGACGCAGAGATAGGTACCCCACCTAGTGTAAGATTCGTCTCGGGTTCTGCCCGGAACTTTTCCACGGAATCACACCAATTGTTCTTATTCTAACTATATCTGTACAAAGGCTAAGTCAAGTGTTATACGCAACTCCACCAGATAATGGTTATCTGCAGGCACAAAGCATTAGTCAGAAACACTATTTCCTATTCTTGGGAAAAGAACAAGATGTCTTCAACGCTTAAACGGTATTGATACCGTAGATAATTTCCACGTGTCTAGAAAGTTTCGAGGTCTTTGCTGTTTAATCACGGTCGTGACTTATAGGCTACGATTCACCTCCACATCAGTATCGTTAGAAAGCAAGCGACTGAAAGTAGTTGTGATTTTCCAAGGCTCTCTACGGTTATCTTTATGTAGCTTAATAAACCCCGAGACGTTCCCCAGGTCGCCGACCTACATGACAATTAGTTACACCACAGTGTGCAGTTAAGTATCTCTACTGGGTATAGGTATACGCCAAGTTAGCAATCTGTAGTTTACCTAAACTGACTATGCAGCAATTCTACAAGCCAGATGTTGCCGTTATTGATAATAGGGGTTTGATGGATCATACCCATCGACAATCGCATGTAAACATACGTGTTTATAAGAACTACTTACCTATGTCCATTTCGTGACACCGTTGCTGACGTAGGTACTGCTGGTGTAGATATTTACAGTATGGTAATGTGAAAAGTACTGTATGTAGAACTGTCTTAGTGCGGACCCTAGGGAAATATGGGTCATCTATCAAACTTATCTCGACTAGGTATTTGAGGCCGAAATAAAAACTAAAGCCCGCCATCTTACTGTCATAGTAATTATAAGGAGAGCAAAACACGGCGCTTATAATAAAATTTTCTATTCACATTGCCTTTCCTCTGTTGTTTTTCCGCTCTATTCTTGTTGGGAAGCCTACTTCTGGTGAGTTAGGGCTACATATATGTAGGATTATATAGGAATGGCTGATCAGAGGCTGGTCTAGGTTCGCGACTAAATCTAAACGGGACGTCCCGTACGAGACTATTGATTGGTTCACGTCCAACGGCACCCCGGTTGTCCAGTCCCGGCAATTCGAACTCCCTACACGCTAGTGTAGGTATGCCCAGTGTAGCGTGATAGAGATAGCCCCAATGATTGCCGACGCATCGACGGGTAACCTATGACAGCTGAGAGCACACCCCAGACACACCCCTTTCGGGGACACTCGTCCTCCGTTTCGGGCAGCTCTCTGGGTGTGGCGTCGAGCTGAATCAACGGCTAGGCCTGAAATGCTACACGCCGTGCATGCGTAGCGTAATGACACCTGCAGCAGCTTGGGAAGAGCTCTGGGAAAACAGCATGGGCCGTGGGTTATTGGGGGAGAGACCAGATTCGAGTTGGAGACCAGGGAGATAGCAGCCGCTATACGCATGTGTACAGTACAGTACTGTCTTCTGCGAAAAAGAAAAACACGACGCAGCCCTCGTGCGCGTGCGCTGCGACATGGCTCACTCTCTGCTCTCTCGATCCCGCAGCCTCTTATATCTAGGCTAGGCAGGATTACCCACCTCTCTCCATAGTTCGATGCGACCGCCCGCGACAACATGGCCTCGTTCATAGAAGCCGCCATCCGGCTGGCGTTGCGCCGCAAGCCGGGCGAGGGCCAGATGGACGAGGAGCACGCGCAGAGTCTAGCCGGCGGACGGCAAGGTGAGCCTGTCTTGATACCCTCCTCGCAGCAAGCACCCGGTGTCAACGGTGCAAATGGCGGTGCCAACCCAATCATAGCCGGAGCCGGGGCCGACCGTCACCACCGCCCCGTCTACATCAATCCCGAAGAGGATCCTCTCACCTTCTTCCGCCTGATGCTGGGCATCCAGACCACGCCCTACCTCGGCTTCACACTATCGGGTCCGCTGGGGACCCGTCCTGCGGCCAACATCGGCCTCTACGCGCGCGTCGTGCACTCGGAGCAGAAGGCCAAGGACAGCTTCAAGGTGTTCTCCGTCGTCATCAACGGGTGCTATTTCCTGCAAATCGTGATTGCCGCGGCGCTGACGGCGCTGGGTGCCGCGCGCGCGAGCTCGGGTGCTGTTACGGCCTTTGGCGCGCTAAACACCGTCATCGCAGGCTTTCTCACGTTCCTCAAGGGCTCCGGCCTGCCGGGGCGGCTGAAATACTATGGCAACGAGTGGAAGAAGATCCGCGAGTTCATCGAGCAGCGCGAGCGCGACTTTATGCGGTCGGGGCACAACCTCGACGTCTACGAGGTTGTCGAGACCATAGAGAAGATGTACAACAACCTCAAGGCCGACATCGAGCTCAACACGCCAGATAGCTACACGTCTGTCACGAACCAGCGGCGGGTCGGCGACAGCAAAGACAGCAAGATTGGTGGCATTGACATGTCGAAGCTCGAGACACTCGCCACTAAGCTAAAAGGCTTTGAAAATGGCGGCAAGCTAGACGCGCTGACCTCAGGCATCGCGAGGAAGGCCGAGGGCGTTGAGAAAAGCATACACGAGCACAGTCGACAGATGGAGGACGAAGTCGAGAACCTCAAGCAGGGCGTCGTGCGGGACGTCCAGAAGCACGAGGCCCGCGCCCGCACCGCCGTCTCCGAAGGGAAGCAGGCCGCTAGGGACGGCGTCGAAGACCAGAGGACGAGGCTCGAAAACGCCGCTAGCGAGCAACATGCTCGGGCACTAACGACGATCAGCGACACAGGGCGGGCAGCGCAGGAAGGAATCGACAGCACGACGAGCCACGTGACCGGGTCGATTTCGGGCCTCGTGAGGGAAATAAGCGATATACATCGGACGGCTGTGTCAGAGGGCCGGGCGGCCGCGGCCCAACAGATCCGGAGTCTAGCGCAGAGGTTAGCGCATCACGATGAGAAGCACGAGGAGCGGAAACCTGAGGCCGAGGGGTCAGAAAAATAATAGTAATCTTGACACAATTTGGTTTCGGGCTACAGAAGCACGTAGATATAGTAGGCTGATGAGCACATATAGTAGTACCTAGAGCTAATGCTAATGACACCATGGCGACCCACTACTACCGATGACTATAGGTGATTCGTAATACATCCGCGTGGGCGGCTATATTTAATGAGGTTAGAAGATGTTTGCTGGATACTTAAGATGTGTTAATTACTGCGCTGCTAGGAGCAACAGCTAATAGGTCGTCCTAGTCGCCATGCCTAATGGATGCGAGGGCGGTAGAAAACCAGATAAAACCGTTGGATGACTAGAAAGCATAGAAAGGTTGGTGCGAATGGTTAAAATGACAGGTAGGATGACCGAAAGTAGTCATCATTAAATGCCCATCTTTCCTTCATTACCGTAGCCCGGTTGTATCTTGCAAACAATACATGGTAGTTTCATTAGCTGAGGTTTCTCAGAAAACATCTCGAATAGATGACAGCCGAAATGCGATAATAGCTAGTGTAAACCCTTCGCTTCCGATTCGAGCAATGTTTCACTCTATTCTCGCCGTATCTTTCCCCCTAAGGAGCAAGTACTATTAATGGAAGCTGTTCCTCGACCGAGCAAAGAAATGAGCAGTAATCGCCGATAATCCGAATCACGTCGCAGACGCAACTCCGACACCCTTGCCCTTCAGCGTGGCCTGTAGACCGATGATCATCTGATCATTTCCCGCACCTCCATTGCCAATATTTTCCTTCTGTTCGGTAAGGAGTTTCCGTAATCGTAATTCAACAGCTCGCCCATCGGCTAGACTCATATCAAGCCCATCAACAAGAGTGCCATAAATGATGTACTCGTCGTACTTTCTAGCAAGTTTCACCATTCCGTCCAGATTCGAGCTGCTAATATTAGCTGTCCAAGAAAGACTGCCAGTGTGAAATTCCGGAGGGATGTTTTCTAGTGGCATAAGAGAGCTTTTCAGGCGTCTAACGGTCTTCAATTTTGAGTCACTTTCCTCCGCAGCCATTGACTTCTGTCTGCGCAAAAGATAGGCTCTTGGGTCTCCTATAGGCAGGGTTGTTGCAATAGGCTCGCGATATTCTTTCGGAGTTCCACTGTTCCTGAACGTATTGGTGTTCACTATGCTGAAGGGTTGTCTCTGACGCGGCGGTCGTTGGCAATGCCGTTGAGATCCACCGTCATATTCTTCTCCTGCTAATTCGTGGTCTTCTATTCTCGATAGTTGATATTGAAGATTCTGCTTAGCTTTCGAAAATACTTCCTGTATATTCGAGTGGTTGTCAGCTTCAAGCCTCATGAGTGGCTTGTTCGATCGATCTTGCATATGGGGAACATCTCCCTGCGCTCCAGCTTGACATCGCCTTGCCTGAGGGCCGGTAAATGAGATTTGGGTCTGCCTAAAACCATCTGTCCCTTGGGAATGTGTCGAATCATTCTGCAAAGCATCTGTGTGATTGTATTTCTTGACTAGGGAAGGTGGAGTCCAGGGTAGCTGCTCACGATGTTGGTGACGAACAGCTTTGCGGGAATGATCAATGGGGGCGGCCGGAACTCTTCGTGGACTACTGTTTGGGGGAGTCGCCATTGGATTGCGATAAGGGCCGCCGGGAACCGTGGGTAGCTGAGAGTAATGAAGTTTTGTACGCTTTGCATCATTGCGTCTTATAGGAACGTCAAGATCTCCAGGTGGTGCCATAATGTGACGGAGGATAGGGGGTTCAGGCGTGAGAGGCGATATTGGGGAGTAGTTGGCGGTCACGCCCAAATTTGACACTGGTATTTCACCCGGACCAGTTATCTGTACAACTTCACGGGACCTTGGTTGATAACTTGTATTAGGTCCTTCGTCTGTTATCGCTGCCATTTCTCGAGATTCCAGGGGCGGCTGTGCCGCTTCGCCCTCTCGCCGGTCATTTGGTTCACGGCGCTCATTGAAATCAACGGACGTATCAACTTTCCATCGGTTTGGCGATGGTAGAGCTCTACCCTGTTGATCAGTAGAATCCTCGGACTGTAGAGGGTTAAAGGGGACCTCCGCATTTATAGGCTTAAATGTAGTTGAAGTCTCTGTATCTTGTGGTCCTCGGTGTATAGATTTCTTAGAATCGTGGCATGACACTCCAGGGGATATTTTAGGCGAGTCCTGAGAAGCTGTATGAGTAGAGTCCAGAATTTTAGGCTTAACCCGCAACTCAAGGGGGCCATGAAGCCTTCCTTGACACAACGAACCGACTTTTAGCGTACCGTTCACCTGGGAGCTCGACGCGCTTGATGTATTCTGGTGGCCCGCAACAACTGGCCCATATACTTCACTGCATAGGCTCCTGAATGCACCTACAATAACTTCCTCATCGTGGAACAGGACGCTATCTTTAGATGGTTCGATGTTGGCGTCGTAAGTCCCCCGGGGACAGCATATATCGAGCCGAATGAAACATTCGTTGACACTCTTTGCTGGTGTAGACAGTTTCAGATGTTCCAGATAGACATTCAAAAGCCGTTTAGTGACGCCTCGCCCAACATTCATAGGGCGGCCGTCCACTGCGAAATAATGGCCTCTTGGTACCTTCTGAAGATCTGCACCTGGATTGACAAGGAGTGCCTCGAGCACAAAACCATTAGTTGCGGACCCCGGGAGACTTTGAGTTGGCGAATACTTATTTGAACCTGAGTGACTAGTCTGGAATGTTTTCATGAAGCATTTTGATGCCGCCTCAGCCCCGAATAATTGCAATGCTGCTTCAATAGCGGTCGCGTTGCGTTTCGGGGAATATGACCACATCTTGGCTGATGCCTGTAGAACTTTGAACTGTAGTTTAAGTTGCGGCCGTGCCATAGCGTAAGATCGAAGGAGATCTTGAAGCTTGTCGAGAGTTTTCTTTGCTTCTTTGGTCGCCATTTGTTCACGCACAGGTTGACGGCAGAACAGGTTAGTTACGGTGACGGTTGTCCCTACCGGAGCAGAGGTTGACTTTTGTGTTAGTATACCGCCATCGTTAGGTATTAGCTGAAGAACGGCGGCGACGGGCTCAGTAGAGATCTTAGTTGTGATGGTGACATCGGCCATCGAGTTCACGCCTGCGAGCGCCTCACCACGGAAACCGAGGGTCTTCCCAACAACGGTTCCAAGCTCCTCAATGTTCCTGAGCTTACTAGTATGGGCGCGTCTGCCGAGTGTGTCATAATCATCGGGATGGATACCAACGCCATCATCTCGTACCTCAATCTTAGAGATAGTGTTGGGAGAGACAAGTATTTCGACCGAGGTAGCCTTAGCGTCAATTGCATTGTCTAATAATTCCTTTACGAGTTGAACGGGTGTCACAACTACCACATGAGAACTGAGAAGTCTAGTTGCAGAATCAGGCAGACGAGAGATAGAAGAAGACATGATTACGGGCCAACTTGGATATCTTGCGTGAGTTATCTCAAGGTCTAAATAAGAAAGCGAGTAGAGTCTACCAATATAGCAGAAGATAGGATACGGCCCGAGATGAGAGAGATAGAAGTGGATTGGAATTGTTGACTTAAATATGTAGTATAGTTCTCCGAGAAGGATAGCTTACAGTAAACTTACTATGGTAGACTCATGAGAAGGTATTGAAAGCGAAGAGTGGCAGCTTCGCTTCGCAGTAGGTGGCAGGAGCTGGAATCTTGTTCTTAGGGAAGCTTCGGATGAAATTCAAGTGCTTGTGCAACACGCACCTACCAACGTTTACTTCGATATTTGTATGCTTTCCACGAGGCCACTCGTAACTGCTGGACTTAAAGTTCAGCTAGTTCACATCAGTTGGGAAATGGCAGGTGGTGTGTAACTTTGCTAGCAAATCAAACTCCAGACAGACCCCTGTTCTCAATGCGTCATGCCCCGCCCTTTGTGTGCTGCCGTCTCAACTAGGTAACCTAATTTACTCATCAGCTCATCAGCTCAAACAGTCAGCTCGTCGCCTCAAGTTAGAACTTAGAGCTATTTACCTTCATCACCATTCATCACCCTTCTTAGAATTATCCGTCAGAAAATTGGCGTGGCTAACTGTGGTTTGGAAATTGATCAATTAGCCAATAACCGGATAGTGTCTTGTCCAAGCTCAATTAGCAATCCCTACCTTCTACTGTATCTACACTAGCTTTCCGTGTTCGTCACCCCACCATCACCCCTCCACCAAGGCTCCCGACGATTCCTTGCTACGGCCTTTCGTCACATTCGAGAAGACCTTGCTCCGAAATCCTTCAGAACAAGCCCCGATAACTACTTAGACGCCTATCCAAGTAGATAGATAAAAACCAACAATATGGCTTCCACATCAGTCAAAGGTCCCCAGCCCGAAGAGCACGACGGCAGCAGCCTGCGCATCGGCATCGTGCACGCGCGATGGAACGAGACAATCATTGCACCGCTGGTCGAGGGCACAAAGGCGCAGCTGACCAAATGCGGCGTTAAACCGTCGAATATCGAGATACAGTCTGTTCCCGGGTCCTGGGAGCTACCAATTGCCGTTCAGCGGTAAGTTCTCATTCAAGCTCCTCTCACTTGCCTCTCTTCTAAACACCCAAGGTTCTAATTCTCATCCTCATCTAGCATGTACGTGGCATCTCAAATCCAGCAAGCCTCGACAGCCGCGCCCAGCGCCGGCGACCTCCTCGGCTCCTCCACGACGGACCTGACCTCTCTCGGGCCCAACGAATCCTCCTCCCGGCCCTTCGACGCCATAATCGCCATCGGCGTGTTGATCAAGGGCGAGACTATGCATTTTGAGTACATCGCGGACGCCGTCTCGCAGGGCCTGATGCGCGTGGGTCTGGACCTCGGTATTCCCGTCATCTTCGGCGTCCTGACCGTGCTCAATGACGAGCAGGCCAAGGCGCGCGCCGGGTTGACGAGTGGAAGCCACAACCATGGCGAGGACTGGGGCCTCGCTGCTGTCGAACTGGGTGTCAAACGCGCGGCTTGGGCGCAAGGAACTATAGGGTGAAAGGTCGAGCGAGGGAGATTGCAGTTGGAGGACCGAATAACTGACGTAATTAGGATAAAACAGAAGTGACTAATGTCGCAACTGAGCATGAGATAGATGCGTCATGCGTTGGCTATAATAATGCTAAGAGTAAAGAAATTCCAAATCACTGAGGCAAGATTTCGACCACTATGGCGTGGGCTATCAATCACGATCATTTGTCTACGTAAATCGTGGATGCCTTGTTTCTTCTTTTTGCAATATCTTGCAAAGGTATATTAGATTAAATGTAGAGGTATGTAGGCCAGTCTATCATGATCCGTCTGTCTCGCCAATAAGACACACACCCTTTCTTTTGACTCCCTGAAAGATCAACAGGCTATATTAACTCTCGTCTCTTTCGCGTGTGCCAAATTCTGCCATGCCCTGCAGGCTATGCAGAGGGACATGGCCGTTAACCCGAGTGTAGCACCACGAAATCCACACATATACAAGAGTCTATCGAAATCTCCTATACCCAAGCTCCGACAGCAATAGTAGAAAAATCAAGCAGGCTATCGCTACATATGATCGACGCCATGGTTATGCGGCAGGTCGTGGTAAGATGCTCCTATCTTTTTTTCTAACCGGGCAAGCATGTTGCTGATGGTGAATTGCAATAATGAAAATGCGTATCGTTTAGTTGATGAACGCTCCAATGTCAGAGCCCAGGCTCTTCTTGGCACGCCAGAGGCCTTTCTTTTGCTCTCTCTTCGCCTTCATGGCCGCCCAGCCCTCATCATCATCTTCGTCGTCGTCGTCCTTCGTGATTGGGGAAACCTTGGTTTCAGCCTGGAGCTTGGAGTGAACAGCTGGGATAGCAGCGCTCATGGTAGACGTTCGCCCAGGCTTCTCAAACCCGACGCTGGATACGGGACGGTAGCGACCGGGCAATCCGATGTTGCTTCGCTCTGAGGGTGCGATAGAGGGAGCGTAGCCTCCACCTGGGACCTGGATCGAAGGGAGATAGTTGGGCTGTGGAGGTTGCTGGATCCACGAGGCGGAGCTTGGTTGAACCATACTCATGGTTCGAGTCTGAGGTGCTCCCGGTGGCACATTAAGATTTAGCCCTGGTCCCATACCGCCACTCATAGGCGCATCAATGAAGGAAGCGCGTGACATATCACTGCCCATCATCGAATTGCGCGCCATGTCTCCTCCCATGAATGAGTTCCGCGACATATCTCCGAACTGACCGACCGACTGCGACGGCATATGTCCCATTAAGTGAGGTGGTGGTGCTTGGCTATGCGAGGCATTCTGTGAAGCCATCATCTGCATGAACTGCATCTGCATTTGCATGAATTGAGTCATCTGCTGGTTCATCTGAAGCTGCGCTTGATCGCCAGGTGTAAGCATCGGTGCCTGCATTGGTTGCATGCCCATGGGATACATCATTTGTGGTGGGATTCCGTTTATGGGATCAAATCCTGGAGTCGATTGTAACTGAGGCATACTATTTTTGGCGTTATCAATGGCGGGACTGCCTCGTCTTAGGGCCCTAGCCCTTTCTTCGTTGGCAATCACACCTACTAGACCGCCAGTTGGAAGTGGTCTTGATGGAGCTGGGGCACCGCCTGCAAAAGCAATGGATTCTCGAGGGGGTTGGTTGATGAGTCCAGCTCCAAGATATGGATCCTGTGGCAATTTTCGAGCGAATGGCGGGAGTCGACCGCCTGGTGCAACTGTCGAAGCACCATCGCCAGCAGTGGCGGAGGCTTGCATTGCGCCTCTTAGATTTGGTTGTGAACCCATGGTGCTTAGACGCGTCGGCGGTCGGTTCTTATTAGGAAAACCGTGTGCCGCGAGGATAGCTAGAGGTACTTCCTCGTCTTCGTCAGAACCATCCGGAGGTGGAGAGGGCGTGTTGCCGTTATTCACAGCGTGGGTTAGTGGGAGGTTTGGGGTGCTCAAGGACGTGGACATGGTGGGCCGTGGAGTAGGATTGGATGATTCGCCCGTAACTTTCATCATTTGTTGCCGGTAGACCGACAAATGAGCCTCTTGCTTCCGTCTTTGCTTTTGAATCTGTTTTGACCTTTCGAGCTCGTCATCTTCATCATCTTCGTAGTTGATCTCCTCATCCTCCTTGTCCGTCTCTCCAGAGTCTAGGTAACCTTGCCTCTCCTCCTTAGCTTTATTTTCACGGTATTTCTCGAATTCTTCAGGAGTCATGACCTTGTTGCTGTGGTTCTGAGGCGCCGTGTTCGAGCGGCCGCCAATGCGTCCTGCAATCCGTGGAGGGCGACCGAACGATTTGTCGAAAATGTTCCCGTCATCCTGGCTCGCATCGTATAGAGTTTCGGAGTATGATCCTGTTATACCCCCGCGCGAGGTCGACTGACTGGCTGGTACACGATTGCCTGAGTTGCTCGATAGAAATTTAGACGCCGCTGACAAATCACTCAACAACGTTGTATCTTCAGAATCTTCCTCTGATTCACGGCGATCGGGAGATTTATCCCTCGGCTTTTGAACGGCTGCGGCTGCGGCTGGAGGTGGGGGTGCAGGCCCACCAGTATTGACAGGGGATGAATACATCCGACTAGATCCAAGTAACCCTTCGTTCGATCTCTGGCTGTTCCACGACTTGGGGGGAGGCTCTATTGGGGCGGAATGATCCAGATGGAGCGGTGATGGATGGTTGGGCCTGCTAGTTGCTCCCTCGCGTTCTTTTAGAGTTAAAACGCTAGATCGCTTGTCGAATTTGGTTAGCATACCACTACTCCACTCACCGCCAAGGTCGAGCTTGAAATCTGTGTCCTCAAGTTTCGGCGGCGTTGCACTGGTCACTGTGGAAGCTGTCGTGGCTCGAGAGCGTCCGCCAGGTGTCGCCGGGGTCTTGAATTCTGGCATAGGCGGCGCAGACTCTTCGGAAGGTATGGGTGGTAGGGCGTGTTTCTTGCTACCTCCGAACGAAAATGTCCTACCAGCTTGTTTGAGAAAGCCAGAACTCTTGTGAACGGGAGGGACTGGGGGAATGGAATTATCGACTGGAGACAACGGCTTCCTGCTACTAGGATTCCGCCATTCTTCTTGCGGTGGAATGTATTCAGAGGAAGAGGGAGTCATTGATGCATTGCTATGACGAGAAGAATTGTCGGACCCTGTCTTGGTTGTGTTGGAGCTTCCACTGCCACTAGGAAAAGATCAGTAAAATTACCCAATACTAAAATCAGCCATGGCTATTCTCAACTGAAACATGGCTCTCGTAAGATTGAACGTTGGTTAGACTGAGGATTGGCCCAGCAACGCCTAGGATACGCCACGTCATCTTGAAATGCAATGTCGACGAATGCCAGAGATGATTTTTATAGCGTAGATGTTGTATACTTCGGGTTTGGGAGAGTAGAGATAGCACATACCGACTGCTATGTAAACCCGCAAATAAATTGTCCTCCATCACCGATTCGTGGGAATTCGTTTTGACTGCTCCGCCGACCGCCCTAGGCATGCCTAATCTTACTCCACCGTCGAAGGATTTGACATTGCCACTATTAGGTCTTTCGAGGACTCGAAACGAGGGCTCAGCTACCGGCCCATTTTGATCATCGGCTGCGGTCGATTTCCGCCGGAAGTTGACTGGAAATCTAGGCATATAGAACAGCTCAACTCGAACTGATTAGGATTACCATGAACCCATAAATACCGGGGAGGATTCGGCGTGGGCGATGATCGTCCGAAGGCTCGCTCGGGGGGCCGACGTGGAGTGGACGAAAATATGAACGTGGAGTCCTAAATGGTCGTGCTGTTCCGGAAAAATCTCGACTAAGGTCTCAGGAGTCTAGGCACTATGCGGTAAACTGCATAGCGAATGGTTAGCTGTGTTGCTCTCATGTAAGCGCCTGCGGGTTTCAAAGCTACTGTGCAAGATGCCAGAACCTCACCAAACTATCTTTTAAAACAGCGGATGAGGCAACTATGATGTAAAGAAAGGGAGGGAAGACTATCCACATGCTCGAGGGCTGGCACAGGAATGATACACATGGCCACGCCCGTGTCTCGTAGCACAGGTGACACAGACCATGGGGGTTCAGTTCTGTACTCGGGAGCTCGGCTCGGCACCGCCATATATCCAAGTCCGTCCAGGGTTCTGTACGGGTGAAAAAGTTTGAAGTCGACATATAAAAAGCTTTCAACTTACAGCTCTGGAACACGGAAAGGGAGCGGGAACGGTTCGCTAAGGCGAATCGACTCGGCGTATGTACGTATACAGACGAAGATGATCTCAATATTAAACAATGACCGGGGGAGGCACTTGGTGTCACAGGGAACTGTGTACGAAAGGGCTGGCCGGCACGTCGTGTGTGTCTGGTAGTATGAAGGCAACAAACAACGGCTCGAGAATAAACAAGGTCGTTGTTCAATTAGGTACTAAAGTTCGAAGGTTTGACCAAGGTCGGCGAGACAGCTGATTTGAAGGGTTCTGTAAAAGGGGCAGATCGTCGCACACTAGGGCTATATTGCAATAGAAGAAACGGAAAAAGTGATTATATGCTGTATTCTGGACAAACGAGGGCAAAGACAGACCAGGCCTGCAGCAGGTAAGCTAAAATCCAGGAACGCTTAGGACGTACTGAACAACGAGAGAATATGCGGTCGAGAAGATGCTGGAAGGATAGGAGAGGTTGGGAATGAGGATGGAAGGTTTTGGGGGTGGGAAATGGTCGCGTTAGCTATGCCTGCTAGAAGTGATCGAATGACTTAATGGCGGCTAGGCGAGGTACGGCGGTACCTACATTGTACCTAACTAACACGAAGTTTATGCCATACCTGCCTGGGTACCAGCCTAACTAAAGAACACGACCACCTACCTAACCTCTAGTAGGCGCCTACCTAAATGCTAGTGCTTGTTTACAGTAGTACGGTAGCGCGGTACAGTAGAAGTGCAGTGCTGTGCCGTAGGAAAAGGCTCGGACAAAGCACGGTAAGCATCCTAGATTTGGACATTATTTGAAGCCTCGGAACAGGTACCACCTCACCCAGTCAGTGGGTAAGCTATAGCCAGGTGTACTTACATACAATATTTGTAAGTAGGAAATACCTAAAAGGCACAGGTTACCAATATTCTTATTACCTTCTTCCTCTATGTAACCCGCCTCTTTTTCCTCTTCGGTCCTGTTGTCTTCCTTTACGAATCAAAGTAGAGCATACCTACCAGCATGCGCATTACCACCCATTCGCAAGCGCCAAGCTATGTGTCCATATTGCCTTCATGCTTGTCCTCTTCTAAGAGGCTCTATTGTTTACTGCTAAGGCGCCGGGTTGATCAAAGCGCAAGGATGGATCTCCACGTCAAAACAGGGTTACGAGCCGATAGCACGCTTGCTTTATGGCCTAAGAAGCTAGGGAATTGACCTCTTTTTCACTGTATTTTGCTTTCGACATCAGACCAGTTCTCACTGCAGCATCTTTCGCGGTCTCTCTTTCGCTTCCCTTTCATCTCAGCATGCCATCCAAACAGCACCTTTTAGTACGTCAACTGCTCATGATCCCACATGTCGTACTGTGTGTTTTGTCTTGCCGATTATGACACCATTCGCTGTTGGCTACTAGGACAGGGGAGGTTAGCCAGCATGCTGGATTCGGCGAAGCACTGCCCAGACTCTAGGGTCCTCGGGGGTACCAGGCAGTTTTAGGCCAGAACTTGATCGGTGGCGTGCCCACATACGGCGCTTCAATAATGTCTTACCGGCTAGGCATGGGTAGGTGTACTATAATAGTATACGATACTTCTTGGCTCTCTGGTTCTTGCCTTACCCTCTTGTACTAAGTCTGACTCCGGCTCACCGGAGACTTTTAGTCTAAATCTATGTACGGAGTACCGACTTCGTCACAAAGAATTTGTGTCTTAAACAAGCAGCGCCCCAGCTAGTGAACTGATTGGAGCTGTGTTTCACTTTGCTCGTTTACTCTACCGTACTCGGCCCTAGCGTATGCGTAGAGGAGCTCCCAACGCGTCGATGACGGACGTGATATTTTTTCTATCATTTTTTCCCTCTCTTCTCAAGCTCATGTCGTGACCGGTGTCATGCCTCACTGGGTATCGTTTAAATGGATCTCGCTCTGTCAGAAAAAAACAAGAAAGATTTATCAAGATCTACAGGAACCACTCGCACGACCCAGTATTCTTGCTGATTCACAAGCGTTTGGGATGGTCAAATGGCTCGCTGTCTCTTCAGCTTGTATCGGATTGTTCATGACAAAATGACAGATTTACGAACCACTGCGTATAACGTGATGAATCGCTAGGCTTGCGTAACGCTTCTGAGATAAAGAGAAAATAATTACCTGTGGAGGATGCCCATAGATATAGACGGCACGGCCTGGAGGTTAAAGATAGCTATTTCAAGAAAAAGTCATCTGATATAGGTACCAGGTATGGACTATATGCTATTCTAGGTAGTCATTGCATGTGATTGGAGACGGACGCGTACAATGACAGACTGTTCATAGCTGCAGCATACAGTGTTCGCTATCTGTTGCAGAATTGACAACGGTCTCAAGAGCTTGTATGCGTAACTACTATATATTCCTCCTAGGATCCCTATAGTAACGAATGTTCCGGAATATGCTGTGTTCCTGACATGAGGCACCAATCAGACGATTGCCATCTGACTGCAGAGTTCGGCTGACGCAAAAGTCAAATATCAACACGTACACATGCACGCTTCCTCGATAATAGGCTATCTGTTGTTTCGAATTTATTCGATTTTTCTTTTTTGAATAATTTTTCCCTTAGAAAAAAAAAAAAGAAAGAGACAACTAAACAAAAGCCCGCAATGCACTGCGTGTAGGTATGTAGTAGCAGGTAAGAGAACTGTATGAATCCATAATTTTCGAGTACTTCCACACTCCACTACCAGTGTCCCCAGATCTGGATTTCGTATTCGAAATGCTTGGCAGCTGAAATCTAGTTTTTTTCTTTTTTAACCCAAGGCACGGATCTCCGTTCATATTATTTCTCCACTGAAAGTTTTAAGTAGTGGGTCTTTGCATTAGCATCTCGGCTCATCAACTTAAGTATCCTTTTGTAGACATAGGTGAGCATTATTTTGAAATTCACGTTGTGACAATCATCATCCTATCTATTGGCACTAAGTCGACGCTGGGCCAAAAAGTCTACTATATCTGAACGTAAGAGCCAGATGAATAGCGAACGATCCTGGTAGGCGGTTTAGTGTTCTGCACATACTTAAGTAAATATCCTATCGACGGATCTGACAGCGATAGTCGTTTTGTCCAGCCCTGTTCAGGGGCTTCATTTGCCTGGAGTCATCCGGGCTCTCCGGGTTGGCTCTAAGACGCGAATCCCGCATGGCAAAATTACCTACACTAGCGTACTGTAGTGTAAGTATGGATAGATGGTGTAATTCTCCGAATACCTACTTAAGTACTTACATTCACCAGATCGACGGTTGGCCCGGCATAACTACGCAGTACCTGTCACGCCGTGGCTGCCTCCTCCCGTGCCCGCACCTAAGTAGGCATGCGGCTAACTATCACCAACCAATAACGGGGACCTTTCTCACAGAAACGAGATGATAGTCGTTAGGACAAGCGATATACCCGTCGATCCCATGATGTCAACCCGGAATGTTGGCAGTATTAAGACCCCTTAAACCTGATCCATGTATAATAACACCCACTACTTGTACATACAGCACGATCGATCGGTACTAGGTATCTCGTACAGCATAGAAATCACGACTACCTACGCGTAGGAGACGTAGTAACAGCAACTTCTCTTACGCGGCTTGATTCTTACCTGCTTCCGATAAATCAATTCAATTTGGCCGGCGCCGATCTGCCCAATTACAGTAGTTATAATGTTGGCTGCATTGTGCTTTCGATTGCCTAGACGTGCGTGCCGTCGATGCTTCTTCCATGGTTAATTACGTAGCACGACATCAGCTGGGCAGAGATCGGCTGGGTAGAGCCTCTGTAGGTGGAGTTACGTACATACCTGTATCTTCCACTAGAACTTGGGACGCCTACCTAGTGTAAGGAATGTTAGAATTTATTAATACTCGCTTCTACTAAAACGTCGTTCGTTTTACATATAAATAGTATGCGGACGAGTCTGTTAAAGATAAGTACTATCGTTTTCCACTCATTACACAACTACTATACTAATACTAGTTACTGAGTGACTAGGATGTAATAAGTACCTAGGTAACACACACTAGACGAATCAATCATTGATGGTTGGTAAAATTGATGCTAGACTATATGATTCCTATAGTCGTACAAAATTCGGATTATAGGGAATTTAAGGATGCAGCGGGGTTTGCCGTTCTGTATCACAACCTAGTGCCCTATGATTCTATGATTGGAGCTCTGAGCACTTGTCGCGGCGGGCGCGTTTAAGTTGTTTCCCCACCATGATTTTTCAAGCTAAAACATTTCCCCTCCACACGTTCACAGCTGTTAGAAAAATGGAACGTCTGATTCTGTCTTCGACTTTGCGACAGAACAATTAGGTACCACATGTTCGCATAAACGAGAGACCAACAACGAATTGATTCACCGGACCACTAGGCCGCCGTTTAGCGTAGAGGTACCCTAAGGCTTTTGCTTAGCCAGCCCCATACGATGGCTGAATACAGGGCGAGAATTAGCTGCCTTGCCTCGGGCAATGGCAGCAATCTACAAGCAGTGCGCAACCCAGCGTCATTTTATCCTGTACCTGAGTAAGCGCCCTGTTCTAATCCTCGGTTATTGTAGCTTATAGACGCCTGCGTCTCCGGCACTATCGCGGGTACCATTGTCAAAGTCACGGTCAACAGGAAAGATGCCTATGCGGTAAAGCGAGCGGAAAGCGCCCAACCCCCGATCCCTACCGATTACTTCAACCTCGTGAAGCACGGCTTTCTTGCTGCGGGCGAGAAAGACCCCGAGAAGGTCAAGGAGGCTCGTTTCCGCTACGACGCAGCTCTAGCCGAGAGAATATTAGCAGACAAACCGGACCTAATAGTGCTCGCTGGATGGATGCATGGTTAGTAGGATCACACTCGCTTTTCAATTCCTAGTTGCTGTGTCTGTATGATATCATGTAGACTTTGTGCTGCGAGGCCCCCATCTGAGGAATCCAACTCCGTTGCAAGTACTGCTATTACACTTGAACGAGCCCTAGCTAACACAAGACATTCTAGTCATGAGTACCGGTTTTCTTAACCCCGTTGCTACTGCCGGAGTGCCGATAATCAATCTTCATCCCGTATGTCTGAGCTGTCGATCAATTCGAGAATAATCTTCTAGATGTTAATAACGCTAACGGTGGTCATTGTAGGCATTGCCAGGTACGTTAGTGCTCAACCAGAGATATCTCTCATTGTCTGCTGATCTTCTACTTAGGCATGTACGATGGGGCGGGAGCGGTACGGTTCCAAAGTTTCTTTCCATTTTCGAGATACCTAGCTGGGAGCAAGGATCTAGCCCTTCTGCTTCTCTTAGACACTGCGCAGAGACCCGCGCCTCGAGTACTCGCTACGGTCAGCTGACACCTTTGTTTTGACAGATTAAACGAGCATATGAGGACTTCAAAACCGGAAAACTCAAGAATGGGATCACAGGAATCATGATCCACTACGTTGTGGAAGAGGTTGATCGCGGCGCTCCAGTCCTAACGCAGGAAATCCAAATTCAGGATGGGGAGAGTCTGGAGGACCTCGAGCAAAGAATACACGGACATGAGCATGAACTGATTGTGAAAGCCACCGCATTACTTGCGCAGAAGATCGTGTCTGCGAAGGGATCTGCAACAGGCTGAGACCGGAGGCCACTGAGGCACGTGGTCTGAAGAAGGGAACGCTTAAATGAAGCCCCCAATGGGAAGCCACTTACTGCCGGCCGGAGTGTGGACATGTTGACGGAATACTGCATTGCAGCCCACTCGACCTACATACCGTACGCGAAGCTTCCCCGCTCTACACACCAGCAGGGCCCCAAAAGACCGCCGTCCTTCACGACTGGGTATCTCCAAGTTCAAGAGTTCAAGTACTGCGGGAGGCTAAGCCGCGAGGAAATCTACCTAGGTTTCCGATCATTCCTAGTATATACTCGAAACAATTGATAAAGGAAGCGGTAACTGTAGAATATCTGGACTGAATAAAAGGAGAAAGAAGGCACGTGGATGCGCCGGTTGATAGTAGATTCAAGCCAATTGGCAGCTTGCCTGGCCGGTATGGCTATATCTACGTACATATATGCGTATGTACCGTGATATACTGCAAAAGGAAAGAGATCACAACCCTGTGGCATTTGTACATGATAATTGGTTATACAGACCCCGCGTCTGATAAAAAATCAAGGACTTGGTATTACTCGCAGCGATGAGGTTGCATAAGACCTGCGAGATCGGGGCGAAGAAAAAGGAACAAGGAAAAGGAGCAAACAAGAGGTTGGGTATTAGGTATTTCACATGAATCTTTCTGGATCGTCTGAAGTTGTTTGGTTACAGGTGCAACCCTTTTATTTCCCTACCGGTAGTGCGGCGGGGGACCCTTAGATCTTGGTATCGCTAGTACGTGTTGTTAGCTACCGTATAAGTACGCTGTAGAAGGCTTCGCCCGCCGCATTCACCGGCTCCGCCAAGTGCGACCAAGCCGGATTCGGAAGGGATCAGTCGCGTTTGGCGGGGTCGGCTGCAGAATCGATACCGCTAATGTTACGGGCCAGCTGCGCAATGACATTTCGCAGTGCAACGGTCAGAACAACGGTGCAGAGCAGTAGGGGTCCCTGTTTGAGGCACCCAATCATTTATTCTCGTGCCAGACTCGTGCTTAATACCGCAAGTTCGCAGAGTCTTTCACTGATGCAGGTAGCATTCTGCTTCTCGAGCCATTGGTATGTTAAAAGTGGCTGTCCCGTTCCAATTCCTCCACATCTCTTGGGTCGGTCCTTGACACAGCTCTTACACATGTAGGCTTGTTCTCCAGCCTCCGATTCGCCACTCAATCGTTGTTCGACCACGATAGGTTGGTTCTCCTCCCTCGAGACAAACAAACAAACAAGAAAAGCAAACAACCCCCAAAACGGAAACCGAGAAAATAAGGGAAATAAACGCTGCAGTCGCATAACCAACCAATCAACCAACCAACCATGTCTCTGGACCCGAAGCGTTCATCGTGGGTCTCCAACTCTCCGCCGTCACGCCGTAGCCATAGCCCCTTTCAAAAGGGCACCTATGCGCGTCACGATGGTCCAGGGGCCCTCACGCAGCTACTAAGTCGCTCCCACCAGTCACTCCACAACTACGGCAGCTCTTGGCGAGGGGCTGTTTCCGATGATGAGGAGGCCCTGCTCGCACACTCAACGTCGTCCCACGGCTTTGCCGATGGCATCGACGACGAGCCTCGCCGGTCACAAGCTGATGAGCGGCGTCTCAGCCAAATCCTCCACAGTGACCCTGTGCGTTCTATGCGTCTCATCGGCAATCCGAACCCGCTGTACAAATGGGAGCGATACTGGAAGACGGAGGAGGAACTGAGCACATACAGGAAGCCCCTGCGCGAGTACTATGAACGCATCAACTACTTGGTCCAACAGTATCTGTATATCGACCGCCTACTTGACAGCAGTCTCCCCCACGACCTACTCAACGAGTACAATAACCTCCCGCAAAGCTCGTTCAAGGGTCTCGTAGTCCCCGAGACCATTGCGGAAGAATCCGCAAGTCTACCTAGGTCCATCACAATCCCTACCAACGGCAGGCATTCAAGCGACGATACAGGCTCCGCCAGTGTGAGTCCCCAGCCCGAATTTCCCAGCGGCGATATTAGCGGCTCCTACGGGAACGTAGCAGCTCCGATAGGGGGCTTGTCAAAGAAAGTCAAGCGGACGCCCAAAGACATATATCGGCCTACCGAGACCACGCCACTATTCAATAACGAAGAAGGCGAGGAGGATGGGGAGCATGGTGCGTCTAAACCTGAGATCCCTTGGCTCGACGACGAGGACGAGGATGTGGACAGCAGCTCGCCGATCGTCACATTGGCTATCTACGTGAACTTCACCGCCAATGTGCTGTTGCTCGCGGGAAAGACCGCTGTTATGCTCTCTGTCTCCTCTATGTCCGTGCTGGCGAGTTTGGTTGACGCGGTCCTTGATTTTCTGTCTACTGTCATCGTCTGGATAACCACGGTGCTAGTATCCCGCCAAGATCAGTACAAGTACCCCGTCGGCCGGCGGAGACTCGAACCCCTCGGTGTGCTCGTATTCTCGGTGATCATGATCACGTCCTTTGCGCAAGTTGCACTGCAGTCCATCGAGCGGTTAGCGTCGCCAGACCACGAGATCATCGAGCTCGGCCTTCCTGCACTCATACTCATGATCAGCACGGTTGTGATCAAGGGCCTCTGCTGGCTCTGGTGTCGACTCGTGAAGAACTCGAGCGTGCAGGCCCTGGCTGCCGACGCTATGACTGACGTGATCTTCAACACGGGATCCATCCTATTCCCGATTCTCGGCTTCTATCTCAAGATATGGTGGCTCGATGCCCTGGGCGGTCTGTTACTCTCCCTGGTTGTCATCAAAAACTGGTCCGAGACTTCACTGCAGCACATCAAGAACCTGTCGGGCTTCTCGGCCACTGCCGATCAGCGAAACGTACTTCTCTACCTCACCATGCGCTTCGCCAAGACGATCCGCCAGATTCAGGGCATCCAAGCCTACCACGCCGGCGACAAGCTCATCGCCGAGGTTGATATTATCCTGGATGCATCTACGACTTTACGTGACTCCCATGACCTCAGTGAGAGTTTGGGATACGTGCTGGAGTCGGTGCCCATTGTAGACCGTGCCTTTGTGCATGCTGATTATGCGAGCTACAACTTCCCCACCCATATGGAACAACAGAGTGGATGAATTTGTGCAGCCGGAGGTTATACGTAGACTGATCGTCTAAATTGTCGCTCGATGTAAGAAAATTGGGAGGTGTAAAAATCGACGGGGATAGAATACTCGGCGCGTGTTTTGAGCGGAAGCGTACTGGAGTTTAGCCCTCTTCATATATATGTTGCTTTCGGCGTAGCGGTTATGTCGTCCCTATTACGGTTAGTGTTTGTATTTATAAATGAGCGTTTGCACCACGTCTTTTGATCTTGTCGGCGCTCTCTTTAGGACTACTTTCGTTGAAGCAATAAGTCTCTTTGCGGTAAGTATCCTCGGGCTCTTGGCAGTTGTATAGCTGGCGTTGATCGGTCACGGGGATTGCTCCGCCGCCACTCTTTTAGAGATAGCTACCACGGGAGGTATTCCATTGGTGGCATAACGATATAATGAACAAGTACGAATTACCCTGTATCTTGCCCCTATGTTTGGTAGAGTGCCTTCCACGAGAGATAAACTTGCAGCGCCCCCTCAATACTCTGAACGAGTCCGAAGAAAATAGTGACGAGGAACACGAGGATGGCGACCCAGAAGGTGTACCACTGGACGCCGTTCCGGCGATCGAACCACCACTGCGACAGGGTCTGCGGCCGCGCCTCGTCGAGGGCCTGCTTGAGGATGACGAGGCGGTTGTTCCAGTAGTTGAAGTTCTCAAAGCGCCTCTCGTGCGTCGCCAGACTGCCGCACTCTCCGAGGAGAGGGTCCAGGGCGTGCTCCTCGATCTGCGCCGCGAGCCACTCCTGCGTCTTGGTGTCGTTCTGCGGGAGCAGCAGCGCGAGGGTGCGCAGCGTCTCGTCGACGAAGGACGCGGGGAAGAGCTGCTGAGAAGACGACACGCACTTATGCTGGAAGCGGAGATAGGCCACGCAGTCGAAGATGGACACCGTCTTGTCGTCGTCCACGAGCCGCAGGTGGTCGGCGAGGTTCCGCGTCCACTCGATCCGCATCCCGCCGATCTTGCGCAGGTTCAGCGCCGTGAAGATCCGCCCGATCTGCGGCTTGTCCGGCCGCAGCCAGGCTCCCGATCCGAGGCCGAAGTGCCGCAAGGTGAATTCTCGCAGCGTGCCCGCGTCCCACCGGATCGTGTTCGGCCCGTCTATGCCCAGCGGCGGCTCGCCGATGCTCATCATGAGTAATAACCTGGAACAGAGATTCAGGGAGCAGTCTACGATTGCAGTGTTAGGTCTGCCTCCCGGGAGTTGTTGCGAGACGTCTTGGTGGAGGCTGGCCCGCTCCTTGTCCTGTTGCATTTTGGCGGCAATCTCGATCACGTCGGCGTGTGTGGAAATAGACACATGGCGACCTCCGTCTAAGAGGAATTTCTGACATTGGAAAGCGTAATCTGGGGTTGTTAACACGCGTCATTTGAGCCATATTTCTGTTTCGATGAGGCCTACTCACTACGAGCCAATTAGATTCATGTTTTTAAGCTCGTGTTCTCATACGTACCAGTTGAAGTAAGAGTGCATGCAACGAAGGTCTTCTTTAGTCGGGTTCACGGAACCCCATAACCTGAGAAGAAGCTCATCTCTCGTGGTGAAGTCAATTAGACCCGTTAAAGGGGTGACTAGTTGCGCGCTCATACTAATCTAAAGTTATATGGCCTCATGGACGTATGATTATCATAGGTAGAAAGGTCTAAAAGAGCAACATAGATAAATTTCCAATCTTAGTCGAGCCAAGCCAAGTAACGGCCGACTTATAGGCCTCCAAGATTCCGGTATATAGTGGCGCAGCGAGCTGACAGTACAGCATAAGCATAATGTTGTATGCCTGGGCCAAATCCTACATGGGGCTATGTACACTGCACACGGGTTCAGTAGCCGTAATCGGAAACGCGGGGACGAATCTCTCTCGACGCGACGTTTCAATTTTTCTCTGCGCAATACTCCCAGCATAGCTGAGGCTATTTCGATGAGTGCGGCATGGCGACTTCATTCACGATGCTGAAGCTATTTCGGCCGCAGACATATCCCTATGCAAGTTCTTCGACGGGGCCGTATCGAGGGCTCCTTGTGCGCAAGTACCCTTGTTGGGAGGCGCAAGGCCCCGTAAGAGATGTTTTCATGAAAGAGATCGTAGGAAAGCTCAGGGAATTGTTAAAGCAATGCCTGCCGGAATCGAACTCCTTCATCAGCTTCTCCTTGTTCATGGTGGGAAAATTGCCCGAAAAAACCAAGCCGTATATTATGATCGTCTCGGATGACGAACCACTCCGGAAAAAAGCCTTCCATCTTGTGAAATCAAAGAATATCCTAGTCGCATATCCGGGTTTCGAACTGGGGCATTGCTATGTCGAGGCAGAGTACAAGGATCTCAGACGGCTTGGGTCTGACTCTATGCCATCGGCATCCAGCATGATTTCGATCGAGGATCTTGAAGACTTTCTTCAACACCTAGACGACGAGGGCGAGCCTGGGCCGGAAGTTATGAGCTTGCTATCAGCAGATGTCTGTGCTTTCGAAGCTCCTAATGGAATAAAACCTACTAGGCTATACTTTCACACATCGTCGAATCCACATCCGCATAATTCGGCGTCGGCTACCTGTGGGGGATTGCTTAGATACCGAAACGAAATCTATGCTCTCACGATGGCTCACGCTATTCACCCGACTCGCCGCATACCCATGACCCCAGAGGCACATAGCGATTCATCAAGAGAATCTGGCGATTTCGAATTCACCGGGATGGACGATTGGGATGAGGATGACGACGAGGACACTAAAACCTTAACCGCTATAACAAGCCCCGGGAGCAAAACCCCTTCTGAGTACTCTGACTCTGAAGAGAGTCTACTGCGACGCCGCGACTCACAATTGTCCTCCGAAACAAGCGTCCGGACCCGTGTTGCCACAGGGCCACCGGCCATTTACGAAGATGACTACATTATGGACGGCAACGAAGATTTCGATGAGGTGCCCGAGATGTGTGAGCGAATTGGGTCGGTCGTTGGTGTCGACCAGGTGCTGGACATCGCCGTGATTAAAACCACGCTGGGTATGTCTGGAAAGGATCTTGAGGACACCCCCTTTATACATACGATTTTAGATTCCTTCCCAGAGATCGATCTGTCAGGAGTGGAACGTGCTTTCCAAATTGACGCGTCAAGCACTTCTATTACTATTAAAACTACACATCAAGAAATTAGGGGCCAGCGCTCTCCCACTCCTTTCTACACCCGGCTTCCCGGCACAAGCGACTTCTTAGAGCTATACGGTGCGAGATTAAGCACTTCACTTCGTCCGGGTGACAGCGGTAGTTGGGCCTTCAATGACATAGGTGACTTCTGTGGCCTCGTGATAGCGGGGAGCCCCCAGACTGGATCGTGTCTACTACTTCCTGCCGTGCCTGCTTTACGGTCTATAAATGCGCTTTTGATGATGCGAAAATGGCCCCTGCAGGTTGGAACTTGGGTCAATTCGCTAGAGCCTAAACCTCGCCCAGGCATACTTGGGATTCTGCCAGACGAAGATGCAATGACTGTCGCAAGCAGTCTACCTCCACCCAGTGTATTCAGCCACCGTGGGACGACGCCTTCCACGATAACACACTCCACTACTACGGCGACGTATGACCGCTTGCTTACGCGAGAAAGCTTGCCTCAAGATGACACGAAATCATCTAGTAGTTTTGTAAGCAAAGGGGACTTCATGCAAGATCAGGTCGCTAGATTGCGACGGGAGCTAGAGAGGGCGTGGGAAATCATACAAGAGAAAGACGAACAGCTACAACGACTACTTATCGATAATGTGGATGATGCGATGAACACCGCAGTGAAGGAGACTGCACTACTTCAACCTGAAGACATCGTCAGCTCGTCTACTCACCCCGTTCGAGACCTAGAGCGGGAGATGAGTCGATCGAGTCCCACGACGCGGTCGGATACTCCGTTTGACTTTACGTTTGCAGATCCTCGAAACAAACTCCCTCGAACGATGGATGAGAGCGATGGCCTAATAGAATCGATGAAGGAATTAGTAGCAGTACATCTTAAATCGCTTCGGGACGAGCTAGAAAAGAGCACGAAATCCACTGAAGAGGCGAGAACCATGTGGCGAGCACAGGTCGATGCCAACGAAGCACTGAATCAAGAGAACACAGAACTAAAAATGGGCATTAGAAATCTTATCTCCGCATTCCTTGGAGACGAGAAAGGAATTGATAACTATGATGGACCCGTGGATACTATTGTTGAGTTACAACGTCTCCTCCACAACAATGATGCTAGTCCGCAGCTTCTCCCACCCCTGGTCAAAGTCAAATCGGAAGCAGAACCGAAGGAGGCCGGGCCTACGCAGATCGCTCAATTTTCCGACGAGACGCGGGGATTGATAAAGGCGTCATCTGGTATTCCACGCGTGAAACAAAGACTACCTTCGAGGAGGATACTCACGCCCAAGAGTCGGATGAACAACCGGCTTTTATCGGGGTCGAGAGGCCAAAGCTCTTTAACTTCTGACCCTGGACCGAGTAACAACATTTTCCCAGTTGCGGAAGAGGATGAAGACGACGGAATAGATGATAGCGCTGCCACGGAAAGGGAGGGTGGTCCCCAGGAAGAGATAAAGGATGAGAGGGTCTAGCGAGAATCTTAGCCTTCTACTCGAAAAAAAAAAAAAACGGGCTAACGCACGTAAGTTGGAGCCATGGATCATATCTTCTTTCTCCGCTCGTCTGTCCATTTGACTAACCCTTTGAGTTGCCATAGCTCAGCATTGCTTAGATAGCCAGAACTCGGAGCCTACAGGGAGTATCTGCAAGCCTTGGGTATACTAAGTAGAGTGTCGCCGCCTTCAAGCATGGAGCCCATTGCTTTGTCTTATTTGAAGACTATAGTTATGTGATAGCGCTTTGAGATAGCACGCTAGCTCCGCGCATGACAAGCCGTTCTTTGTAAAGGTTACAATAGGCATACTAAATGAAGAATGCATTCCCAATTTCCACTTCAGAAGAAACTAATAGATCTAGACACCAGTCTACCGTACCCAGAAGAACAAACCAATTGATTTGATGTGGCGGGAAACAACGCTCTCTTAATCCATTCCTAGAATTGACGGCGCAAAAGATACCCCGCGACCTTTGATAAATGCGTTATCTAAGATCCGAGCAAACCATCGAACCCCTACCCCGTCCTGAACAATCCCTTTTACTATGTGACCTGAAAGCGCCCGTAACTAAACAGGCTACCAGTAAGGATAAATGCATTTTAGCATATAAGCCCGTGAAATTCCCTATTGAAGGGACAACTCGTTAGGCATAACGTGTAAGAATACGAGCAGCAACTAAGCATTCCCCTATCTCGAAAGCATTAAGTTCAGGACTAGTGGCGTAATCTTCCCCTTTCCTTCCCAATTAAACCCAGTTAAGCAAGCGAGTAATAATGCGCAGTGGTTACGATCTGTCGGGTAGTGTACGACGTAATTCGGAGTCGAACTTACCATGTCTGTGTCCTTCACCACATCAATGCCAACAGCCGGGGTCTAGTTGTCAGGCTCCTACGACCGGCCAGGCTCTTACAGCTGGTCAGGATCCCACAACTGATCAGCCTCAGCCTTCGACTTAGGGCCGGCCTTGGTCAACTAGAGAATACATTTTCGAACCGCTTAGTTGGCTGATGCCTACTATCTATAGAATAAACCGTAGAGAGTAATGCAAGCGAGTTGATTAAGTGTAAAATCTATGAGTTAACGAGGTCTCGTCGGCTAATGATATAGCACAATTGTGCCCTTCTTTCTATCGGCTTAATAATCGGTCTAATTAGTGAGATTACATTAAATAGACGCAAGGCGTAATAGACAGCGCCAATGAATTTTTTTCAGAATTAATGCTATGCAGCGTGAACCGTTCTAATAGGGTATACCGTTCGTCATCAACTGGAATTGGTCGTAAACCATCGTACTATAGCTTCCAGCGCTCTTCTTGACGAGATCTTTTACAAACTCGGCCGCTTCCCATTCGTTCTTCTCTAGAACAAAGCGCTCCTTGAAGTGCTTGACGCTTTCGGGCTTGAAGCATGGAAGGCCACTCTCCATCATGAGAAGGACTATTTGGCTTAGTTTCTCAGCGTAGGGTCGACATGCAAGGAAGGCCTTGACGCATAGCTCTTCAAACGATTTGAATGCTTGGTGCTCGGTGTTGCCGCCCATGACAAGAATCATTTCGTTGGTAAGCTTAAATGGCGCACGCTCGAACTTGACGCCACCAGGAGCGATATCGAAACAGAACCCGAAATCGATATGGAGAATATGGCCTGCATCGTCTATCATAATGTTTCCGTTATGACGATCTTTGAACTGTAGGAGGAAGGATATGATGCTGTAAGCGGCCATGCTCTTGACGAAATTGTTGCGTGCGTGTTGAAATCGGAGTGAGTCTTCGTTCCCATATTTGCTGATGAAATAGTCGTAGAGACCGTTGACAGCTTCACGTCCGAGCATATCTCGGGATATCGAATTCGGCAGGACATCAATCACACCACAGCCCGGTGCTGTAGCTGTCACGCGATACGGAAATACGAACACGCCGAGGCCGACGTTATGAAATATGCCTCGGAAAGCCGCAATCATCTGTAGAGCTAGAACGTCTTGGCGGCAATCATCGCCAACTTTGAAGATCGCGCTTTGCCAAACTTCGATCGTCCTCTGAGAATACGCTTCACCCTTCTTACTCATTTCTTGAGCAGCCTCCTCCGAGTCTTCTATGGCACCAACGGCCTTTTGAATACGGAAAGTAGCCATGAAAGGTGCCTTTGCATGAGACTGTAGAGGCTTACCGGATTTCCGATCAATACCGATAACCACGCCATCAGGGTTACTGGGTAAATAGACACCGACAGCGACTTGGATCTTGCGGAGCTCTTCTTCAATCTTCTGTTTCTTTTCCGGCTTATCGCGCTTGATCAGTGGCTTCAGCTTCCCGGATATACCAGTAACTTCATCAAAGAATGCGAATTCTCGCTCATAGAAACTTCTATCTTCCCCAGAAAAGCTGTCAATAAGTTCCTTCATCACTTTATCAAGAGCAGGTTTAATGGCATCGGGCTAATAGACGTTAGCATGATGGGTAGGTAAGTTACATTCGAATGAACTTACTATAGTGGCATCGTCGTCTTTGTAAGAGTTGGCCTTCATGTTCCATATGATTTGATGTGCGAAGAGCTGAGAGAACTGTGCTGTTTCGATGATGTATCGCTCCACATAGCCCAGAGCATCAAAGCGAAGACTCTGTACGATTTGGGGAACGTAAAAGAAAGTTACATCAATAGGATGGTACTCCAAGGCTCTCATGGCGTATTGAATAAGGAATGGGTGGTTCCTATACGCTGGCAAGAAATAGGTCGTGGCAGTGACGGGATTTACTGGTGTCCAGTACAAGAGATACTAAATTTGTTAGATCTAGAATTGTAGTTGAAGGCTGGCAACTTACCTTAAGCTGGAATCTGACGTCTTGAGGAAGCTCGCCGCCAAACAATATGGGGAGTGCCTCAGCGTCACATAGAGCTTTAGCAGGGAAGTTTAATAATAGCCAACGAACTTCGTGGTGTACACTAGGCATGTTGAACCTGCTAACAAGTTCGATAGCTAACGAAGGACTCTCGGCCCAGGCGACACGTATCAGGGGTTTCAAAGCAGCCTGGAAATTAGCTAAGAATGTATATAGATTTGCAAGATATCTTACCTCTAATGTGGCTTTACCGTGGCTTGTCATTATTTCCGGGCGTAATAAGTGCCCCTCATTGAGCGGATGGATCCAAACATTCAACCTTGCTTGTTCGCTTTCTAAGAGAATTTCCAAAAGTGACTCCTTTTGGGTCACGGACACAAGACTGCTTACAGGTTGTGTTTTGGTAATGTGGGATACAGCCTTGAGCCCATTCTTAATATCGTTGATTAGTTTCACCTCTGTTTTTAGTTGCAGTATATTGCTGCCGAAGGACCACTTTGGTGCAAATCTAAACCAACTTAGACCGGCGGACAAGATCTTGTCCTTTAAACGCCATTGAGCTGCTGCACCGGCGGTTTCGCTCACCCTCAGGACTTTCAAACTGAACAATACTATTCTCAATCGAATTTCCCTAGCCATGGGGTGGGATATAGAACATTTCAAGGCATCTAGTGTCAAATCGAGTAGTCGAAGGAAGATTCTCTGAGTATCGGGACTACCTAGCCGGGTAGCGTTGAAGTGACTATCGAAGAACTGCATCAGTTGGGTGTGGGGGGCCAAAAGATTGTGGATCTGATGCCGTTGCTTCGTGAGAGCTTCGTTGTCACTAGGAGCAAATTCTTTCCTCAAGAATAACGGGTCTGGATGCCTAATTAAATAGCGTCAGCGTTTTCAAGCGATGGATAGCGGAGGTGCACGTTCTCACATAAAGCTTGGGTTAAAAAGACCTAATTTCATTTGAATCGTGACCTCCCATTGCTGGGCGATTTCGCATAGTAGGCGCGGCTCCATCCTAGGGTTCTCATTTATCACACCTAGCCAGAGAGAGATTCCAAATTTGATAGACTCCTTGCTAAAGATGCGGAAGGGGATAGTGACGAGATAATGGGTGATCGCACTCTCGTCCTTGTTGCTGCGGCATAGCAAAGCAGCAGCACGTCGGAGAATATCTCTAACATCTTGCAAAGGGGTGGCCTTTTTTCCAGTCAAGCGAGATTCAAAATGGGCAAGCGCAGCAACAGCATCGGCACGATCTGAAGGCGCAGCTTTAATAAAAGAGTTCCTTCGAACCATCGGCATAACATTAAGCAAATCTGCCCCGTGGCTTGGCAATGTCTCTCCATACCTATACTCCTGGCGAGTGGTATATTGAGCAATGAAGTCCGAAGCTGTGTTGATTGAGGTCTCGCCAATTCGGTCCAAGGATGTCAATCTTTGATCTGTTGCCGGAATAGCAGATCCCATCTCCGTTGCAAACGAGCGGCCTAGTGACATGTGTCCGTATGCCCCCTCATCATCAAACTCAGATAGATACGTCTGAAGTAGACCTTTCACATCGGTTGGTGCTATGTTGATGGCAAGAGACACCCATGACCTTGCTTGTTTGTACAGATTGTTTAGGCTCGTCTTCCTGAAGCTGTAATCGTCCGACAGCTCAACTGTAACGTTTCCAAGTTTTGATGTGAAAACCGACTGCGGATCATACAGCTCAGTTTCGGCTTGGAAACAGCTTAACCACATGAGAGATAGAAGTTCCAAAAGGGCGAATAGTGATGACTTTTGGCAAAGGGACGAAGGAACCCCGCGAATAATTTTATCCGCGCAGTAAAACGCCGCTTGCTGAACGCGTTGGATGCGATGGCAACAGCCACAGAGGATTGTCGCAAGCTGAGATGCAGCGTAGTGTGCAGAAAAGGTTGGAAGTTTTGCATCGAGGGTTTTGTCTAAATATGTTTCAATCACGACCGATGCGATACCCTCCATTACGCTGCGTACATCGTCCTTGTGCATGCTGGGCTCCAGAAAGTATGAGAGAGCTTTGGTGCAATCGCCAGAATCGGCTCGCAGGCTTTCGACTAGGTAAGCGGCCTGAAGGAATATCACTTTCCTATAGCTTAGACCTCTGATATGAGACGCTTTTGACGGCACGAGGCTCGATAGTGATTTTTTCTGCTTAGCTTCTCTATCTGAAGTATTAGCTCGACGGAGGACGGTGTTAAGCTCGATATCGCTTTCAATTTGTTCTCCACGTTGTTCCGCAACAAGTGGAGGCGAGTGTATCGCCATGATTCTTAATTCATTCATGTACTTCTTACCCCTTTCAGTTGTAGGGGTGAAGCCATGGACTACAATGTTAAACCATGCATCGCGTATCAAAGCAAACCCGTCATCATCTTGACGGGACATCGTAGCAGCGAAATCATGTGCCGACATTAACGTAGCTAGTGGTTGAAGAAGCTGGGCAATCTCTTGCGCAGCAAATTCAATGTCCGACTCTTTCATGTGATTAGATTGATGGATGTCTCCTTTCGATACTAGATCTTCAAGCATATACTCAAGATAGATCTCAAACAAGGGAGAATCACGCTTGATATTCGCCGAGATATGGTTGCGAGCTTTCATAACCTGCCAATTATCAGCGTTGTATATTTATTTATTGAAAGATGAAATCTTACTGCGTCTAGGAGAGTTGTATTATCCTCTGCGACTGCTGCGTGGCATATTCTCGAATATAGCCTCAAAAGGGATCGGAACTCCAACTGTCCTGAGGTGAGTGACAGCGTGCTGGCGCCGGCGAGAATGCACCCATCGACCGATTGATTGACTTTTGTCAGCTTTTGTAGGAGCATAGCTTGTGCGAGAGCTGTAATCTTCTCATCCTCACATGATTGAGCGATGCAACATATTGTCCGGATGATGTTAGAGTACACAGCAGTAGTGTCTTCTTCGCTTTGAATTTGTAGAGAGATGTTGCTCCCCGTGGATTGCCTCCCGTGGTAAATATTCGATGAGCCTGTACTATCCCCACCTAAATCTCCATTTGACCCATTGGGAATACCATGCTCAGGACTTGGGCTTAGGATGTTACCCAAAGTGTAAAGCGTAGTAATGACGGCATCGTTAGACAGCTTATGTAAAGTGAAGGCTAGACATTTCGATGCTACATCTACAGTATTAGCTGATATCGCAGTCTGGACAATAAATCGGGGAAGGAGCCGGATAACTATAGGTGCATAATCTGGCGAGAATCTGGATAGAATAGCCATGGTCCGAAGCACAACAGATGCGAGGACCTCATCAGAAATCTGGTCTGAATCAAGGGTTTCCGCGAGCCAGTTCATGAGATGATCTGGATCCGCTGCGTCCTCGTTAAGCACGGAGCAGTTCAGAAAACTAATGATAGCTGAGGCTTTCACGGCGTACGCTAGTTTTTGCTGTGATGTGGAAGCAAGCTCAAGAAAATCGGCACTGGCCTCAAGACGCTCCATTTCCTCACGAGCGAGCCCGGCATACAATTCGATAGACTGGAAATCGACGTCTCGGTTGCTGAGAGACCCTGGTTTCAAAAGACTATCTCTAGACATGAGCTCGTCCAGAACGTGAGAGCTCCGCAAATCCTTCACATCAACAATTAGAAGGGATGTTGCCGCAACTAGTAACCACGTAAAACTCCTCTGTAGAAGCATCGGTCCCAAGGGTCGGCCTTGGCTGGCGTACTGGCGGAGGCATCTTTTCCATTCTTTGACATGACGATCCGAAGAATGAGAGTTTCGTATGGTGGAGAAAGCACCATCAACGGCAGTAAGGAAAGTATCCGATAACAAATTGCGAACTCTCTGGATCAAGGCTAGTCTACCGCCAATCCTCCAGAAGTTAGCTTGTGCCGAAGCTGCGTCCAGAAACCCCAGGAAAGAAATGGTTAAAGTAGCAGTCCGGATCGCATCCTCGAGATTCTGCTCTGAGTCTCCCTCAAGTCTGGGCGGGACTATGTTTCGTATAGCTACTCGCAAGCTAGCTAGGAAGGCCCAGATGTTGTCCGACACCGTCTCATGTAGATTATCATGATTGTTCCCTAAGGACAGCAGGGCGGCGGTTAGGCTCATAGTGAGTGCCTCATTTGGGGACGGCTCGATTCTGTTGAAGCCGGGCGACGGCACAAAACTCTGGACATGGGATTCGAGGATGTAGGGTATTAACTGATTGGCGAGCTTCTGGGCACTGGGGCTGCTCTGAACCATGGGCGCGGTTTTACAAAGCGCTATGAGGACCTCATATTCACGAATAGTCTGCAAAAGCGTGAGACATAAGCTTTAAATTCTGCTGCGCTGCTAGATTTTACCATTGGAACTTGACCCAGCGAAGGCGCTGTGCCCTTAGCTGTGCCATTGACAGCCTCCTTCCCTCTACAATGTATTGACGTGGCTCTGCATAGGCGGTCGAGGTCAGATCGGTCGAAGGAAGTAATCGAACTCGTGGCTGAGAGTGCCGCGATCTTTTCGAGAGCCCGCTGGCGTACGTCGCGTACCATGATGGCAATGATTAAATGGAAATGAAACGACGAAAATCAAGTCTGGATACGAAAGACAGTGAACGAAGCGAGTATCGAACACGGCAGCCGCCGGCCTCTCTTTTCGGGCAGCTCTAAGCAAAACACAAACACCGTTGCTGAGAACAGTCGTGAATAGGTTTCGTTTGATGATGGTGATGGTGATGCTTGATAGGAGACAGTTTAGTGCTCTACGTAATAGCATGCAGCAACTGAAGCCCGTATAATTGCATGGTTGCAAGTTGCAACTGCCCAGGTGATTGGTCAACTCCTGTTCAAGCGTTCAGATCAGATAGGTAGGCGCTGCTTACCTAAGTCATCCGAAGCTACCCCTGCCACCAAAGACCCGCTAACCAGGTAACTACCACTACCTAGGTACCTGCACTAGCACTACCTAATAGGCTGCATTTTACGCTATGGTCAACTACAAGGCTGCAAGCTGTACGCGTGCAGCTACCTATCACCTATCTACCTACGTAGCTACACCAGGAAGCTCCTACATCCATCATCATCACCATCCCATCTTAACTCATCGACCGCGTTCGACTATCTACGCCTCCGCCGGGAACCGCCATTCACTGCCTGGCCAAAATCGGCGCCTCCAAAATTAGTACTATTACACGACCGAAAGCGAGGGGTACAGCATCTACTGTCACCATGGCCATGTTCAGCCAGAACCCAGTCCTCAACGGACCCAACTATTCGTTTGCCGAAGTTCCCAAAGACACCGTTGACGGCCTCCGGGAACATCGCTTCAACCCGTGAGTCGACCATTTGCCTCCCATCCTCTCTGGGGGTCGTCACCACGTTGACGGAAGCAGAACTGAATTCAAACTTTAGATATACCGACAACGGCGGTTCGACACTTGCGATTGCTGGCGCCGACTTCGCCATCATAGCCGGCGACACCCGTCTGACGGCCGGTTACAGCATTAACACGCGGTACGCACCAAAGGTTTTCAAGATCGGGGGTTCTACATCGTCACAGGAGGACGCCAATATTCTCCTATCGGTCGTAGGCTTCGCTGCGGACGGTGAGGCGCTAAAGGAGCGGCTGGACGCCGTCTGCAAGATGTACCGGTACCGGCACGGAAAGCCGATGAGTGTCTCAGCCTGCGCGAAGCGACTCTCTACCATCCTCTATCAGAAGCGTTTCTTCCCTTACTACGTCCATGCGATCCTCGGCGGTCTCGATGAGGATGGAACGGGCGCCGTGTATTCATACGACCCAGTCGGCAGCTACGAGCGTGAGCAGTGCCGTGCTGGTGGTGCGGCCGCATCCCTCATCATGCCTTTCCTCGATAATCAGGTCAACTTTAAAAACCAATACATCCCCGGCAGCGGTGTCGGCCACGCGCTGCAGGAGCGTGAGCGCCTGCCTCTACCCCGCAATGAGGTCGAGGTGCTCGTCAAGGATGCATTTGACTCGGCCGTCGAAAGGCACATCGAAGTTGGTGACGGCCTGCAGATGATGATCATTACCAAAGACGGAATTGAGGAAAGGCTCCTACCATTGAAGAGGGATTAAGGGGTTACGAGAAGCATATGGAGAGGATTCGAGCGCATGGCGCAAGGCACGTGTACTATATCTGAGGCATGTTAGACCGAAACGCGATTACGGCGTCTCAAAGATCAACTCCAACAACATACTTAGAACTCAAGTTATGTTTTGCCCTTCTCCTAGTAGAGATTGGCTTTAATGAGACTACGCACGCAAGAGAGCCTGATTTAGTAACCCAGCCTAACCCAGCGAGGCCCAAGGCGCTTGCCTCCCAACAAACGCGACGGGTAAATGAAACAAGACGCGACCACAATATGCCTCTGTTTTTTGCTGCTTCGTATACGCCTGCGTCATATTTTGCTCTTGAAAATGGACCACCGCGCCATGGAAGCTAATTGCCAAGGATACAACACCAGTCAGGCAATATAGTTTAATATCATATTTCGTCTAAAATGTCAGCCTCGCAAGGTTCCATGGCCCGTGCATAAAAGAGGATCTGCGACGTAGGAAGTTCGGCCTGTACACGAATGTCTGGTGACGCTTCCTTCCATATAGATTCGCTCTCTACGCGCATATGCTAAGAGTGCTTTGCCATCACGGAGCTTTTTATAGCACCAGAAAATGGTGCTATAATATAACCATTTTGGCATACGGCAATTGAGGTTGAGTAATCTTCTATAAGGAGTTATATTTGACGATCAATGCAGCATGTAAGATATTACTCGATGGTGTGATGACTTTTCAAATCCATTCAAATCCACCGATAGACCTGCATACCACGTCGCCCAAGGCACCAAGAATTTCAGGTATTGTGACCAGGAATGGTAAATTCTACGTGTAATAGAGGACATGTCTTGCAGGTGACTGCAGGCGGTGGGCGTAGCCACGTCACTCAATGCTCGATTTTGGTGCCTAGGGCATCAACCCATAACACCAAAGATGCACCTCAGACCGGAACGCATTGATCTTGTGGCGCATATCTTGTAACGGGCAAATAAATTCGCCCTCTGCCTCTCATGGATTATATAATGGTGGTATGGGTGAGCTGAATACCAGATCCAACTCATTAGACGGATCAACATGACTGGTCACATTTCCGTGTCGGTATCCCGTTTGTAACGAACTGTCCGCCAATTGCCAAATATGGCTTCGCTGCTGACTGTTCCTATCCAACAGCGGAATCACGAGAGATCCCGGTATGTGATCTCTACGACATGGCACCACCATACTCACGCAAATAACACCGGGGCTAATAGTACGGTGTACCCAAACACTCGGCTCTGGACAATATCCTGTTCCCGTCTTTACGTATCTCAGACTAGTTAGGCATTTCGCGATTTTCTCCTTGTAGATTAGTGATGGGCCCCTCACCCGAGCTTAGAGAGCCAGAGGTTGGAAAAATTTAATAGTAGAGTACCTACTGAGAATGTAGCTACGTTGGGATATCAAGAGCTGGGGCAAGGTGGGTAAGTAATGGGGATAATTCGCAGTATTGTGTTCGAGGCACCCAGCTATCGTCAGCTACTAAATTTCGATGGCGAAACAAGGCTTATTAGACACTATGAAAATTAGCCGGGACCTTATTTAGTCAAATCCTTTCAACCGTGAGACATGTTCGCCGAGCCATGTTAAATTCAACGAGCTTCAACCCAGATAAATGGGGTCATCTTGAGGGCGCGGCCGTGAATGTAACGCCACAGCAATTGGCTCGCCTCCATTATGACAAAATACATGTTGAGACGTATGAGAGAGCCTCAAGGTTACAGTAATGACGATTTGTTTCAGAAAGTGGCTTATGCAGTGATTAAGTTGCAGTAAATGACGTGCTTGGTAGACGTCTGATAATTCAAGAAATAATAATGGCTACAGTTAAAGCCACAGAACTGCCATGTCCTCTTTGAACCCCCAAGAAAACTGAGAACCTAGAACAATTCCATGTGTCCCGAAGCACAAATTTAGTGCCGATTCACTACCGCGGGTCGAACGGTATCCGCTCGCTAATTCGTCTGCTCGGGAACTCAGTCTAATGAGAGCCCACACACTCGATCGACAGGACCATCCAAGCATCCAGATACTGTCCAGATAACATAATAATCCACTAACGAGAGAGAATACTGCCAAGCCTATGCCTATGGATAACGCCAGTGGCATAAGCAGGGGCCGGGAACTACCTACTTGTACGTACCATACGCAACACCCCAGTACGCATAGGTTTGCCTACCTAGTAGATAGGCCCTTTTAACCAAATTCAACTAAGATTACTCGATCTCTTGCTCTTAATGGGAA
Source organism: Nemania abortiva (assembly GCA_022578505.1). Classification (NCBI taxonomy): domain Eukaryota; kingdom Fungi; phylum Ascomycota; class Sordariomycetes; order Xylariales; family Xylariaceae; genus Nemania; species Nemania abortiva. The sequence continues at coordinate 146,839 of MU392546.1, forward strand.
TCAGGCCATCCTATCCTTGTGGAAGCTACTATGGGCACACGCTATTGAGTTTCTTGCAGCGTATCCATTAGAAAGCTATAGGCCAACCGTACTGTAAGGAACCACAAAGTGTTAACAGGAATGGAGTCACTTGAATCCCCATGGGAAATGGGGATGGAGATCAACTCCTCCATGCAAGAGAGCAGATCGAGGCGGGTGGCGAATAAAGTTCGGATGAAACGAAAACCATGTCCAGGCATCTAGGCCCCTATTCCTATTACACACACGTTACTTGGGTACAGAATTGGGTAGTTCAGAATATTCGTTCCAGGGATCAGCTGATGGCCGATCTGCACTGCTTTCGAATTGCGAATATCCTCACTTCCGCCTCACTTCAATACGAACGTGTGGAAATCCGCTAGGCAAAGGCCGAAGCACCTAGCGCCGGCCACTACCTACAAAGCTGCAGGACATACAGACAGGCTGTCGGCAGATTGACCGACCAGACCGAGAAGCAGCTCTGCTCTGGTCGGTACTGCTGTATATGATTGGGCACCAGACCGATTGCCCCCACCAAGTCAAAGAAAGGGTCTTCTAACGGCTCGCCCTACAACAGCACCAGTTCACCTACATATGCATAGTAATAAGACACCTTAGCTAAAGCAGCTCTCAAGGGCATCAGCATTCTCATCGGAGCAAATGCTCCGAATACAAGCTGTCCCATCAATGTCCCAGCAAGACTTGTAGACATCGAGCTCTGATCGAGGAATCGTCCAAATTACGCATAGAGGCTGTAACAGCAGCATACCAAACGGCACTCGGCCGACTGGGTCGTAACAAGTCATCGGCTTATGCATAGTCGTGGAGTACATGCTCTAATGGTACTGTCCAGCGAAATTATGGGCTGCATATATTGCCCTGACTTGGAAGGCCGGGTTTTGGCGGTTATGGAGCGCATTGCGAGTTGCGTACTCTGTCAGGAAATGATGGGACGGTGACGCGAACCACTCCTCGACTTCCCTAACCAAGTGAGGCATTGGGATGGTGAGAGTGGCAAATGCTGCTTATGTGGTAGGAATGCACACTACCTGCCTACATGCATAGTGCCTATGCGTAGTATTGCACTTATCCTGGGGGTGGCGAGGTCATGCCTCTCCATTTTAGATGGAAGATCGTCATCACTTACCACAATGTGGCTGCCATCCCGACTCTTGCGGAGCTTGTCCACAGGCTAGCAGCTGTACGTGATGCCTACCCTACATTGTATGTACCCATCATCCAAGTCGGGACCAAGTCGAGACTTACTACTATGGAGGTACGTAGTTAGTTACCTTACCCGTACTTTTCCAGTCGTACGGCAGTAACATACAAAACAGCATAGAGGTACCTAGAGATACCTGTCCTTAGGCACAGTACTGTTCTCACTTACATGACCAAGACTGCTATGCATACCTATATAGTAGCCCCACTAAAGCCCTGGAATTGAGCTGTGGCACTCTAGATCGTCAGTGGCTGAACTCTGGACCACTCAAGCTCGCATCTCTATCCCCATCAATCCCCCATCAATCCAGGGCTTTTCCAGAAGGGAACGTAGAATGACTGGTTGTCACTATTAATCTTTCCTCAAGTAGATTGCTCCTCATGTTCGATCATGTGACGTGCATGAACGGCGAACAAAGCACTTACCTATCAAGGGAGATTCTTTTTTTTTTTTTGCTCGGAACCCTGCTAGCTGATCACGCATTCACCGACAGCGTAGAATATTTACCTACATACACCATCTACCTGGCTTATACAACTATGCCTGTTTTAGTGCTCTATCTACGTGCGGAATACATACAGAATTAAGTACGTAAGTCTTTATCCAGTCAGTATCCTTCAAGCAGGGATCAAAACATGAATCGTTCGCTTGAGCGCCACTGACGCATACATAAGTACTTTAGTCTCGTCGTTAGAAGTGCAGCTCAACTACCATAACAGGTATTCTGTACGGCACCATTGGACCCAATCCGCAGTGGTAGGTTAGGTACTGTATGGTGCGTGTACTGTACATGTATCTACAGAGGTATGTGAGATACCTCCATTATGTACATACCTGGTAAGCCGCCCTTGTCCATGCACCCAGCCCGGAATTATCCAGTAGTTTAGCGATCTCGGTCCCCTAGCCCACCTACCTAGCATCAAGCATCGAGCAAGATGGGAAATTAGTATTTGCCCGATTTCAAATTCCCCTTCGACAACCAGAAATCGATTGCGGCTCTCTCTCCACAGCTTCGGTAGCATTATGCTGCCACCCACCTACCATGCCACCTAGCTTCACAGCACTAGCCCAGGAGTGCAGACAGCAATTCTCACCGGCTTCAAGCGATGTTCCATCTGCCTATCGGAGAGGGAGAGACGCTCGCGCAATTCTCACTTCAGCGCTAGTTAACTGCTGTATTATCATTATTACTTATTTATTAGATATTGTATGTTGCGCCGTATGTACCTACTCTAACGTTGCGCCGAACGCGCCTCTCTTTATTACGCTCCGTGGGGAGATTTGTCTTGTCCATACCCATACCTATCTAGATATTCGCCAAAAGGGAACCCAGAAAACCCAGGCCAGAACTCGGAGAGTCCAGTCCAGAGAGCGCACAAGTGTCCGATGCTCAGAGATCCCGCCCCGCCCCGACCACCAGTAATGGTGCAGCGCCCGGGATTCCTGGACCTTAGATCCAAATTCCTGCGTTGTTGTAGGGCTAGGGTAATTGGGCAGCCGCAAGCATTGACGAGCAAGGCTCGCCCAGGAACGGGATAAAATTATCGCTATGTACTCAGGTCCGCCACTGAATTCGTTATAAGCAAACCCCCCGTGACCTCTTCCTTCGCGCAACAAGGGCCCAATACGATGGGATTACAAAAGCGTGGTCGACCGGCCTGCTCGATAAAAAAGACTTGTCTAGACCTTTTGTGGCTGAGCCGGCGCCTGTCGGATTGGCGATCCCATCGATGTGTGCCCTGGGAGAGCAAAAAATAAACCAGAACTGTAGGTGTTATTAGGTTTTGCTGGGCAACGTGTGTGAGGCACAAGCACAGGACCAATAGGACATTTTACGAACCCCGAAACGAATACCTAGGTAGCTTGGTGTACTATACTGGTACTCAAGGGTCTGGTGGCGAAAAACCGGCGCCAACGCCGCGCAGGCGAAAGCAAATCTCATTGCTCCATCCCCGTTTCGCATCTTGTCCTGGCAGCCGTCTTGTTCATTGGCTGCTTATGTTGTGTCCACTTGCCCTCGAAACTGCCTGGGCCTCTTCTCCGTCCCTATCAGGTATCGAACCGTTCCGCTTCAGCGCTGGTCTTGGTCAGGACGGGACCAGAATGCTCCTCTCGGCTCTGCTCTTGCCCTTTCCACCACGCTGGTCCGCAGGACCGTTGCTCATGTACTGTCCCGGCGGGACGTGACTAGATTCTGGACTAATAGCTTTGGGCATCGCCCACAATGATGCGGTTGTTCCCTGTTTATGTTCCTCGGTTTGTCTCATGCTGCCTCTCTCGTGCCCTTGCTGCATAACTGCAAGAGGAAAAGGCAAAGATTGTCGCTACACCATGTGCTTCCTCCTTGACTCCCAATAAGTACTTGCTGCACAGGTACCTACCTACCCTGGCTGGGTTGCTAGAAATCATATTGGGCCACATGGGCGACCAAATTAGCCACACAACCTAAGGTCTAATACGCACCAGTATCCCAAGTGACACAAATCTTCTACCTACTCGACTGGCTTCGGTGGCTTTCACACGTATTATTGTCTCTATACACGTCGATAAATGAGGAGCTTGTACACTCTTTTATATACACCGCTCAGAGACATGAAACTTTAAAAAAAGATCCACCGCTTCCCCGGAAGTTCAGCTCCTCCACCTCCCGCTACTATATCGTCTTGCGCGTAACCCGGGGTCTTTTCTGTCTTATCGATATAGAGCCTTTTCTTCCTTTGGTATTTTGATTACGGACTGTGCGCGGCGTGGTGGCGGGCTCTCCGAGTCTAGGACCTAGGTGGAAGAGGAAGTTCCTGACGGCTTAACACGGATACCAGATATCTTCGCTCCTTTAGAAGGTCATCCTTGACCAACATTAGAATCCATACCCCCGCCTAGGTTGACATCGGGTTAGCCGGGACTGCTGCCTCTTCGAGAGTAGGTGTTGTGGTTGCAAGGCTGTTAGTGTGGCATATATGCTGTAGTGCGCGGACGGATATATAATCGAACAACGCCTGGCTACCGGATCTTCAAAGCCCACGCACTAGCGACCTCGATCCTGCTGCGAATCTGTTCCATCCTCAATCTCGAACGACACAGAGAGCCGTATTGAAAATGGGGGACGCTCTCCCGTCCGCAAATCCTGGTAGCGACCACGAGAACCCAGAGGCAGCTAGAAACCGTCGCCCAGGGATGATGCCAGATGGATCGTCAACCATATCGCAAAGCACAAGTCCGCCGAGCGCCGGCGCATTCCAGGGCCAATACCAACAGATTTATACTGCTCCATCGAATCAGTTCTCTGACCAACTCGAAGCGTCTTTCATCCAAGGCTCAAACCGGCAGGGGCCATACGACATGAACGCAATGGCGAACGCTCTCCCGCAGGCCGGGTACCGATCGGGATATAGTGGTGGACATCAGCATCAACGATACACGCCCACCGGGCCCAACATGATACCACAAATGGTCCAGTTTCCAAACCAGCCGCAAATGCCACAGCATTATTACCTCCAACAACACCAACAGATCCAACAGTACTATCCTCAGATGTCCCCGACTACCCAACAACATCAACCCTATCAAATTGGATCACCACGGGGTGGTATCGGTCTGGGTTACTATCCGAGCTCTGTCATGATGAGCCAGTCACAGGCTCCGGCTCCCGGGTATCATTATCACCCTTCCAACCAATACCCGGCGCAGAATCCCTCGATATACCCGTACGTGCAGGCACAATTTGCCTTAGCAGAGGGCTCTTCTGGAGTCCCGAGGGACTCTACAACGCTAATCCAACGGGACCATAACATGAGAAGCCCAGGAGGGTTTGTGTCAAACGAGGGTATGGACTGTGCCCAGTATCCATCCCACGCCGAATCCAAAATTAACGTATAGCAGAATCGGCGGGAAATCAACCAAGCATCGTCCGAGGCCCACCGCGGAAGCCTCGTCAAAGTGGTGGGTTTTAGTACATCCTGCGTGTGTCGTGTCAAGCTGTCTAACATGCTCCTTAGGACACGCGATCTGGATCGGAAATCTCCCACCACAAACCGAATTAATGAGTCTAGTTCAACATGTTTGTAAAGAAGCAACTGGGCTAGAGTCTTTGTTTTTAATAGCCAAAAGCAATTGTGCCTTTGCCAATTTTAAAGACGAAACAAGTTGTATCGCGGCGCAGCAGAAGCTTCACGACTCGAAATTCCAATCAGTCAGGCTCGTTAGCCGGTTACGAAAGAATACTGTTGAGGGGACGTCTGGCCAAACCGCGCCAACAGGGCCAGCCGCTATTTTACCTAATAGTCAAACCTTATCGCCGGATCGAGCGCCATCAAGCCCCCCTAATAAAACGCCAGAAGGTGCAAGTGGGACTAAAACCACGCAAATATCGGACGGGACGCAGCAAAGAGATAAATTTTTCATTCTAAAAAGTTTAACCGTGGAGGATCTCGACCTTAGCATTCGAACTAAAGTCTGGGCAACTCAAGCCCATAACGAGAAGGCGCTTAACGAGGCGTTTGGGGTAAGTAAGCAAAATACAAAATTTCCGCTGTATTTGTGGCTTAATGGATTTACAAATAGGTGGCCGACAATGTCTACCTCATATTTTCCGCCAACAAATCCGGTGAATATTTCGGATACGCCAGGATGATCTCGGCAATCGATGACGACCCGGCTGCGGCGATCGAATTTGCCCCGAAGGCCCAGGCCACGAACACCATGGACTTACCGAAAGCCATACCTACTGAAGCGACGGATACCTGCCCTCGTGGACGCATTATCGATGATTCAGCCCGCGGGACAATATTTTGGGAAGTGGAACGGGATGAGACGGATGTGATGTCGGATACGATATCTGAAGATTCGGAAAGCGGCAAAGGACTGCATGATGGAGAAGGGGGGTCAAAAGCTTGGGGTAAGCCTTTTAAACTGGAATGGCTCTCGACGACAAGATTGCCCTTTTACCGAACACGGGGCCTACGCAACCCTTGGAATTCGCACCGCGAAGTCAAGATCGCTCGAGACGGCACAGAGCTGGAACCTGACGTAGGAAGGAGGCTTATAGGGTTGTTTAACCGTGTCCAGAGCCCAACTCCCATGCCTACGATGGGCATACCTACCGGATATCCGCCCCAACCACCACCACCTTTTCACTAACGTTTGAGAACTCTACGGGACTTTAAAAAAAGGAGAGAGGAATGATAAGATGTGTTACGGGATGGCTTCATTATACGGGACGCTTAAGGATGATTCCTTTGTGTCGTTCCTCTGATCTGTCAAACTCCGAGCCTACCAAAGAATACTCCTTGGGTGTCTGGACTGTACAACCCCCGATATGTACCCAGCCATCCCCAAATCGTGCAAAAGATGGCGCTACACTACGATGGACAGAACTAGAATACACGAATTGCCCCAACGGCGCCTCCGCATGCCTGACCAAAAGACCATGATAGAAAGAGTGGCAGTTGATGCCTCAAGATACTGTGATTGAAGAGTGGCGAAAGGTGAGATCTCGGCTGTCCGTGAACAGGCCACGCGTGCCCTGTGGCGAATTTGGAAAAGACCACGATCCACCACCATTGTTGGCTGGCTGCCCGATGTGTGCAGCCAAATGCGGTAATGGGATTTCCATGCAACATTCCCATAATGCACCGTCTGCATTGCGGCACTCATACGAGCCGGCGGCTCGTGATGCCCCCCATCCAAGCCCATCATACCACGACCCAGCCACCACGACCCTGCGGCAACACCGGTTCGGGCCTAAACCCCAACAGATCTATCTATCTAGATGAGAACAGAGCCACGTCATACCAATATGCAATCGTATGACTTCAAGGTTCCCGAGGTGCTGGCTGCACATTACCAGGCTGCCCCATGCTACTACATGTCGCTACTGCTTGGCCACATCGCCGGCGGGTTTCCGCGGGCATTGGGCCTTGGAGATAGGCGCCGCCATGGGAGGGGATGACTTGTCAAAGATTGCCAAGCCAGGCAATTACGTAGTTGTTCCTTTTCGCGTGTATGTTCGAGACGGGCTTGCTTACAGGACATGTAACATATACGTACTATACTCTGCCACTATGCGTTGCGTCGGCGTGGGTGACATGGTGACATGTGACTACTGTACAGTGCTGCTGCAGCGAGCGCGATAGTCGATGCTTTAAGCCCATGAAGTCGTTTGGGATCTGCACGGCATCCTTGTACTTCCCCGTAAAACGTGCCCACACCAGCGGATTCTGGTAGGAACTACAGATGACACTAGACATGGGAATGTACATGGGAATGGACATGGAAGCCCAGTTCAATGCGATGCAAGATTGGATAAGGCGATATGACCACCGTGACGTCATAGGTCCCCTGCCAAGCAATTTGGGGACTTGTCAGGCAGATGGAGACCGATAAGTCCGGCGGTGGAGACGCCCCGGTGGAGACAAGGTGAGCTAGCCCACAGACGGACAGATCTCCCACCAGCCACGTAGGACAACCGGCAGCACCGGTAGAACACCGGTTACCGCCACTTTCGCCCACTCTAGACTCAACCACCCACCACAGCCACTCGGAGCCTGGCCTATGGGGCTTGCGGGTGGAGACACATCCGGCAGTACTTACCCCAATGGAATAGCTCTAGCTTACCTGTCGACCTGTCCGAGCTTAAGTACCTATGTACCTCCAAGACACTTGCTCGCCCTGCTTTGCTTTAGGTACCGAGTAAGCATTGGGTAGACCATTTTAGGTAGTACAGAAGTTATACCCTAGACAAGTACCCCGGGCCGTTGTACCTCTACGTCAGTGATGCGCACCTCAATCTACCTTAGACAGCTAAACTACAGTATGACAAGAGAAGAAGCCATTCCGACAACTGAATTGGGTAGAACGATTGAAAGATCGTAATGAGAATTAAGTGAATTTCCTCATTTCGGCGAGTTTTATTTGGTAAAATTATTGGAGTGGTGTGATGTAGCGTTGTGTTGACCCGTTGCGCTGATTTGGCCGAAGAAGGTTGTAGAAGATTCGCCCGTTTTCCAGCAGCATCAGGCAACATCGTGAACGAAATGAATTGCTGCACCCTCCACAGAAAGCTCTAGACCGCACTCGTTGACAATCCTAGAAGGCTCTATTTGCTTCTGGAATACAGTCTAATGTTCGAAATGATTATTCATAGAGAAACTTCACGATGTTTCTCAAAGGTGGCAGAAATGTCGCCTGTTACACGAGTTCGACTATATAATCGTCGTTTGAAGCCATCGAAGAACATTTCCTTCATTCCTCAGAACACAACAAACAATCAGAGAACAGCAAGCCCTCAACACCAAAGCACCACAAGCTAATCAATCTACTTGATTATCACCACAAGCTTTCACACAATTCCACTTCTACATCTTAATACTCACAACAACAATCCACACCACACACAACCAACAACATGTCTGTCTTCACTCACCACCCCTTCTACACTGTCCCTGACAACGACTTCGGCAACTTTGGTAGCCTAGTCCGCTTCATCGACGACTGGGACAAGCACTTCTCCAAGCAGGGCGGCTCCCGCCAGACTCGCCGCAATGTCCAGACCTTCACTCCCCGCTTCGACGTGAGGGAGACGGAGCAGAACTACGAGCTCCACGGCGAGCTCCCCGGCGTCGAGAAGAAAGACATCAACATCGAGTTCAGCGACGTGCAGACCATTGTCATCCGCGGCAACGTGGAGCGCACCTACACGCAGGGCAACCCGCCCGCTGGTCTCCTCGGCGACACTACCACCATGAGCGGCGCCATCACCAACGAGCCCCATGCCGAGGACAACTCTGAGACCCGCTCCAACAAGTCCTTCCAGGCCACCGTAGAGGACGAGACGGAGGCGGGCAACACGGCGGCCACCAGCGGCACGGTTGCTGAAACCACCAAGCCCGAGACACCCGCCGAGCCCAAGCAGCCCAAGCACAAGTTCTGGGTCTACGAGCGCAGCGTCGGCAACTTCTCGCGCTCCTTCACCTTCTCGAGCCGTGTCGACCACGAAGGCGTCAGCGCCTCGCTGGAGAACGGCATCCTCACCGTCATCGTGCCCAAGGCCAAGAAGCCCGAGGCGCGCCGCATCGCCATCAACTAAGCGCGCGCGCGACTCGAGCCGAGTCTCAGACCCAACTAGCTTACTAGTGATGGCTTCTTCTATCTCTTGCTCAACAAATTGACCCTCGGCGCTCCTTTCTTGTTCTCTGCGACTTTTCCACACCGAATGAAAAATTGAGATGCCTTCCGACGAATCCTCTGTCTAATGATTCCATAATACTGTAACAAAACTGTTTATTATTACATACGCACGCGCGCGCGACATTCATTGCATGGAGTTTGGAGGAATTGGGCTTTTCGAGCATGGCACTTGGGCGCAAATTCTGGGAGGATGATCACACACTCGCATGTATATACTATCATTACAATGAAATGAATTCAACTTAAACAGCTCTTGACAACCGTGACTGGCAATGTGCACGTAGATATTTCTAAAACGATGTAGGCACCACTCCAAGCACACGAATATTAGCAATTGAGACGTCAACCATACAATTAGCATAGAGTTATGAGGCGTCGTTCGCTCTCGTGTATGAATTCCTGTAGCTGCGATAAGATATAGTTGAAAAATCTTGGTTATATGAAGAATCAGGGGGGTCCCCCCTTTAGCCCCAATTCCTAGGCCGTAGTAGCATTCGCCATAGCTCGCCTAATGTGGTCTCCAAGACCTAGCAATGAAGAACTCTGGACAATAGTGAATACACTTGTATCGACCCCAGTCTGTTGACGGATCCACGTCCGGACTTCCATGGCTATAAGAGAGTCCATGCCGAGGTTTCCGACCGGTTGGTCAAGAGGAATGGTCCCTTCGTCTCTGATTAGGAAGTCTGCTAGAGCTCCAGCGATAGCTTTAGCAATGAGCATGGTTTTGTCTTCCTCCGATGAACTGGATTCCAGAACCACTTTCAAGCTTGCCTTTCTCTGCGCTTTCGTTTTGGGCGCACCAACCGACCTGTCCAGGTTGTGGTATATAGCCATCCGTAGATCTCGTTTCCAGGCCACCCGGTTGGACGGCGAGTCTATAGGCGTAGATGTCATCAATCCTGTGAGTACTTGGCTAGGAAACTCGTATGCTCCTCCGTTGGAAAATGACTGAGTGGGCGAAGGTTTGGATCTTTGCCAAGCTATGGCTAAGGTATCTAGAAGATGCTGTTCCCGCAATATCTTCATACCGGTCTTTTCGAATCTGTCTTGTATATGAGCATTTTGCGATACGAAACCTACCTCGCCTATTACACCGACATCAATGACAGATGCAGATTGGCCGCGTTGGTGCCGGTATTGGGCGAACGCATCCAGGAACGTGTTGGCCGCTGCGTAGTTGGCTTGGCCTAATTGCCCTACTATCCCGCTGTAGGACGAAAAGAGAATGAAGAACTCCAAGTCTGATGGCAGCACCTCGTGGAGATTCCAAGTGCCTTGAACCTTCGGCTCAACAGCTGTAGTCCAATCCTCGAAGGTCATCTGATCTAATCCAACATCCTAAGATTCATATTAGCTCTAACGGCTCCATCCGCACGGGCATATATAAGGTCGCGATAGTACCTTCAAGACCATGGCCATATTGATAACTCCCGCGATTGGCTCGGGGGCAGTATCAACGGTCCTCTGCACGTCAGCCACGCAGGTCACGCTCCCGGCGACGAACATTACCCTGCAGCCCTGGGAACGTAGATCTTCCCGGGTTTCCGTGCCTTGCCGAGCGGATCTTGACATGAAGATTAGATGGCGGGCACCATGCTCTACCATCTATGTGGCAATCGCTCGACCTAGGCCGCCGAGGCCGCCGACTAGCAAATAGCTTCGGTCCCGTCGAAACTCCGGCATCGGTTTCGGTATAACGGCCCCTAAGCTTGAGGAAGATTCAGGGAAGCTGATCACGATTTTGCCGATGTGAGTCGCGCTTTGCATAGTTCGAAACGCATCTTGTATGTGAGAGGCTGCAAATGAACTGGCAATAATTGGGGCTTTTATAGTGCCTGACTGTATTAGTTTGATACTACGTTCTATTAAACTGCGCTCCAATGTCAGCTAATCCGCTCTATAGCGACTAAGGAAGATGAAGGACGACGAAAAGGGGGTTGGGAGGAGGTGGAAGTCTCACTTAGCCTCTTTCTCCGGTCGGACCTGAGTAATCTGCCACATGTCTATTCCAATGAAAGATCGATTCTGTTCAAAGGCTCTCATTGGTAACTTGGCGCGACGCCGAAAGTCGCGTTTTCCGATCTCAACCATGGTACCAAACTCGGCGACACAGTCCCATGAAGCATGCATGAGATCCCCGGATAATGAGTTCAGGACCATGTCAACGCCACGGTTGTTAGTTGCATGCATAACGGCAGGAAGAAAGGATGAATCCCGAGAGTTGAAGATGCGCGATCGGTCAAATCCATAATTGTCTTCAAGAAATCGCACCTTTTCTTCAGTACCAACAGTGCAGTATATCTAACCTATGATGAGTACGTTGTGAAGATGTTGAAGCTGAGACTTACATCCGCGCTGACCATCCGAGCGATTTCTATGGCAGCTAGCCCGACGCCACCGCATGCTGATTGTATGAGAATAGACTATCTCACTGTCAATCTCGATAGGGCGGATTTACCACAAAGGCAAGTATTAATCGGCGTCACTTACCTGCCCCTTCTGTAAATTCGCTTTGTCAACTAGAGCCAGAAGTGCGGTGGTGTAAACGCATGGAACCGCAGCTCCTTGCTCGAAGCTGACCGAATTATCGATTTTCACGCACAGTAGCGCCGGTGCTAGAGTGTGAGTTGTAAAACAGCTTCCGGCCATATAAACAACGTGGTCGCCGACCGCAACGTTTTGGACGGCGGGCCCTACGGCCGCGACTATACCACTACCTTCTAGACCCATCTCACTTGTGCTGTTGTCTAGTACACCAAGGGCAATGAGCACATCCTAATGGAGATAGAAAATCCGAGTTAGTACAAGAGCAGCTAGCCACTAGCATAGGGATACTGACCCGGAAATTCAGACCGACAGCTCTAGTCTTGATAAGGACCTCGCCTTCCGCAGGGACTGGAATATCCCCTTCGGCCCATGACATCGTACGCAGGAGACCTGGTGTATCGATCTGGACGCGTTTGAGTCCGCTATGGACTACGTCCAACCGCTTACGGTAGCGCGTGACAGAGTCGGGCAAGGTCTGCCAGTGAAACCGAGGGACCAATATATCGCCACCCACTACTGCATACTCGTAATCGGGGTCTAGAGGTGTTGAGTCAGATTCGTTAGGTTTTACTCGGAATAGAATATTAACTATAGCCTCGATATTACTAGCTATTGGCTCGGCCCTGTCGATCTCCACGGTGACGAAGTTCATGGAAAGCTCATTACGAGCAGTTCGCGCCAGACCCAGAGTCATCGCTGCTCTTGGATCCTCACAGTTGACTTGAGACGCTGGCATGACCCATATAATTCTTTCCTTGATAGCTTCAAGATAACCGATTAGGGTATTGTACGTTCCATTATCAAAATCGTAGACAGTGGGTTTCTGGAGATCTAGAAAGGAGATGACGTCCTGATTTATAGGCAAAGTTTCCCCGAAGGTGTGGGTATTGACGGCAACGCCACCTGATTCGAGTTCATATCGTATCTTGGCTGCATAGAGTTCATTCGGATCATAGCACAACAGCGTAACTCCGGTAGGTTTACTCTTCCTCGTTTCTCGTGAGGCTAGTATACCGACGCTGATGTGATATGGAGCAACGCCATCAAGGCTCAGGGCTTCCGGGGCTTGGAATCCCGCGGCTACGAGCTCTTGCGTCCAACGCTCTGGGGAGATATATGGCTCTCCAATGCGGCCGTCCTCGACCCCTAGCGACCAACCTGGAAGGAAGCCCTTTTGGAGAATGCGGTCAGCTAGGTGCCTATCGTGTTGCGTGGAAACCGTAAACTTCAAAGGATATAACGATAGGAATTTAGTCTCACGTAGATATAGTTAATGAATTTCGTATCTATGGAGTGTTAGTATACCTCTGAGCTAAGGTGACAGTGAGATGAGGTTTTACCTGGGCAAAGCTCCTGTAAAAATAAGCGCCCGCCCGGGCTCAGGAGGCTGTGCACGTGGCGAAGACTTTCTTGTAGGCAAGTGGTTGCATGGAGAACCTGATTTGTGAGCTGCGGCCTAGATAATTGTTGCTATCGGAACGTCTATGTGGACTTCCCACTTACATTGGAACAGATAATAAGGTCATAGCTAGCGAGTTGGAACCCCTGTTCAATCGGATCTTTCGATATATCGAGTATAGCATATTCAATATCAAAGGTCGCAAACCTCTCGCCTGAAGCAGTCATGAAACCGGATGAGATGTCAGTGTATGTGTATACGGAGTATAGACGTTCTCCATATGAAGATTCGAGCGCCCGGAGCACTTTTGCTGTTGTTCCGCCTGTGCCAGCGCCTATTTCTAGCACTCTAAGCTGCGGGTTGGTGTTGGCAATGAGCCGAAGAGCTTCAGAGAAGTCAAGGGTATCCCCTATAGTGTAGACCTGTGTGAGTACATCATCCTCCCGAAGAACACTTAGTGGATGTGTCTTCCCAGAAAATATAGCCGGAGCCGCAATAAACAGGCGATAAATGGCTTCAGACATGATGGACCAAGTTGAGGTTGACATATTTAATACTATGTCCTGGATCCTGGCAATTCTCTCTGCGGCATTCGCAGCCTCCAAATGGGCATCTTTAGGAATGAACATATTCTGCCCTGAGAGGTATCGCTCAACGTAAGCCTTCATCCAACCTAGGAAGTTGGTGTAATGTGGCGAGGCCGTATCGACAGTTTTGATTCGCTCTAGGTGGTCGATGATACAGAGGATTATAAGTTCTTCTAGTAGTGGCCAATGCTCTGGAGCTTCTTGCCGTGGATGCATGTATTTGTTAAGATCCGCAAAATCGCTGCTTGGCATCCACTCTGAGTGTGTGATCATAAGATCTTTGTCCGTCTCTTCGTCTCCTAGGACAGATGATTTGTAACCTTTCAAGTATAGGCAATCTGTTCCAAATACATCTCCAGTATACGACCCGCGCTCCAGCGTGTCTATGCTCGCCACCACTCGCAAACTTGTCGCACAGGGAGAGACCACCACCTTCTCGATAAAGGTCGGCACAGCAAGTGTGGTAATGTTTCTAGCAAGACCGCATCCTGCAGCAACTCCGAGTACCTGGAAGCATTTGTCGATAACACATGGGTGCAAGGCATATCTAGCACCTTTGCTTTTAGGTTCTTCTGGAGCTGGTATCTCGGCAGCGGCTTCATGGGTGGTCGTGGCCGCCGAAATAGACAGTATCCCCGAGAACATACCGGTTAGACGCAAACCGATCCGGTCTAGGGCGTTGAACCAGGTCTTCTCATCAACCTTGCGAGGAAATAGGACGGGGGACAGGGAAGGTTGGAAGACAACAGACTTGTCCATTGAAGATCTTGCTTCACCGAAACAGTTCCTTGTCCATCGAGTACCATCGAAAGAGCTAATCGTAAATGTATACCACGGTGACTCCTCCGATGTATCTATCATGATTGGCTTAAGCGCCGTCGAAAATTCGATTGCTTTATCGACCTCAAGTACCCGGGCCGCTGCGATGCACACGTTCCGGAGACTAAATGCCACTTCAGTATTCAACTGTCGCAGTGCCTCTCCAATCATGCCTATGTACGCGGCACCCGGAAACACTACTCTTCCGTTGATCTGGTGTCCCTTCAGCCAGGGCACATGCTCTAGCTGAAGAACATTTCTCCAGCAAGGTTCAGCACCACTCTCGATGATTCTGCTCCCTAGAAGTTCGTGGGGCGCGTGTTCGCGGAGTCTCCAATCACGTGAAACTCGAGACTCAGTCCAATGAGTTATATCTTGTCTCCAGGCGTATTGTGGGAGATCCTTGAGAAAGCGACCTGGTGGGCACTGGATATGATAGCTCATGGGCACGTTCTCTAAGTAGAGTTTTCCGGCAAGCTGAAGCATGCTTTCCTGGCATCCTGTTCCTCTTGAAAGAGTCCCCATGTGAGTATCTCTTCGACCGAGATCGTTGAGTATCTGGCGAACTGGTCCACTCAATGCCGGATGAGGTCCTATCTCGATCAGAACTATCCGCTGCTTCTCAGACATCAAGACGGCACGGAGCGCCGAGTTAAATAAAACAGGGCTTTCCATATTGCTGCGCCAGTACGCAGGTCCAAGTTTGCCAACTCCGGTCAGCCGTTTTCCCGTAACAGAGGAATAAAAGGGTGTGGTGGGATCTCGGCTAAGCTTTTGCATATACGGCCGAAGATGATCTTCGTATAACTGCGCGAGAGGAAACATATGATCTAGATTTAAAATTTAGTGTCCAATATCCATACGATTCCTCCGAAGGTATTATTCTTACGGGAGTGAAATGCCTTTTCAACCTTAAGGAGGCGAGTAAACGTAGCAGGTTGCTTAGCTCTAATCGTTTCGATGACTTCGAGAACTTTATCCGAGTCTCCTGATAAAGTAACGCTGCACTGGCTGTTCTCACACGCGACTATAACCCCGGGTAAGAGATATGGCAGTACTTCTTCCCGGCCAAGTCCAATAGCAGCCATTGTGCCTTTTTGATCAGGGGCGCTGTCCAAAGAGCTACGAAAAACCGCAGCGGCTATGGCACTCTCAGCTGTTATTGCGCCACTAGCATACGCAGCAGCCATTTCTCCTGAGGAATGGCCCAAGACCACATCTGGTGTTATTCCCCAGGATCGGAGTACACTAACCAAGCCGATCTGAAGGGCGATTGATAGAGGATGACCCATTTCTGCTTGATGAACACGACTAGTCGCAGTACCTTTCCGCAACTCACCTGTATAAGTCGTAGTATTAGCCATTATTCGTTACCAGTTGAGAAGTACAATCAATACTCGCCTTCAATAGTCCAAGGAGGTGGCGTCGGAAGTGTCAGCAAGAACTTGTCCAGTTTACGAATTGTGTGACAAAAAGTTGTATTACCGTCAATTAATTCGGCACCCATTTGAGCCCACTGGGCCCCTTGACCAGTAAAAACCCAAGCTACGCGCGGATGCGATTTCGGAACTGTTTTGGGAGTTGAGACCTGGAAATTAGACGCATTACTTGTTACTGCATAGGCACGATGAGGTCTGTGTTCGCGTCGGTTCGCTAAAGAATAGCTCAGATCCTCCATTAGAACATGACTGGCTTTAGCATAATCTCTGTAGGCGTTTATCTGGCCCTCAAGCGAGTCGGCGCTGTATGCCGAGAAAAGTAGAAGTCTTTGTGACTTGGCTTCGTGCGTAATAGCCATCGCTGGTTCTTGATCCGGCACACCGAATTGCCTTGGAGACTCGAGGATAACCTGTTAAAGGGTTAACGAAATACTAATCACGACTCTAAAATGCTGCTGTATCTCCCCTATCTTTGGACATCAACACTAGGGTCGTTGATATAGGGGCACCTACATGGGCATTAACACCTCCAATTCCAAAACTATTAATAGAAACCCTTTCAGCGCGATCTTTAGGCCAAGGCTCAGCTTCGATGGGCACATGAAGCTTGTATTTCTGAAAGGGGACTAGAGCAAACTTTAGCCAAAGGTTAGTTCTGAGCGTTTTCAAACATACCCTTAGGGTTTGGAGTATGTAATATATTTGGAGGTATCGTCCGGTGCTCGAGGGCTAAAACGCATTTGATCAGGCTCGTTAAGCCTGCGGCGCCCTCAGAATGACCAACGTTCGGCTTGACCTGCAACAAAACCCATATCGTATTATTCCTGGCACCTTGTATGCATGATGGAGGGAATTTAGATAGTATCTTACAGATGTGATAGTGATACCCTTCTTACCAAAACAGTCTCCAATTGCTTGTGCCTCAATAGGATCCCCAGTAGGCGTGCCTGTTCCATGAGCCTCAAACATGGCTGTATCGGACATATCTTGGATGCCAGCGATAGCGTATGTACGCCTGATCAATGCAGCTTGTGCAACTGGGCTCGGCACTAGCATTCCTTGTGTGCGGCCATCGGCATTGACGCTAGCTCCGCGGATAATAGCACGAATAGGGTCTTTATCCCGTATAGCATCACTAGCCCTCTTAATCAAGATCATGTTCACCGCTTCTCCTCTAGCATAACCGTCTGCTGAAGCGTCAAAAGCTTTGGACCGCCCTGTTGGTGAGAGCAATCCTTGGTCATGGAGAGACAACCACATAGTTGGAGAGAATATCAAGCTTATCCCACCAACCAAGGCGCCGTCGCACTGGCCGTTCCTGATAGCTTCGCACGCCAAGTCCAGGCATACCATAGATGAGGAACAGGCTGTCTTCACTGTCATGCTATGCGAGTATCAGTATTATAACCTTGTCTAGGATAGATTCGGCCTCGTCTCACCTTGGACCACGTAGGTCAAATTCGTACGAGATGCGATTACCAAGCACAAAATCTCCATATCCTGTGCCTCGGTACCCCCCGGAATGCTGCGTCTCCTTCGCATTCAGGTCCTGCCAATCTTCACCGAAACAGCCGATGTAGCAGCCAAAATTGCTGCCACGCCATGAGGAAACACCGGCATTCTCCATACACTCATAGGCAACCTGGAGGAGTTGGCGTTGCGAAGGATCGAGCCGCTCTAGCTCCTTTTTGGCAAGAGAAAATACGGTTGGGTCGAACTCCTGGATCTCAACGTCTTCAAGGAAGTATGCCTGTTCCGTGGCGATCGTCCCCAGTAGGCCTGAGGTGTCAACAAAACCATTCATATTGAAACGGCCAGACGGTACATTGCAAAGTCCATCTCTCTTCTGCGAGAGGAGATCCCAGAATTCCTTCCCGCCACGCACCCGCCCAGGGAGCCGCATAGCCATACCAATAATCGCAATGGGCTCAAAGTGACTGGCAGAATAGCCATCCAGGCATTGTGAAGAGCCCATTTTAGTCAGATAGAAAGAAGAACACGAAGATTGTATTTAAAATAAGTAGGATATAGCGAAAAAAAAAAGGATGGAATATGAATAGAATGATAAACGAACATGGGAATTATCGGCGTTAAAATAAATGGCAACTATGTCTGAATATCATCGTCCCAAGAGGAGGACCAATCGCAGCATCTCCTGATAAAACTGTTGTGAGCTGCATGTGAATATCGTAATGCGCCACTAGATAGTGCAAGGGCCCGGCCACTTCGTGAGATGCCTTAGCCCGCGATAAGGGACCAAGACAAATGCCTACTTCACAGTAAGACGCTGCATGTAGGTAGTATCTTAGATGCATATTTTATGCCGATCAGGATTTCACCCAGAGCCCATGGTTACCAGGCGGGTACCTAACCGCATTTGTGGGACTGGGAAGACAGTCTGACATTGGTTGTAGTTACACGAAGAAAAAGAACCTGACTAGATCGGAAAGTAAAAAACATGTAAGATGCATATATCGCTGCAGCTAGATATTAGGCCGAGGCCTACTAGAGGTTACTTCGCAAAAATTACTACATTGGAACATACTGTATCTTACTGTATAGTGGCGGTCAGGCATCAGTCGGACTCACACAAAAGTAACACAAAATCCTTTGCTCAAAGACATGAACGTCCAGCACACTAGGTATGCTGCATAATCCTAGCTATGCGGGGGTTAGTAATATTTCATTCCATGCAACGTCGGTCGGGAAATTTCACCAGAGGTTGAAGGATTGACCCTATGTAGGTCTCAGCTAACAGCTATTATATGCTAGTTAAGGTATACCGACGAGCTCATGTTTCGGTGAGATATTATAATGCTAGTTAAGGTATACCGACGAGCTCATGTTTCGGTAAGATATTATAATACTATGTAGATCAACTCATAAGTCCACTCATCTAGGCATTTTACCCGCCTCTATGATTTTCGTTGTTACTCGATTCACTGTCATTGAAGTGCGATCAAAGTCTTACATAACGATTTCAGAATTTAGCTCTCAATATGCAGACTTGGCACTCACTCGCAAATACGGCGGGGATAATCGTTACCGCGTCGGGTGCAATACTTTTCCTATGGGTATGTTTACCTTCGATGCCTAGGGAGAATATGAGTTAATTTACATCTCATCTATTTTAGTTTATCTGGACTATTACGTACCGCATCTTCTTCCACCCGTTGGTAAAATATCCAGGTCCTCTTTTAGCGAGGCTAACGAATCTCTACTCCGCTTATCATGCCTGGAGAGGAGATATACACTTGGATATCTGGCGTTGTCACCAGAAATACGGTCAGTGACCATCAACGGAATGTTACGAATTGGTCAAGTTGACAGTGAAAACTCAGGTCGCTATGTGCGTTATGCACCCAACCGACTTGTAATTAATACCTCAAAAGCACTTCAAGGTGAGTTAACGCATAATGGCTCTCGGCTTCCTAGTCTTAAGATTGCTGAGATTGCTGAGATTGCTTCGCTTGCGGACATTTATGGCCATTCGGCAAAAGTGATAAAGTTTAAGGGTTATCATTTTCTGGCTGCGCAGGCACCAAACACCTTGACCCTGTCAAACAAGGCCCAGCACGTCCAACGGCGACGTGTTATCAGCCAGGCCTTTTCCGAGACTAATTTACGATTGTTCGAGCCAGCCCAACGCTCAAGAATAGATCGGTTTTGTAATGTTTTGCGAGCCCATTGCAAACCCGACGAGAAATGGACGGCACCACTCGATATGGCACAGCAATGTAAGTCTTGCGATGATTAGCAACATATAATACTAACCCTAAGCTTAGTCCATCGCTTGATGTTTGATGTCATGACGTCCGTGGCTTTCAACACAGATTATCGCACGATGGAGGAGCCCAAGTTTCGCTATGTCATGGAAGCTATCGCCACGGCTAATATCCGCCTTGGAGTTATTTTGCAACTACCTGAACTAACATTTGGCCGTCTTGACCGGAGATTGTTTCGAAGGTCTACAGCATCAAGCGCTAGGTTTGTTAAGTTTCTCGGCATACTGCTCAATACACGCCTTGAAAGACGCGTGGAGTCTAGAGATATATTTTCATTTTTGCAACAGTGTAAAGACCCGGATACTGGCATGGGGCTTAGCACTATGGAACTTAGCACGGAGACAGCAACATTCGTCGTTGCCGGTGAGGCCTCCGTTTCTTTCGATTTCTCCTCTCGGACTCACTCAAACTTAGACTGGGGGGCTAACTTTACTTTATACATATAGGATCAGATACGACATCAACAACTATGGCGGCAGTTTCATATTACCTATCAGGCTCACCCCGGTGCTACCGGCGAGCAGCCGAAGAGATACGAAGGACCTTTACATCAGTAGATGAGATCCGTCTCGGCCCTAAGCTGAATTCGTGTGTCTTTCTGCGCGCTTGCATCGATGAGGCAATGCGCTTGAGTCCACCAGGCGGCGCTTCTCTTTGGCGGGAGGTCGAGCGTGGGGGATCAATTATTGGAGATGACTTCATACCCGAAGGTTGTGAGGTTGGCGTGGGCGTGTATGCCATTCACCACCACCTGGACTACTGGACGGATCCATTCAGTTATAAGCCAGAAAGATGGCTTGAAGGGCGAGAACGGGATTTGGACAACAGACAAACCTATGTTCCTTTTAACATAGGGCCACGGAGTTGCGTGGGAAAGCCGCTAGCCTGTAAGTGACACACCAAGCCATTTTATTCTTGCTTTGGTGGTCTTTCATGAGAGCATGAGTTTTCATTTTCGGGCTAAGTCCGTGTCCCAGAACCTTCACACAAATATTATGGTCCTAGATGGCAAAAACTGATACGGGGATTTTCAGTGGCTCAGCAGATGCTTACCTACGCTCGTTTGTTCTGGGAATTCGATTTCCGCAGGGCAACAGACGATACAAAATCACGCGGGGACAAAGGGGAAGAAGATGAGGATGCACCTCTTGTTGAATACGTACTGAAAGACCACCTGACAGGTCAGAGCGAGGGGCCTATTCTTCGTTTCAGGGCTCGATTTTAGACCCTTCAGATCTTCAGATAGAAGGATATCTCTCAAACTCATAGAAGATGAATGAAGTACCTCAGTGACGAATCAATATCATCATTATACACGATTGCTTCAGCACCCGATAAATGCTATATAAAACACCCAACATAGCTAATAGGATGAGCCAACTCGCAATGGGTAGGCTGCCAATAACCTTAGAGCAGCAACCGGCAGCTCCTTGTAAGACAAGGATGGCATGTCTAGTAGTGTCGTACTTGGGGGTTACACAAGATTTTCTTTTAGCGGTGACTGACCGCATGTGAGAGCGGGGCGGTATTCGGGGAGAGGCACCGAGTGCTACTATGGCGGCGGTGGTAGTAAGGGAGATCTTCCATCCCGTTGGACCGATACGTTTTTGCATGATATGTGACGAGTTGCAGGGAGGGGATAAAGCAGATGCCCGAACCAATGTACTTACTGCAGGTGCGGAATGGTGCCGTGGACAGTGTTTAAAAACAGCCCCCCCACGGTAGATTCCCTTTGCCGGGTCTAACCGGGTTAGGTATGGTTGTGTGTGCGCTAAGTACCGTGCAGATTTACAATGTCGGCTCCGAAGTGACTTCCTTATAGTTGTATATGGCGGCCCTTTTCCAACCTAAGTACAATACTTAGATAGGTGACCTGCATGTCTGTATCTTAATCCAAGGGGTATTCCGTATGACCACATTAGGGGCAACAGGCTCGTTATGTAGAATCGCCACCCTTACTACAGGCTACAGCCTGTTGGCCAAGATACATACACAATTGGTCACACAATGGAGGACATGGCATTTTTCTACGCTCACGGGACCTTCAAGTAAATTTAGGCGTTCTGTATAGATATGGCGGGAGTACCTACATGTAGCCTACTATAGGTACTACCGAGGTAGTCTAGGTAGGCACAAAGATGTAAGACACTGCTACTCCCTGTTAATTACATATTTGAGCGTGTAGCTGGGCAGTATATAAATGGAAGCAAGCAGCCCTGGAGGAGGCAACAATAAAAGCCATTGGCGTTATGAAGGGTTTCGTTACCTACATTTCTCTGCAAGAAGCGAAACCATTCCGTATCATCCTATGAACAACATTGTTCGTAGTCGCGCAACTGATGTTCATAAAATTTACGAGGTACATTCGGCAGCCACCTTTAATTGACAAACTCCTCTTTCCGGGATTACCAACAGCCAGCGGCGATGGCAGAGGAGGTGGGATCAGTATGTCATCTCATTTCCCGATGGGCCCGCGAGAAGCCCGATCATCCAGCTATTTTGTTCGGCTCGCGGATCGTCTCATATCGACAACTCGACGATGCTGCATCTAGGATTGCCCGTATTGTATTGGCTCGACAAGTCCGACCCGGTGACTTGGTCCCTGTCCTTGCGACCCGTAGTTGTGAGATGGTTGCAAGCTTTCTCGGTGTACTCAAGGCGGGTGCATGTTACGTGCCTATTGATATTGAGGCTTGGGCCCAGGATCGCATCGTATCGACTTTAAAGCGTGTATCTGCGCGCGTTGTGGTTAACCTGAGTACACTCGAGTACCCAGATTACTGTGAAATCTCACTGCATGAGGTTGAATACGCCTTTGCGCCTGTCGCTCGTTACGACCAAGAAGCCGAGGAGGAGCTCCCCCAAGCAAATATCAAGCCAACGGACCTCGCATACACTGTTTTCACGTCTGGAACGACATCGACGCCCAAAGGTGTTATGATACCTCACAGGGCTCTTCTGAATTATGTACAACAAGGTGACGAGGAAGCCCCGTTCAACTGCTGTCCTCGGCCCGAAGATAAGTCCTTGTTGACATTCTCACCGGGTTTTGATGCTTGCGCAGGTGTGGTGTTCTCTACATTATGCAACGGTGCACAGCTCATGGTGGCGGGAATATCAGAATTCGAAAGCTGTGCAGCTCAGGCCACTATCATTGCAGTTACGCCATCCATGCTTTCGGCTATTCAAGACGTCGAAGCCTGTTCGCAACTTCGACTTATTATCATAGGAGGCGAAGCACCCACCCAGCGACTAGTTCAGAGATGGTCAGCGCCAGGCCGCACCTTGTATAATGGATACGGGCCAACAGAGACAACAATCAGCAGCTTAATGGGTAAAATTGTTCCTTCAAAACCCATTACCCTCGGCAGGCCAATGCAGAATAGTCGTGTGCTGCTACTAGACGGGGACACCGAATCCGATTATGGAGAGATCTGCTTGACCGGACCAGGCCTAGCCATTGGCTACTATCAGGATGAAGCATTGACCGCCCAAAAATTCATATACCGAAAAGGAGAGAGAATGTATAGGACCGGAGATTTTGCACGGAGAACTGAACATGGTCTTGAGTTTGCAGGCCGAGCGGACAGCTTTGTCAAGAACCGTGGCTTCCTGGTCAATCTTGAGTCTCAAGTAATCCCGATGCTACTAGACGCGGATGCACACACTGCAACAGCTTTCATGAACCGTGGCCGCCTTGTTGCGTTTGTCACACCTGAAGATCTTGATACCTTGGCTCTACGCCAAAATCTACTCCGTCATCGCGACCCTTTCCTTGTCCCGGACCAGATTAGGGCGGTTCCGATTCTTCCTCTGACGGCCAACGGTAAGGCCGATAACCGAGCTTTGCAACAACTCTTGGATATGGAAGCGCCGGATAACCGGGACATAGAAGAAGACGGCGACGGTTTGCACCAACACTCTAAGATGGAGACATTAAAGATGGCAATTTCAGCCGCGACGTCATTGCCCCAGTCAGAGATCACAGAGGGGAGCCATTTCATGGATCTAGGAGGTAATTCCCTGGCAGCGCTGAAGGTTATATCATACCTTCGTAGAAGACATCTCGAGCTCCGGCTTAGAGACCTTTTCGATCTCCCGAACTTACAGGCTATCTGCGATGTTATACGGGAAAACGAACCCGCAACAGCTCAAGTCGAGAAAATTTCGGGGACGATTGAAGACTCTGGAAATAATCACGAAAACAGTGCAACTATAGGGCCGATGACTCCCCTCCAGACAAAGATGATTCAAGCTAGCTTGAGAACCCCTGGCGCCAATTGTCTACTTCTTCGTATCCGTATCCCACACCCAGGAAAATCTGTCAGCACGCGCAATCTTAAGAGTATATGGTATCGAGTGTTGTCTAGACACGCTATATTCCGCACGAATTTCCTCCTCAAGGACGAATTGCAAGAAGTTCAGCCCTATTTGAATATAGACTGGACCGAGGAGGAAGTGACGCCGGAACAACAAAACGAGGTCATCCGTGCCCGTTCTCTCGAAATTCGCAATAAAATCCTATCTTCAGGCAACCAAAGTCAAATTTTCAGACCAGTTAACGTGTATCATCTTATTACCGTGGAAAATGTTTGCTCTACTCTATTGATTTCCGCACATCATGCTCAGGCCGATGGTTGGTCGTTTAGCATCATTCTTGACGAGGTTCAAGAGACTCTGCTCAACAAGCTCCCACCCGTAGAAGAACCAGCAAACTTTCTCACAATTGCCCTGGCCCAGAACAAGCAACAAGTTAATCTCGAGGGCGTTTCATTCTGGAAAAATATACTGAAGAACCACTTGGCTCTGCCGAGTTTGAGTTTGCCGAAACCACCCCTACATCAGATCCCATACGAATGGACGAGCAGCTTGAAGGTGAATTTGAACTTGAATGGTATAGAGCTAGGACAGGCGGCACGCATTCTCAAAGCAACGCCATCGGCTTTGCTTTACGCCGCTTGGGGCTTGGTATTGTCTAACTATACGTCTTCCAACAACGTGGCTTTCGGTGTTGTCTTTTCGGGACGGAATATTATGGAAGTACCGGGTGTAGAACGTGCTGTCGGTCCTCTACTAAACACAGTCCCATTTCCTATCGAATTTGAAACAGAACAGACGGTTCAGGATGCCGTGTCGGCTATAAATCGCTCTCTCTTACAGATGCTCGAGTTCCAATGGTCTGCCGCTGAAGCTATGGCGTCTATGTCTGGTGAGAGCATTAATGGAACCCTGCAGACACTTGTAGTCACAGAATACGATCTGCCTCCTACTAAAGACTTGATGTCATGGTCTGTCGAACGTGAGGACCTGATGGAGTTTGGGCTTACATTGCTAGTTGAGAAGAAAAGCGTGAACGAGCGTGGGAATGAGCACGACCATTCTAGTAGCGAGCAGGATCAGGAGTTCCAAGCTCGAATACTATTCGACAGTTTACGTTATGCAGAGTCGAGTGTTACGAGGCTCTTGAACCATTTCAAAAACGCACTACTTTCGCTAATGAAGGCACAACATACGTCTATGAAAGAAGTGCGATCACAAGTTATGGACGAAGAAGAGAAGTCAGTCGTTCTTCAAGCACCAAGCGCATTTGATGAGAAAGAAGACACGGAAATAGCCGACACAGTCAAAGATGCATTCGAATCAGCTGCGACGAGATGGCCGCATCTATGCGCCATCGAGTCCCCCAATAGTGGGAGCTATTCATATCAAGAAGTTGACGAGTTCGCTAATCGAGTCGCCGCGCAGCTTATACAGCGCGTGAAAACAAAAGACCCGAAGAATGTAGTTGTTGGCATTTTGTCCGATGGTTCCGCCCACTGGGTGATATCCATCTTAGCCGTATTGAAGGCAGGCTGTATCTGTTGTCCTCTTGATACCAGTCTCCCTCCGAATCGGATCAAGACTATCATTAATGAGAGTGAGGCATCTATATTCCTAGCTGCAAACCGAACCTGCCAGACAAAGTTTGAAGGGTTGGGCGCTAAGGCCACGGACGATAATATGATTCTTGTTGATGAATTCCTACAACAGGCCTCTGATGCGCCTGTCGCTCGACTGGAAAGTACCACGGGAGCGAAAGATACTATCTACCTCGTATTCACGTCAGGAAGCACAGGTATTCCGAAAGGTAAGAGTGGCAATATAGAGACGAAAGGGTCTTACGCTCTAACAAACTATAGGAGTACCTTTACACAATATAACTATTTTAAACGCGATAAGCGTTCCAGCCCTTCGCCTTTTTGCTGCACCCGGGAGACGCATCTCCCAGCTCAGTGCATTAGGCTTCGACATGGCCCTAGTCGAGATTTTTGGCTCACTTTGTTACGGTGCAACTATAGTCCTTAAAGACCCTAGTAACCCCTTTCAACACATCAAGCACGTTGATGCTATGGTTACTACGCCATCTTTCTTATCCGTTCTCTCTCCTGAGGAGTATCGTAACTTGGACACGGTATTGTTGGCAGGCGAGCAAGTGCCCCAGAAAATTGCTGATACATGGTCAACCAAGGTCAAAACCTTACTCAATATTTACGGACCAAGTGAGTGTGGATGTGCGTCAGGAACGCGCCTCTTACCAGGGGTTCCAGTGACAATTGGGCGACCTCTTACCGGCATGAAATTTTACGTGCTGGACCACTACAAATCCCTTGTACCCCAAGGCATCATCGGCGAGATATATATCTCAGGGAACCAAGTGACGCAGGGGTATTGGGGCAAAACTAATGAACTTGCAACCAAGTCCCGTTTCATTATAAACCCGTTCGCCGTTGAGCCGAATTATCATATCATGTACCGCACTGGAGATCTAGGATTCTGGGACGAGGAGATGAATCTCTCGTATGTGGGCCGTATTGATAACCAAGTTAAAGTGCGTGGGTTCCGCGTCGAGCTTGAAGAGGTTGAGAATGCACTCATTTCTGCAGGTGCAGGAGATGTCCAAAGTGCCGCCGTTATTGCCATTAATGGTGATGATAGTGACGGGTCGGAGAATTACAGTGTTCGCATCGTTGGTTTTGTGACTCCCACAAGCGTCAATATGGCAGTTCTACACGAGAAGCTTGCCAAATTGATACCAAATTACGCGCGTCCCTCGCAGATCCTGGCGATTTCGGAGCTACCCATGACAGCCAATCTGAAGCTCGATCGAGGGAGGCTCAAAGCTCTAGCGCTTGCTAAAAATACGCCCCAAGGGTTAGACGAAGGATCGCGAAATGCAGGCAAGACTCATGATTTAAACCCTACAGAAAAAGTAATAGCTGGGGCTTGGAGAAAAGTACTCGGTCTGAGCAGCGGTGCTCACTCAATTAGTAGCGATGACGATTTCCTCTCACTTGGTGGAAACTCGATCCTGGCTATCAAGTCGGCGCGATTGGTTTCGGAGTCCATTGGTCATGATGTCCCGATAGCTCTACTCCTTCGAGAGACTGTTCTTGGGCGCCTCGCAAGAGCTATCGACCAGCGAAACACTCCCGATAATGCCTCAGACAGCCGTTCCTTTGCCTCTTATTTGTCTTCAATGAAGCGAGGTGTGGCTGCTGATGCTGGAGCTAGTGACGTAGCCGACTACCTATCTAAGGGCCACTCACCTTCCCATCTAGAGAGAGAATTGTTCGAAGCACATACTGCTTCGAAGAACAAGTCGGCGTTCAATACTGCGGTCAATTTTACTATCTCCGGGTCTGTTGATATAAAGAAGCTCTCTAGGGCTTTTCTTGCCCTCATACAAGAAACTCCGATTCTCCGGGCGCGATATATGGTCTCTGAGGGTGTTCTTCTCCGCCTTATTAGCTCTGATTACTCTGCACCTCAATGCTTCCTTGGTGATGAGATGGATTTTGAGGCCCTACAGACACTTGTGGATAAGCCGTTCGATCTAGCCTCAGAGCAGCTCATTAGGGTGATATTGTGGAACAAAGATAAATATGACGGACGCACAGAGTGCATCATTATCACACATCATATTATCACAGACAAGGCATCGCTAGCACTGATGCTAGAGTGGACAAGCCACAAGTATAAGTACCCTGTTGACCGAGCCCGTACAATAGAAGGCACGTACATCGACTGGGCACGGTGGCTTGGGCGGCAGACGGCCCCCAGCACGACTTCTGCGCAGCTACAAAAAGAAGTCCGGACAACGTTCTGGAAGAAACACCTCCAGAAAACACGCTCAGCATTATCATTACAGGGGTCCCTACAGACGCAGCACATAGGATCTTACTCTTCAACTCGGATGAAGAGTACTATCCCTCTTCTCAACGCCGAGGACGGGATAGACGCTCAGGCATACAAATATTCCCAACGCCTGGCAGTAGCTGCCACGGCGCTCAGTTTACATGCCTACTTTGGCTCTTCGGACCTGATACTTGGTGTGCCTTACCTGAATAGAGACGAACCAGGGACAGCTAGCATGCTAGGCCTCTTCGTCGATCGCCTGCCTATCCGTATACAACTCAATGACATGAACCTAGGCGACGCAGATGCGTTGTTGGATGGAATTAGCACCGAAATCAACTTGTGCATCGAAAACCAGCTACCTCACGCCGAGATACAATCGGCGACTTCAAGCACCGACGGCGAGAAGTGCACGTTCAATGACTTAATAGACGTCATGATCGTATATAATTGGCAGTCAGATTCCTTGAAGCATTCGTTTTCTTTGGGACCGGATGTCCAAATTGACGAGGGAAGCCACATATTGAAGCCTGCGGGATCTATGCACCCTCTAGAGATTGAGTTTTTGGAGAAAGAGGACGGCTCTGTGGATATCGAGATAAACTTCGATGCTGAAGCGGTTTCGCCTGAGCTGGTAGCTGCCGTGCAAGCATTCCTGCCGAATGCTATGCAAGGTCTTGCGCAAAAGCGGCCACCGGCGTCTATTGTTTCTGCTCATAGGATGCCCGGTTTCTCAGTCGAGGCTTAGAAGAGTTGTAGTCGATAGAGGGTGGGATAATAGGCTTTCTATGTTAGTCTATGTAGGACTCGACCCTGCCAGTTCCTGCTTAGTGTGAGACGATACTAGTGCCGTGCGGTAGAGTACGCAACCTAGCTTGAGAGCACATTGATCAGATGTAATGTATCTAAGTACTAGGTAGTTATGTTGTGAATTTGCTGTGGTTGTACACAGTGGTCTAAGTGCCTATATGTAGGTATAGATAATAATACATAATACAGCGCGCTTCAATTGTTTGGTGTGATAGTAGGTGGGGTTTTTGGTCTCTGTTCTCCGCCATTACCGGGAATGTGGCAGCTCTGCGTCCTTGCATTGCCAACAAGAATGCTGTGAACTCGAAGTAAAGCTGCTGTGCTGGTATAGAGATGCAAGCTAACCCGTAGCGGAATTAACGTAATAAGAATGCTAGCCGTTAGAACGTCTACCTCGAGGTTGCAGCCCGACGGGTTCATCGTGAATTTTGAATCAATGTTGGCGTTCTCTGTCGTGGCACGCGATACATCACGACGGCTGGATACGGTCAGTCCTAACAAGCTTATACTATGCGGAATTGCGGCGCGATTCTGGTCTATTGGTTAAAATCACTGGGCAGCTTTAGGATTGGAGTACAAAGTACTACCTACGCCACAACAACACTACATAAGTACTTGCTGGCACAATGCGAGCCCTACTCCACGGAAAGGCTCCGCGACAAAAAGAACGAGGTCAGTACAGGTCGATGTTACAAGTTACAACATCCTTTTAGAGACCAGGATGCGACTCTACTACTGGCTTTTTTAATATCATATGGCGTCACCCTTAGTCGCTGACCCATAGTTAGACTGGACCTAGCCGTGGCCTATCGAAGCTTGCATCTACCTAGGTAGGGTATCAACCAGGGATCTAACTCCTAAGTCTCGGCAGGGCTTAGCTTACCCGGGTACCCGGAAGTACCATGCATGCGGCTCCTCCGCTCTCGACTTCCACATTTTAGGCCGTACACTTCTATCAAGAATATGCTGGCTTATACCCAATCCGCGCAAGAGGCATATATTCATTCTTTACCATCATGATGGTAGCAGTTGGAAGCAAATTGAAAGGACAATGTTTTCTTTTTTTCTTTTCTTTTATAGACATGACTAGGTAGAACATTACCAGTAATTATCTTATCTGAGGTTACGGTCTATATTACGATTAGTTTATCTAAATAGTAACGTCTCCATGAATTATCGAACACTGCTTCTGGCTAACAATCCTATGAACCCGAGCTCTTGTTAGGCCTTATACTGCCTCCAATGATGGTTTACTATCGAGCGGTCGAAAAATATCCTATCTGAAAAGAGATACTACATGATATCCTCCGGTGTAGCATGCATTAGTCTAAGCTTTCAACTGAGGCCGTTTCCATAACATTAAGGCGGCAGGGATTTGCGCTGCGGCAAAAGCGGCCAAGACGATCATCTGCTGATTAAATCCTCCAGCATATATCAGCTTTGTCATCTCCTCTATAGTTGTGGATTCAGCGGTACTACGGGTAATCGATGGAGCTACCGTATCGGAGATGTTTAAGTGTGCTAAACGAGGTCGGGTGTAGCCGTTATATACTGAGTTGGCGATGGCGGCTGTTATTGCACTTCCCATCATTCTGAACTGGCTTCCGGCCCCTAGTGCTACCGCTACGTTATGTCAGCCTGAGTGCCAAGTCTTTGACATATGGATCGCGGCGTTACACCGTACCTTTGTCACGGACTTCAACCACACTTGGAGCAAGGACGAATGAAAGTGCGAGGTTCATGCCGCATCCGAACCCAGCAATGATTTCAAAGCCATATGTGCGAGGAAGAAGGTGTAGGGTAAGAGGCAAGGTGCTTAATAGTGCGAAGCCGATGACTTGAAGTATTGCTCCTGTGACTAAAATCCATATAGGTGCTATCTTCAATCTACCAGCAATGCTCGCGGCCACCGCAGTCCCCACTGGCGAGGCAAGTGTGAAGGGAATAAGGCGCACGCCTGCGTCTAGGCCAGAGAGGCCATTAACCAATTGAAATCGCTGCGGTAGCTGATAGACAGAGATAACAAATGGGCCACCAAGAAAAGCGAAAGACCTAAAGAGAATACGTCAGTCTAATGCTTGCTTAATGAGGAGGCGTAGATGCGGCTTACAGGAGTATGCCGCCGATAAGCCTCTGGGTAACAAACTGCCAGGGTAGAATGGGCTCGCGCACGGAATTTTCTAACGTAACATGGCGCTCCCAGGCGAAGAGAAGAATCCAGAAGATACCAGACACAACCAGCAGTGATATGACATAGGCCGATCTCCAAGGGAATAGCGAGCCGGCTTCTTCAAATCCACTCGTTAGAGACAAGACGGCAAAGAGCAGAAGGACCGCTCCCAGTATATCGAGTCTGGCGAGTGCCGATTTTGTCCCGGCCTCCCTAAACTGGCGCTGGTTGGGGGTAATATGGGGGAAGTCTCTTGGCATTCCCAGGATCACGAAGCCAAGACAGATAGCCGCGACGGGAACGCTTTTATTCAAGTTAGCAAGATACCACATCAGCAATGAGCTTGGCTCACTTAATGATGAAAATCCACCTCCATGTGGTGTTTGCACTGATCACACCGCCTATCACCGGCCCTAGGAGTAAGCCGAGCGATACGCATATGGACAGTCGTGCCGTGGCAGCGGCGTATTGAGCCGCAGGCACCAGGTCCGTGGCTATGATAGTTGCGAGAGAGTAGCACCCTCCTCCGCCGAGACCTTGAAAAGCGCGAAAGATGATGCTGATGGGTGAAGTCAGCTTCGTCGATGGAGGTCTAGGTGTGATATACCGCAGGCATACTCACAGCTGTGGGGCTGTCTGTGCGGCACTACACGCAGCAGAGGCGATGAGGAAGAGTACGATACATGAAATATATATGGGGTATCGTCCGTATATGTCACTCAATTTAGAAGAGAGGACGATGATGGCTTCGAGGAAGTTAGAAAGATCCGAACGTAGTGCCTCAAGGCTCTAAATGCCTACCAATGTAACCGAGTAAGTAGCTTGTAAGGAGCCAGCTCCTATCATTAACACCGCCGATATCATTCGTGATAGCAACGACAGAGGTTGCGACGATGGGAATTTCAAAGTTTACCATAAACATAATTATCCCGAGACTATGATGTCGTTAGAAGCGGCCCTGCAGTGATTAAGTTGAGCAATGAAGAGTTGGCTCTGTTGAATCACTACGTACGAGCCAAAGACAAGCCATAGGCGGCGGCCATGGAGATATTCTTTCGTACCCTCGCTGTTTTGTTCTTAGCCAGATACCTAGATGTTATGATTTATTAGGACTCACGGCTCATTGCAGGACGTTGAGACATTATTCTCGACTCGTTCGTCGTCAACGCTAGAGGTTACGTCGTTGCCCATGACTGTATTGAGTTCAGTTTGAAGGTCTTCAAACTTAGAAGAGAAGAGAAGGAAGAAAGGACCCCCGTATTAGATGGACTAAGCTGTAGTGTAGTGCCATCTCCCTGCGGAAGTGACCTTTCATCTTCCGCCTTTTGTGTAACCTAAGTGCGGAATTGATGGGATCCACGCCTCAAACCAAATGTGCCCGCAATCAGCTACAATGTAAGTATGTATCAAATTCCATATCTGTGTCTTAGTACCTAAGGTATGTGCCTCGGTAGATGATCAGCAAGACCCACAATGCTCAATACCTCCATACAGGTAATCTCTGTATGGCGAAAATGGCTAGAAGCACGAGACCTTGTCTCAGACCTGAGTGATCCTCGCGTATATGCCTTCTCCCCACCTACCAATCTCCCACCTTAACACAGGATGCAGGTAAGCTTTGACCTTCCAACCCAAGATGTCTCTTCGCTGCCCGGGAAACTCCACTGCATAATGGCTTACCTAGCGCTGGTACTTCGCAACGCAGCTTTCATGGTGTAGGATTGTAGTAAACACCGAGTTCTATGCCTCCGGAGTATAAAGTGAATAGGTTTTTTCTTCCTTTTTAAAAAACAAAACAAAAGGCATCTAGAGTCGTGTTTAAGCGAGAAAAAGAAGCTATAATTGTT
Organism: Nemania abortiva; assembly: GCA_022578505.1. Lineage (NCBI taxonomy): Eukaryota > Fungi > Ascomycota > Sordariomycetes > Xylariales > Xylariaceae > Nemania > Nemania abortiva. The sequence goes on from MU392546.1 coordinate 179,844, forward strand.
TTGGAGGAATTGGAACAGGATCGGTGTTCTTCAGACAAATGTGTAGCCTCGGAGACCTCAACTCGCGTGTTGTGTACCTATTCAGAGTCCACTGTTGCACTCTTCATGCGTTTATCATCTCGTTAGTACTCCTTCACGCATCATGCAGCGTCCATATGTACCGCATTGCACAAAACGTCGCCTCAGCCAGGCCAAATAAGCCCAAACTAGATCCCTACTGTCGGGCTGGCTCGCCGCTGCCCCTTCCCCTTAATGACTACTGGTACATAACCATGCTGGCTGCTGTCAGCAACGCCATTCGATAGAGATTTTATTTTTCCCCATCAAGAATTACTTTGGGTCGGATCGCCGTCAACCTCTCAGCAGTACCTCCTACCCAAGTTCTAGCCATGTCTGCTGAAGACCTACAGGCAATTTTGAATAGTCCGGCACTTGCACCACCGGCCGGTGTGCATCCCAACTATGAGAACCCTCCCAATAACAACAGGCTAGCCTTCGGCATTACCGTCACTGCTTTGGTCGTGACAACACTTGCTGTTCTTCTGCGGGTTCACTCATGGATCTATGTAATGAAGCATTACACGGGCAGGATCGAGGCATGTAGGTGACAGAGATTCCCCCTATATTTCTCCCGTCCAACTCTCAAGAAAAAATCATTAACATATTCAAGTTCTCGTAGTTGCTGGCTATGTACATGCACCACCCTGTGATCTATCACATAAGGATGATCCTAACCACTGCACCGCCAGGCCTCGTTTCTAGCCTATGTCATCATAGCCCTCCGCATAATCAATACAGAAATAGGCTTTTTTGTTCACCAGTGGGATGTGATTGTTAGGGACACCGTTCGTTTCTCTAAGGTGAGCTTGCCTCTTATCCGTACTTGATCATCCGGACTTAAGCTGACCTAAGCCTGGTCGCAGACCATCTACTTCGGCCGCCTAGTCTACAACTCTGCGATCTTGCCAGTTAAGGTGGCAATCTTAATCGAGTGGATGCGCATTTTCTCCCCTCGCACACGAAATGGATTCTGGTGGACATGCCAGATTTTGTTATGGTTTAACGTCTTCTATTATATCGCTACCACAATCGTGGAAGCTTGTCAATGTACACCACAAGCAAAAATTTGGGACCCTACTATCCAGGGGGGTTATTGCCTTGATACGAAAACGGTCGAGTTGACGTCTTCATCGATTAATACCGTTTCGGACTTGGTTATTCTCCTAGCTCCGCAGCACGTCATCTGGCGACTGCAGTTGTCTAGGAAGAAGAAGCTAGGTGTTGCTCTTATTTTCACAGTGGGCCTTTTGTCAGTATTCTTCCAGCTCTGTAGGACGTCTATTAACGCAATGTGAACAGTAGCTTCATATCGGCCATCTTCCGGCTAGTCGCTACGCATGATTACCTCGTCTCCCAAGACAGCACCTATGCGGTTTCACCTGTTGCCTTCTGGGCTTTAGCCGAAATGACTAGTGTCTTCCTCGTCTACGGCTTGCCGAGAATCCCATCGACGATGAATGCTGCCAAATCAAAGATAGGCACATACTATACTAGGCTTACTAAGTTATCCCGCAAAACGAAAGAAGGTACCGACCCCAGTACCTCAGGCCCATGGCGGGGTAAGGTGGCAGGACGCAATACTAAATACCAGAACATCGACAAAATCAGCATCGGATTGGACACAATCGAAACGCTTGACTGGGGCCGCTCGCAGTGGGAATCTCCAGAACCCCCGCGAGCACATTTACGTCCGTTGGCAGTTGAGGTTCAACGCACAGTAGAAGTAGAAAGTCATGAACGCCAGCTTGATGTCAACGGTAATGCAAGGAGAGAAAGCAGTGATGAGGCTCTGCTTCGACAACACCCTTGGGACAGAAAATAATTTAGCTATTCATCCATACTATAAGAAGCTGGCAGAGGGCTATTTGTGTTGTTGAAAAACGGCGAGTGCAGGGCTTAGGATAAGGCTTACCAAGGGCAATGCCTAGAATTAAATCCGAGTCGTTACAGGTGTATTACTAGCGGTAGGTGCGTGGATTAGCTATGGTTACCCTTTATTTCATTAAAAAATATTGTAGTCGAGGCATGTCACGTTTCCGGCGATGGCGCATTCGGAGACATCGATATAAGGTAGAATCAATCCCAAGTTTCAGGACATGACCCATTTTTTACTTGACTTATCGTATAGGTCCACGTTCTGAATACAATCAATTGACAATCGCCGAATTCTGGCATTAAATAATATTCGCTATTGGACCATTTCTAAAGCCTTCCCCTTCCCTTCGAGGTTAATATTAATACGCCCTTCGTAAGTCGGAATGACAAGCCGGAACCGTGTACTGCCCTCTGTTTCGAGCCCCCAGGCGCTTGACTGGCTATACGGTGAAACGTCTTCCGCCCACGGGAAGCTTATGCTGGATTCCCCTGACGATACTTCCGCCTGGGATGAATTTGAAGACCACGTATCAGGGGTTGACGGCGAAGGGGAAATCTCGAAAGGGGAATTGGGGCATGAATAGAACAGTGGCAGTGTCTCATCAGTTACTTCAACTTCACGATCGAAATACTGTGTGTCGTGCTTCACCGAGTCATTTGAAGTTGTGTCAATGCTCGAGCGTGGCCTTGGGCGGTCATCAAGCGATTCAAAATACTTCAGCAAGACCTCATAGGTCCGAAGCCCCTCTTGCGCCGTGACGAGCTCCTCGCATGGCCCGCCTGATGAAGTAGACAGCAGGGATGTAAACCCGTCTTTGCCGCGGGCCATGTAATCACGAGTGCATAGGCGATACATCTTGTCCATGCCCAAAGGAAGGCCGGCGACACTTGCCGACAGAACACGGGATCCAGAGGGTCGGGAAGGGTTAAATGTAAACTTCATCCCGGACACCTGAGGAAAGCGTCCTTCTGCCGCTGGGTATAGGGACACGCCCGTCTCGAGAGCGTCCCAGATGGCCTGGCCGCTGGACTGCAAGACGACCCAGGGGTCTTCGAATGGGAAGCTGTTCGTATGTCAATTACTCAGTCTATGATAGCATACCATCTAGACGCGAAACTTACCACGTTCGTATATCCTTCAAAGTCAAAGGACCGGGAGGATACACGCAGTCGCCCCGGATAGTGCCCGCAGCCATGATGCAGCAATCTGCATCGTAGTATTTCCGCAGGACGTCAGTCACCAGGTTCCCCATATTCGATTCACGAAGACGCACTACGTCGAACCTAGCATCAAGCCCCACGGCAGTGTGCGCCACTACGGGCTCGAGCTGCGGGCGTATTGACTGCGTTATCTGTCTAACCCATTGCGCTGTCTTCAAGTCGCTGGGGACGCGAGAGTCTATGTCTTCGCGCACGACTTGCACATCCCACTTTTGCTGTCTAATTCCTTGCGCCGACACTATAAATCCTGTCTTTCGGAGCTCTAGGTAGCTCAGCTGCTTGAAGTCTGACCCGCTGCGGAGGATGTGCGTGCCGCTGACAACTTCGTGCTTGTAAATGTGATCATGGCCGGCGAGGATGACGTCTATCGCGCCGTGTGTCTCGTGAGCGAGTCTAATATCATTAGGCTCCCGCTGGTGCGTTAGCGCGATGATGATCTCGGCGCCCGCCGCGCGCAAACTGGCGCTCAGCTCTCCAGCGGTCTCGGAGGTCGACCGAAACTCCAGATTTGGTGGCAGTCGATTCACGGTTGGGAGCCACTCTTGTTCGACGAGCCCAATGAGACCTACCTTGATTCCGTTGTTGGTGGTTAGCAAAGTAGTCTTGGGACAGCCGCCGAGGGAAACGCCCTCCCCGAGGGCTGGGTCCAGGACGTTGGCGAGGAGCCAGGGGAAGTGGCACTCTTGTGCCAGCTCCTGGAATCGCTCCACGCCGAAGTCAAGTTCGTGATTCTATCAAGTTGCGTCAGTCCTCAACCCATGCGCATGGGCTTCAGAAGTTGTCTTACCCCAATGCATGCAGCATCGACACCAATATCATTCAAGAGTTGCGTCATGTGCTGGCCTTCGCTTTCTGTTAGCGGTAATCTCTAAGAAATCAGTGATAAGAGGAAGCTCTAAACTTGCCTCGCGTAAAAATACTCTCCAGGCTTGGGTTTAAAGATTCACCAGAGAAGAATGTGAGAAGCTTGGTCTTGCCCTCATATTCAGGATCCGTCCTATAGCGATTGACGACAGTCTGGAATTTGGCTGCACCGCCGACGGGCTCATGCGACCCTGGACAAATGTTGTAAACATCATTGAAGTGAACTATTCGTACGTCAGGTTCGGCCGACATAACGAGTCTGCGTTGACGATGTGAGAAAGTCATGCGTGGCGTGCGGATGGGGGCCAATTCTATATATCAACAGCATGGGCGGGCTTGTCACGTTGATAGAAATGGGTATTCAAAAATCAAATACAATGAAGTTAGAGTACTTCAATGCCTTATAGTTTGGTGTAGAGTGTGAGCTGGGCCGTGGCATATGTTACGGTGGCAGATGAAGGTCATGGACGACGTATATATAGGTAGTATATTCTATAGAGAGGAGGTCGATGTCAGGGATCAAGGAGCTACCTTGAGATTCTTCGCTATCCGGTTTGAAGTACGCGTTAGGACCCCCAGAGGCTTGATTATGATGACCCCAAGGTAGGTCTCTCGCTTCGCGACGGTAGTCTCGTTGTAATGGGATTTCCTACCCCTTCGTAACCTAGTTGACCCCCTATGAGATGATAGAAGCCGAATTGAGATTATTCAGAGCGGCGGTGATATACCTCTCATCTGTGCTTAGTGTGAACGATTCCTCTTAATGAGGATTTGAGTCCATCCCTGCAGTAAGCCTCCGAGAAGAAGTGAAGCGCCCTGGAGATCATCATCAGCACTAGTCCCATCTCCAGCAGAATATCACGACAGGAAGTGGGGATGTCAACTTACTGAAAAGGCTATTAAGGGCAGGTATCCAGTTCTCCTGGATGAGTCCTGAATCAAAGCGCCTGCAGCTGGTGAGCCCGCCAGAGTGGCAACTGCGGTGAGACCAAAGAAGGCCCCGATGCGTGCCCCAAGTTTATCCTTAGGCGAGATCTCCCCGACAACTGCAGGCGTAACCGAGATGAATATACCAGAACAGAAGCCGTAGAGGATAGAGAAGGCGACGGCTTCTGCAATATTGGTGGCAAATATCCAGAATAAGAGGCATAGGATGCCACAGGTCCCGGTCATTGGCCACAGCACGTTGAGACGGCCCAACTTATCAGCCGCTTGACCGCCCAGGATTCTCCCGAAGAGGCTACTAGCGTTAATCAATGGGAGCAATGCCGAGACTATGCCACTGGGGTTCTCCATCCCGGGCCGAAGCGTAAGCGCGTAGGATTCGATATAGTAGTAGGGTACGTAGAGCCCCAAGCTCCCAATGAAGGTGCCAACAGCGAGTACGCTATAGCGCAGATCCCGGTATCCGCCAAAGTCTAGAAGTTCACGGACTGATTTGAGTGCTTGTGGCGGCTGACGTGAGTTCGACACGAGGATCGCCACCGTGTAACATATTCTAAGATACTGTCAGTTAGAAAATGTTGAGTCGCGTTTAGTACGCACGGGTTAGATAAGTACGTATCATGCGAATGCGAATGAGCCGCCACTGTCAGCATACGCCGTATTGTGCGACCCCAAGGACTTGCTTACATGCATATGAGCGCGCTGAGACGCAGGGTCCAGCCGAGGCCCAGGACCGGGATCAGCCCCGAGAACAGGAAGGGAAAGGCGACACCGCCAACGCTGCTCCCTGCCGCGACTATGCCCATAGCTAATGCCCGGCGCTTCTGAAAGTACTGGCCGACAACCGACAGAGCGGGCTGGACCCCGAATGCAGAGCACAGACCGAAAAGAAGCCCCTGCGTCAGAAACGGAGCCCAGATCTGGCCAGGCTGGCTGAAGGAGAGGAGGACGAGCGATAGTGAGCATCCTAAACCTGCACCGGCGTATAGGTACTGCATGGTAAGAAACTCATCAGCAACTACGGAATACGGGGGACGTGTATGGGAGTTACCTTTAGGCCATACGCGTCGAAGAGGCTCCCAGCGACCGGGCTCATGACGTACAACAGGGAAATCTGGAGAGTCCCAATGAAGGCGATGACCGCCGGCTGATATGAACTCAGAAATCCTTTCTCATAGTATGACTGAAAGAATCCAAAGCTATTGATGAAGCCGAACGTGGTAAAGTAGACGAGCACCGAACCAAGTACGTTCAGCCAGCCCTCTAACCCTCCCTCAGCATTGTTCTCAGGTGAGACGATTGATTCCGTGCTATCATCCTGACTCTGCCGGTTTTGCTCGTGATGCTGTGTAATTGAGACTCGGGTTGGCTGTTGACCGTCTTTCTCCCCTCTGTCGCTCATCTTGGCAGCCTGCGAAAAGGTACAAGTAGATTAGATGAAGCCCTTGAGGAAGATTTGTGTACATGAATAGCAAATGTTAGACGGATGGTATTCTTTCAAAAGCACAATTCAGACCTACATTTGGACATCACGGAAGGACGTCATGTTAATAAAGTACTTTGAGAGTGTACGAAGAAAAGCTGTTCTCTCTCTGACTGTATGACAGAAAAGAAGCTTTTTTCTTGGCATAGACCCTTGCCACTGCCAAGGCCCGCTAAGTCCCCTGCGTCCGGTTCTGGACTCTAGCTTTTTGGGCAGGGAAAGGCGCCAATCAGCATTTCATTATGTTCTCTATCTAGGACTTGCGACCACACACGTGCTGCCGTTGAACTATCATGGGAGAGACAGATTCTCTTCTGCTAACATAAGATCATATTATCTCGCCACTCGCCACTATAACCACATGCATAAGTTGATGAAGTAGGCAGGTGATGTTTAAGCTGACTGAACATGGAGTCTCGTGTAGGGACCTACCAGACTTAGCATAGGTCAATCGCTTACTGACTTACCTAGATGAGGTAGTATAGGGCTTAAGGCGAGCTGCGGCTGTTCCTGCATGATTCGGAAAACGTGCATTTTACACACGTACCCCTGAAAGAGTATACATCAAACATAAAGAGATCTTCGCCGGCATAGCTCGAAATAACTTCCGAATTCAAAATATGATAACCATATTACTGCTGTAAGCTAGACGAAACAAGAGTATCCATAAATGTAATTGTATTCAAATTAGTATAGTACATTACGGTAGGGGTACGAGATCACTAAACACCCTGCTGTGTTACCTTTCCACCGCCGTAAGCGCATGTATGTGACTACAGATGACAGGCCCCTAAGTTGGCAACGTTCTATATTTCGACTCTTTGAGATCATATCATAATATTTTATGAGTAAAGGTATTCTTCAACTATCTCTTGACCCTAGCAATTAAGTGAACCTGAAGCCATTGTGGCGAGGAGTACTTCTCACCGCTCAAATATGGCGTTCAAGCATAGCGGGCAAATCATATGCAGCTTCGCAGTTTCTCCGTACACTGTAGTCATCTTCCAATCGACTGTCGCATAAACAGGGTGATTTGGTGCAGACGCAGCGTAACAAATACCAACCGCCTTTATTTGGTGACCAGTCAGCACCACCAGTTAATACGACGGGGTATATATGAGCCCATCTCTCGAAATTTAGCAAACAACAGAGAGCAAACACATTCTCGAGTAAAGTTGGGCCGTCCCTTGACAATTTGTAAAATGGGTCTCAATTCCACGATTGGAGTGGTGTATACCGTCCTTCTCGCCCTCGCTCTATATGCTATTAGGTTCATCATCTGGTACCGGAAAGCGCGCAAGCAGTTTCCTGGACCAGCAGTGAAGAGCGTATGGAACGGGAATCTTGACGAGGTCCTCAAAGATGATATTCACGAAAAGGTCAGTTCTCGGTCCTCTATTCTTTATCTAGAGACGAAGCATAAATACAAGTACATCAAAAGTGCTGACTTATAACACCTACGCAGTGGAGAAGTTGGCATAATATCCATGGCCCCGTGTTCCAGACGTGGAATGGCCCGTTGTCGCGTACAATTTACGTGGGAGATCCCGCCATGGTCGCCAAGATCGCCAACAGCAACTGGCCTAAAGCACCAGGGCAATATGAAGGCTTTAAGCCTCTGAGTGGGAGTGCTCTTTTCGCGCAGATGGATCATCAGAGATGGCATGTTCAGAGGAAGGCCTTGGCTCCGGCCTTCGGTCCCGGGGTCATCAATAACCAAGTCAAGAGCTTGAACAAGTATTTGAAAGTAAGCTAGATTCTTTTCCCCCCCTCTTGTTTCATATATTAAATATGTGTATGAAACAAATTAAATCGTGAAAATTCCGCTACAATATATGGATGCGGCACTGATGATTCAAAATTTACTAGTCTTACAGAGCCACGTTAAGCCAAGCAGCAAGTACGGGAGAAATCATCGACTTGTCTCAATTGAACGTTCTACTCACGCTGGACTTCGTCGGCGAAACTGCCTTTGGCATCGACCTAAATGCTCTGGAGCAGGGCTCTAGTTGTCGCGTCCTTTCCTTATTCGAGGCTATTCTACCCGAGCTTATGAAATGCGGCCTATTTCCGCTTCGGGCAAAGGTGCCCCTTTGTGCCAGCACGAGGCGCATGCATGCCGCCATCGGTGAGCTCCGTAGCATGGCTAGAAGCGCTGTGTCTGGGGTACGCGCTCGCGAAAGTAGCAGCTTACTACCAATTGAGAAGCCGGGGAAGAGGATCTTTGAGATACTTGCTCAGCAGCGAGATGCTCGTGGGGCGTATACTTTCAGCACCACTGAGCTTGTCGATAATTATGTCACATTCCTGGTCGCAGGCGGCGACCCCACGGCGCATGCTATCACATTCGCCGTTTACGAATTGGTGAGCTTCCAGATCCCAAATTTTAAGCTTCTAACGTCTCTTTAACTAAGTATGTAACGAAACAGATTCGAAACCCTGACTACCTTGCGAGGCTGCGCCAGGAACTAGATGCTAATATCCCCTCTGATGCAGCTCTGCCATCCGTCGAGCAGATAAAGCTTCCGTATTTAAACATGATCCTAAAAGAAACGCTACGATTGCATGGCCCGGGTTTCGGAACATTTAGGTACTGCGAGAAGGACACCGAAGTTGAAGGGATTGTTCTTCCCGCCAAGACCCCACTAGCTTTATGGAATCCTCAGGGTAAGCCCAACTCTAGCTGTCCGCCTAGCATTTGCTAATCGTTTGTGCTTTCAGTACATCGTGACCCCAAGGTTTGGGGCCCCGATGCCCACCTCTTCAAGCCAGAACGCTGGGCTGATGGCGTAGGGGCGCCTCAGCCAGGTTCCTTCTTCCCATTTTCATACGGCCCTAGGAATTGTCTTGGTAAGTCAAATCTTCCAAACCATGCTCCAAAGATCATATACTGATCGTAGAATAGGCCAGGGACTAGCTATGTTAGAAATGTCATTGACATTAGCGACGTTGTTCCGCTGGTATAATTTAACATTTGATCAGGGTTTCCAAATGGAATTCCTCCCAAGTTTCACAATGTGTGCAAAGAATGGACTGATGCTACGGGTAAAGCAAAGGTACTAAGTCGAAGGGAAATTAAAGATGAAATTTTGAAAGATATGATTTAAGGAGTAATAAAGAGCTCATAGTTGTGAATATATAGTCGTATATATCGAGACGGACTCCACCATTTTGCAAACGTGGTGCTTTTAGTAATAACCAGTCTGTTTTATAATACGCTATGCTTTAACTCTGCCTGTCTATCTAATAATACGAACAGTATTCCATGTTTTCACCGTCCAATCGCCGTCACCGTTCACTCAGTAGCAGGCTAGGTCGAATTTTGGAGTTGCGCTATAAGCCGGTGTGATGGCGAAGCTAAGATCCGAATTCGTCATAGCCGCATCCACGAGTGTATACCAGAAGATGTTACGCTTCCCAAAAAGTGAACAACCAATTGTCTTCCAGTATGTCTTCGCGTTCTCTAGTGATGGAACAGCATCACGATGGACGGGCCCAGCTACGGAGCCACGAATGGCCGTCAGTAAGTTTGTCAGGTTTGTCGAAAAGTGATAGTGCGATATAGAGAAGGGAACAAGAACTAAGGGCACAGCTTACTATCAGGCCAACCTGTCTCTGTGACCCAGACTGGCTTGCCCTGAGCCACACTCTCAGTGACACCTACAGCGAACCAGAAGTGGTCCGACGCTTTCTCGATAGCGTTTGGCATCGCGTTTTCGAAATAAGGGAATGAGTTGTGGCCTAGGAAATCGATTGCTTCAATAACTCCTCTGTTTTCGGGTCTCATCCATGCATTCCTACCATAGTCAACTGGTTAGTTAAGACGAGTCTTGAAACAGGACAATAATCTTTTGCATTGGCTGTCTCTCAAGCAACACGCGCCCCTTTTGCCTGCGAAACCTACCAGGTATCGACATGGGTAATTGGTATACCCTCAAGCAGTGTGCCCCTGGTCCAGTCTCGCAACCAGCCAATGTATCCTTGTAGTTCTGCCGCCGTGGCGCCTTCTCCGGCGTTGTTGGCGATACCCAGTGAGGAGCTCCGATACAAGTCTTCAGACCCCACGCTGATGCCAATTATACGGTCTGTAAAGGCAGTACTAAGTGTCCTGGCGGCGGTAATGAGTGCTTTCAATTCGTCTTCAAACACATCGCGGCCTGCACTAGCCCAAAGTCCTACAAGGATTTTTGTATCGGTGTCGATGGCTGCTTGGTATGCTTCGGTCGGCTCTGCTACGGTCCCGCATTGTATAGAAGTGTAGAGGCGAGCAGCCGTGAAGCCAGATGCTCCGGGGAGGTTCTTGGCTCGCTCGAACAGCCCCTTGAAGCCACCGTAGCTCTGACATGAGCCATCGTTGCTGGTTGAGCCATAGTTGAAGCCTTGAATAGCTTGGGAGAAAGAAGTCGCAGTTAGTACTCCGAGTACAATAGCAAGGTATCTAACCTGCATCTTGGCTATGTCTATCAGGTCTTGGGGAGGAATATATTACTGCCTTGGTGTAATGTTAATGCAAGGAGTGACAGAGAAGAACTGATGTCGGGGTTGGAGTGATGGTGTGATGGCGGAAGAGATGTACTGGGATCTGGAACTTGAAGAACAATACAAGAGGATGTGCCTAACTTAAAATCACCCCTCCAAGGTCGATCCCGCCCTACTACATCCTTCCAGTTTTAGCAAGATCCTTTAGAGGAAAGAGTAAACAAGTAGCAGTATTCCGTAAATTGCCCTCGGCCCGATCTGGCTTGCCTATTCGAATCATATAATACGAAGCGACTACAGCCTCCTTTTTACTTGAAGCTTATGTCACTACCTCTCTGTTCGTGGCATCGCCTCCCTCGCCCATTATCGAGTATTAGGATTGGTGCAGCGTTGATACATGAGTATATTTGGGTGCGAATAACTCACATCCTCGATTGAAGTATATGATATTTTGATGTCGGGCGGTTATACCTCGACGCCACCCCTGAAATTGATCCCGCTTACATAGTAACTTACGTGTTACTAATAGTATTCATACATAGTTTAAACAATGTGCGTAGAACCTTCATAAAGAAATGCCGCCCGTTTTTCCCTTCCTCAAGAACACGTGTTACCAAAATGCCCTCGCATACGCGGCACCTAAACATGTAAAAGAGAAAAGCCTGAAACCAGCTCAACTGGCTTTATGGTGGCTAGAAACAGATATTCCTCCCGAGAAAACACAATATACAAGTCGCACAGCGACAAATCATAAACCCCCCTACGCCAATGAACGTTCAGCTCATGTGTTTTTTGGCCACATGCCAAAGCTCCCCCGCTGGCTTCCAAGTGGGCTGACAGCCGTAGGGCTAACCCGGCCGCCTAAATCACCATCTGGGCTAAGATGAGACACGAGATCATCGACTTCGCCTTGATTCCCAGCACCCGACATACTCGCCTGGAGACGAGGAGCGCTAAAACTGCTTGACGATTTCTTGACTCCCTCCCCAAGCGCCACTCCGATCGTTGGTGGCGGTATACAGCTAAGCCGCTGGCTCTGCAACGCTGAGCTGCCCTCGGCAGACGTTTGATGGAGTTTGAACCCTTTTTGTGGCGGCGGCGGCGATAAACCTATCTCCGGGAGAGGTGGAGTTGCTATTCTCAGGATTTGCATGTCGGCTCTCCTGCGGCGACTGGACTGTGGCCGTGATGAGGGGCTATTTGGACTGAGTCTTTCTAATTCTATGTCTACGACGGGATTCGACGATAGGGGGTTCCTAGGACTCATGGGGCGTCCGGGCCCAAGTGGCCAGTCCTGGGCGACGCCCGGACGTCGAAGTATGCTTGAAGTTGAACGCCGCTTATCTCTCGGGGAGGTAGGAAGATACGAAGCTTCTTGCTGCTCGCGGATCGAGGATAGAGACGGGGCCCTGTTGGCGAAATACGCACTCCCCGTTAATGGGCCGGATATCTTGTCTCCCCCGCTCTTACTACGTAGATGCCCCTTACGCCGCTGTCTCCGTCGGTTTATAAGCATGACAGCACCTAGAACTGCTAGAACTGCGAACATGGTCCCACCAACTACGGAACCGGCGATTGTACCAGTGTGAACGGGCTTCGGTGCGGGCTCAAGGCTCGGACATGTAGTAGATGCGTTTTCTATGTTTGAATCTCCAGCGTCCGTCTTTATCTCTGGAGGGAAGGGGTACAACTGTCTAAGACTAGGTGATTCGGTGCATCGGATATGCGTAAAGGTTGTGTCGGGCTGGTCTGTCGTTGCGAATCCGTATGTGACGCAGTATGCTTTCGATGATGGGCTATAGAGGGCTTGTTAGCGGCGATTTTGCCACCCTACATAATCCATAATAGGCGCCATTCTACATACCAACAGAGAGTATTTGGTCCACACCCCGCAAGATCTAGTATGTCCCCGTAGTTGAAACACCCAGTATATATAGTCTCGCCACAATCCGATCCGTCAGCTATACAGCATCCCCGGTAGCTGCCTACGTTTTTGCATTCATCCCCAAGATCGCAAGTAACTAAATACATCACAGTCAGTTTGTACGCGCTTCCTACTTTTGGGGTCTGAACCAACTTGTACTGCCGTCTGCGAATCCGCAGGTATCCGCCCCTAGAACGAACGACGGTGTTGCCGTGCCCTTTGGCGCTGCTGTTAAGATAGGTGACTCTGGTATATGATTACCTGCCTGATAGAGAGTCGTGGTCTGAGTCGGTGTCGTAATAAATAGCATATTTCGGTTTCGTGGCTCCCCCTCGTGGGCTTTATCACGCATTATGCAAATAAGGGAAATCTCGTTTGGCGCTGGATAGATCAGGAAACAGCTCTCAGGGCTCGTGACAGATCGTAGGCAACGCATAAATCAATCAACCAGATCCTTTGCGTTCCTATTGCTCATTTCCTTTTTCTTTCGCGCATAGCCGCGCTTCCTAACGTAAAAGCTTAGCAATCGAGCCTCACGCCCGATATGCCTTTGTTAACGCGATGGCGCCACTTCGGCTTTGTCTCCAGGGCAGTTGACGATGGGACAAAGCCAATACCCCTGAAACAGCGCCGAGGCATGATCACTTCAAAGATTTCCCGCTTCTGCATGGTGTTCTAAAAAAAAAAAAAAGGTGTCTCTCGCTTAAAATACCCAGAATGGTTTCAGGGCATGACATGTAACGTATATTACATCGTGCTAAATACATCTAAGCTAGATAGCTCAGTTCCCGGGTACTATAAGAAAGCATGTTAGCAAGGTGCCATATGGAACATTGACTATCCATTACAGTGGTTTTCTAGAGGGCATGTATGACCTGCTTCTAGAGAACCTAACGCAGCGGGGAAACATGGTACTTACAGCGAACATCGTATTCGACGAGCACGACGATCCGAGCCCTGCGTTATCAACCCACGCAGGCTCCCAGTAGAAGATCCCCTTGCCATTCTTAACTCCAGCGACGACCGCAGCTAATTGCTGCATAAAGGTAGTCTGGCCAGCTGCCGAGAATGGGATGCTCTTTAGATCGCTTGGGAAGGCATATGCAGGAGACGGGCATGATGTCGGCCAGTTAGTTTCGGCAACAACAATGTCTTTGCCCCACGTGTTCGCCATGTTGGTCAAGCTCGTCTTCAGATTTGCCAAGGTAGCGCTCGATCCGCTATTAGTGATCAGGTTAGTATTAACAATGAATATTGGCCTTGTATGACTCTCTTGGTTTCATCCCGCATATTCGTCAGAGGAAAAAGAAAAGAAAAAAGAATCGAGACTCTTACTAAAACTAAATGAATGTCAGCGGGTCGTGGTATTCTTAGTCTAACGGCAGCTTAGGAACCTACAGGATAGAATGATACGCCCATCATGTCAAAATCTGCCGCAGCGAGCGGGCCTTGCTCTAGGACAGAGGAGTAGAACCACTCCTGGGTAGCCCAATCCCAGCCATTGTCGAGATGAATCACTTTCATACCTAGTGTCAGTACGTTCTCACGATATATAGTTACAGAACAAAGATATAGTCTGAGGTATCACTCACTTATCTTGGGCTTGGGTGACAAGTTGCTATCCTTAATTCCATAGGCCGCAGAGTTCAACAGCCGAGCAATGTTGTATAGCTGGTCATACTTGCCCGTGGGCCACAAGAGCCCTCCACGAATCTCATTCCCAATAGAAATAATGGTTGGGGTGATTCCTGCCGAAGCAAACTGGTTTGACACATCGAGGGTGTAGTTATACAGCTTCCAGGATATGTCGTCGATGCCAGTGGGCCAGCCTGCGGGAATTGTCTTTCAGAAGATCAGATTTGCTTTTCGAAGAGTTTTTGTAGTCAAGACAATCTGCACGGAGCTCCGGATGAACCAGGTTAAAAAGAGCTAACAATATCCTAGAAGACTTACCTGATGAGCGGGATCGGCCCAAGTGTCGCTGTAGTGCAGATCAAGATAAACACTCAATCCAGCTGCTTTCGCTCGTTTGGCAATCTGTAGATTATATGCGAGATTATAATTGCCATCGGAGGGATTCACCCAAACACGTTGCCGTACGGTATTGACACCACTCTCTTTCAAGATAGTTTCGAGGGCCTTCGTTTGTCCCGACGTAGTCTTGTACGAGCGGCCGGCCTTCTCTTCGACAACTACCGAGGACCAATCCACGCCTTTGTAGGTAAGTGCACTGCGAACTGGCGCCACTGCCAATGCCGCAAGAGTGAGAAATCCAGAGAACAGCATCGTTAAAGGATTGACTAGTCAACGTGTCACGATAGCATCAAAGCCCAAGAGGCGATCTGCGAAAACACATGATGACTTTAAGGCCTGTGGCCCGACCAGGAAACTCATGTTCGCTATACAATTACACCGATTCCTATTGATGGAAAAGGAGGCCGGACGTATCTCGGGCCAACTATGCGAAACGGCCGGAGCGCCCCGGATCCCCATTGGCATGCCTGAAATTTACATCTCGATCATTAGGCACCCTTAGTAGCCGTACTAATACCCCGAGCTTTTTGGCTTCCGCAAAGAGCGACAAAGCCGTATTAGCGTGCCTATCAAAGGCCCTGCGTGACCCGGAAGTGGTTTCTTGGCATGTCCCGTCTGCTCCGTTCTTCCCCAGACCCCAGATGGACGCTGACCCGCATGTCCCAATTAGGTATCCTTAACGAGTGCACATCCTCCGTGAGTTAGACTTCCTATATTAGTCGAAATCCCCGATTTGACGTCAAGGTCATTCCCGGTCAGGAGGTTCAAAAATCGCCCTGCTAACACTCTCCGAGGCGGATGTTTCGGGTTCTGTCAACGCCGGCAATCTGTTTTCAAAAGGTTCTAGATCTAGCTAATGCGAGTCAGATGTATAGCCAACCTGTTGGGTTAACACTTGTTTATATAACTCGTTAATCATATGAAATCAGAACAGCATAGGCCAAGCCAGCATATTAAGTACTAACAATAATTGTTGGCTTAGCAGGATAGTTTACCATGTAGCGAGCATTGTGACGGCTTCGTGAAGAAGTTGGTGCCCGTATTGGTGCGCTGGAGATTCTAGCGAGGGTTAATCCGACTAGCATCGCTGCCGTCGGCGCCTGTCGTCAGAAATTTTCTGTTGATACCTAACTTGGCAAATGTACAGAAGAATACGAGGTTGATATTACATAAGAAACAGTAGCGTTACATCGTCCCCGAGCCTAAAAATCTTGGCATACGTATTTAGTCTATAATTTGAATGGGTGGTGCTCGTCCTAAATCATAGTTCACAGTCTCGTTTAGTATAATATGGTTGATTAAAGACAAAACAAGAAAACAAAATTTCTCCGGAGATATTATAGTTGTGCAGCAAATATATATATATAGAGTTATATTCTAACAAAGGAAAAACGATTAATCTCACGGAAGGCCGGCCTTACCGCTTATTAGATGGTCCCTTTTTAAGGCCAATTATCGAGCCGATTCTTGAAGCAGTTGTTGGCGTTGTTGGCGGCAATAGAGCCGAATCGCGCTTGCTGCTGCTAGGGGTTGCGGATTTCCTACTACTACTGCTAGGCCGCGTGGGCCTTTGCCCTTGGGGCGCTATGGCACCTCGACTCCATCGAAGAGTTGTCAGTGTGGTGGTTTGGTCGGCCACAAGCGGCGATATTGTTGTAACCAAGAGTAGCCGTGATCCCCGATCAAGGCTTGATTGCAAAGCTCTCGTAAGGCTATGGCTTGGAATAAACTGCTCTTTTGCGGCGAGACTTCGGATCCCCTTACCTAGATCTAATAAAGATTGATTGATATCTTGGCCTTGCTGAAATTGGAGTGTTTGCTGAGGAGTTTGCTGACCACTTGAACTGCTTGCCAGCAAATTCTTTCCTGCAGCTTCTGAGCCCGCCAAATCCACCAGAGATATAACAGATTGGCTGGGTTTCTCGCGCGTATTGACAAGAGATCTCTTCGTGATTTTTATGGATATAATAAAATGAGAACGAGAGGAAGTAGGATTTTTTTTAGTTGATGCGGCCTCTCTTCGGCCAATGGCTTGCTTGATAATCGCAATCGCCTGTTGTTCAGATTCTAGCTTGGTGGAGGTCTCAGCTTTAAGTCTAATATGGGCTTTTTGGTTCTCTACTGGCGCTTTAAGTAGATCATAGACTTTGTCCAGGTATATTTCGATCGCCGAGAGTCCGAATTCGTACTCGCTATAACTGCGCTCTTCCTCAGCGAGCTGGAATAGCAGACGGATGTAGCTGAGAACTAGGCCGTCTTCTGCTAAAAACAAGTAACTCTTACCGGTACCCGTAGCTCCGTACGCCATGATTGTGCAAGATCTGCCCAAGGCTGCAGATTTGGCGAAGTCCTTCACCTCGTCGAAGACGTCCTGGTTGCTTTCGCCGCCTCCGAAAACTCTTTGGAAGTCAAAGTCGCTGCTATCAGTCCTGCGGCTCTGGTTTTGGTAGGTGACCCTCAATTTCGCCCAAGGGAGAAATGGCTGGTCATCTGGGTTAGTAAACATGAGTAGATCCTCTTCTGGCTTGCTCTCGGGCTTGATTCTGCACATAATCCGTATAGCACCTTTAGCATCAGCCAGCTCTTCGACGAGAGCGCGATGCCTTCTAGCAAAGGATCGGGTTTGTTCCTCGTTCTCTTCTTTTAGTGCCGCCACCCGCTTTTCCGTTAGTTCCTCTTGGAATTTCAAAGTTTTTTCGTACTGTTCGGCCGACCTTTTCCAGTATTGAGCATCCTCAGAGACTGAGAGCGAGAACGAGTTCTCTGAAGCGTTTTTCCCGGAGACTGAGAGTGGAGGCGAACGATCTCTAGATGAAGCGCCCTTGTCAGCTTTCACTTTTCTAATTTCTATTTGCCGAGCTGTTAATTCGATTTCATCAACTGCCGATTCGTATACCGAGTCCGAGCCATCCGTCTCTGCTACTGTCTCAAGACCGTCTTTCTCGGTCGCGCCTTCGAGACTATTTATGACCGACAGGTACTGGGCATTGTAGCGCTTAAGCTTCCGGACCTCTTTCTCGAACTCCTCCTGGGTATGGCTGTGATCTTTCCTAGCGTTCTGAACGACACCGCCTACTTCTTGGGCTATATTCTTAAAGCCTTTTTCGATATGCGAAGTAATGCGATCGACTTGTTCTTTTATCTCATTAGTAAACTCCTGAGTTCGAGCTGAGTTACCTAGTGAATCAAGATGATGTCCCATCTCCTCCATGCATTTAACAAAGAGCGATTGTACGAGATTTTGGACGTTTGGGTCTCCTGGACCCGCAAAGTTTGTCTGAAACTGAAGTACCACGTCCTCAAGTGACTGAAGTCTCTCCATAATATGGTCGGCCATGGTGTTCGCTAGATTTGACAATCTTAAGAGGTCGGGTGCTGATAGGAGTTGATTTGTTTAAATATTATAGGATTCGAAAGCGGGAGTTGGGGATGTTGTCTGGAAGAGATGGACGAGAAGAGACAAACAAGTTTTATATCAAGTTCCGTGTCTTTGTAGATATGAGCGGACAATGGTCATGTTCTTGTTCTTTTGACGACAAGGGCTTTGATATGTTGAAGGGATTGCAAGTGTATTCTTATTCACGGCAACCTAGGAGACTAAGAGTCATAGCGAATCCTTAACCCCTTACCTTCAAGGTATTAAATGTATCTCGTCTTCTCTAAAGGGCTGTCCCTTAGCTTTCAGTTGCCCTCAGGAAGCGTATCCGACGGCTGGCCGAGGGCTAAAGGGCTTATAGGGAGACTGAAAGCCATCGTATCCGCGTGAAGACTTTGGGTATTATAACATCCTAGTGACCCTCAAAATAGTAGCGAATGCTGTTGTGGAATCAGGAAATTTCTTGTCGTAAACAAAGAAAGTCTTAGTTCCTTCAAGTATTTTTCTCTCTCCTACAATAATTGACAAGGATATACATGTGTACCAAGTCAATATAGGATATAGAATTGTTGATCCGGCAGATATTGCGAATGCCAAGAAAATGTTTGTTGGCTTGTCATTGGCTACATTAGGAATAAACGTCGTACTATAAACATACGTATATGATAGGTAACTATGCACAAGTACCTATGTAGCTCCAGTTCTACATAAGTACTAAGCACCCACCTAGTTCTTAACCAGCTTAACGATTCTCACAATACTACATGCCTATAATCGAATAAGCCGATCACTTGATTTCTAGCTTACGGCGCTTGAAGAGCTGACAAAGATTGAAGGAGAGGGCGAAAAAAAATATTAATGAAACAAAAAATAAGATCGAACCGTAGCGTTTATGGCACGTGCGGGCAAGAGCCGAAATAATGAGGATGCCCTGGAGGCGTGGCTAATATCCCAGATAGGAAATCATGGAGACTAGGGTGTTTCATATATTGTGTTTCATATATGTTCCAGGCGGGTGAAAAGTTGCACCCAAAAAAAAAACACGCTCTATCAATGTGCCTGTACTCCGTACCTCCCGTGCCGTAGCAAGTTAGTAGGTACGTATTGAGACTTGGCAAACAAGCGAGGCTGTTAGCATCTTTGCGACACCACCTAGGCTCGCGATATGGATATTGAACAGCAGCAATTAACATTACCTAGGTGCCTTATCTTTTATTACATGGTGCGATGAGATTACAGCTCCGGATGGATCGGCACCGGTTCGGGGCGGGACCTGGGGCTAGTGATATTAAGAGAGAGATACTACCTAGTAGGTACAAGCATCATGCACTACCTACACCAACACCTAGCCTAACAACCCTATCTACCCGTATATCTACTTAGGCTATCTAGTAGTCGCCTTAGTACGGATTAACATTGGGAGACAACGAGTTGGAAGTGATGCACGGAAATTTGTCGCCGAGTGATGCACTTGGAAAATTGAGCTAAGAGGCATGAAATGTCTTGAAGTTGGAGCGTTACCACGAATTGGACGGGTAGGATGGGCCGGCCTACTTACATACCTAAACGGATTTTGCCACAATACGAGACAACTACGCATACCTACCTACACCAATCCCTAGATAGCGGGAAGGACGGCACACCCGCAAGCAGGTATCTCGTAGTAGGTACGGTACGATATACACATACACACATATATATGCATTCTTTGAGCGTGTCTCATACGGTCCTTGGCACATTGACACGATGCTTGGAGGTGCATACCTATGCCGCAGAGTTCGCGGTGGAAAAAAAAAAAAAACAGTTTTTCAGTCCTCTTCTTTAATTGATCGTGAAAAGCTCCAAAGTTTTTATTTTCTCTCTCCACAGTACTTGTTATCTAGGCGTCCTGACATACCTAGAGGCGACAAAGAGGGTTCCTAAAGCATCCCGCCAAGATAGCTGCTCGCTAACAGATCTGGTAGTGTCGAAATCATCTCACAAAGCAGTACAAGTAACTAAGTATAAGTGGTGGATACGGGCCTATACAGAAAATATACTTTAATTTTATCTAAAAGGCTCAGAGGAATAGCACGAAACAGATGGCATGTGTTACCAAAGGTAGTATTCCTGGGGTACATGACACGTACTTACTCGTCCAAGGCTCGAGCCGAGACGCGCTCAGTACTGCATAGCTCCGTTAGTACTATGTACAGTAACTAGTCGGGCTCTAGTCGAGCCTAGTCAGGAATAGTCAGGACAAGTAAGGATAACGAGATCCCTGTTAGGTCTGCGACGGTTGCGCTATTATTATTATTGTCATCGTGAGCTTCGTCGTCCTTTGTCGTAATGCTCTTCGCCCGTCACTGTCGCATGGCCAGTCAATCCAATCAGGGCCCTGCAAAATTGACTGTACGGTGCTGTATAAGGAATAGAGAGACATAGGTACGCGTCACACGTGTAGGTCCGGTGGCGCTTAGGGTGCTTTCCTAGGTTAGGTAGTCCTCGGTAGTGCAGGTAAGTACGGTAGGTAATCGGTATGTACGTTAGGTAGCGCATGCTGGCTAGCAGCTTCCCCTGGTTGTTTGGACAACTCCAACACAGATTTCGTTCCTCCTTCACTCATCCTGCCCAAGTAACCTAACCCAAGCTACCTACCTACAGCGGTACATAGAGGTACCTACCTATCCTTGGCAAGATAGCTGGTTGATTGGCTCCCTTCCCATCCATCCATCCATCCACCTCACCACCCCGTTGTCTTGCCCACCACCACTGGACTTACAGGCTCTTCTTCTCTGTCTTCCACGCAAAGTTCCAAACATTATAATAAATACCTACATTGTATTTCGGCTCAGCACAACGTCGCACTCTTAGATAACTCTTGGCACTCGTGCGCCTGCTCTGCTCTTTGTTTACTGCATTCGGCACTACCCGAACCCCATCCCGAACGCGATCCCGAGCATCTACTACCGCCGCCACCACCGCCATCCATCCCCATCACATCATCACTTCAATCGCCCCCAAGCGAACGACGCATCCACGCGACCATGTTTGCCGATCGCACTGCGCTCCTCGCGCTCTCCGCCCTCACTCTGGTCTCTGCTCAGGCCAATTCAAACTCGACCTTCAAAATTGACCCCAGCGAAGTGTCGGATCTCGAGCAATGTGCGTCCATTTGTCCACGCATGGTCCTCTGCTGCTCCGTGTCTCAAACAAACGTGATGCGATGATACTAACGGGACATTTAGCAACATGGTGCAACGCGCAACAGGACAGCTGCGGTACCCTCTGTGGTAGTGCCATCATCAATGATTGTACACCTGTCGGTCTTCCACTGCTCCCGGTAATTCCGATGCAATTGACTAATATTCTTGCCTGTTTTTCTAGTCAACTCTCGACTTCGAGTGTGAGTGTACGGGCGGCAACTATCCTGACATGAACCTCTTTGAGAACACGATACCCTGGGTAAGCCTATCTATGAATATGAATCGATCGACTAGTCAATTGGTCAAGACAATTAGTGCTACTTCACAGCTTGTCTCGGAGCCTCGGGTCATTGACTCTATTTTCAAATAGTTCGTTTGCGAGCAACTTCAGGCGGACTGCATCTCGACCAACGCGGGTAATCTTGCTGGTCAAAAGAACTGTACTGCGACATACGGAGACAACTGTGGAACTGAAATGGTCGCTGACCATGCGGGTGAGGGTGCTGCAAGTGCCACTACCAGCACTAGCTCATCCGCCACGGCCCAAGCGACAACAACCCAACCGGCAACTTCGAGTTCTTCGGGAGCAGCCGCCGCCCCCACCGCCCACATGCACCATATTGGAAACGGCGCCGCTGCTGTAGCACTTGGTCTGCTTGCCTACGCTCTCTAGATAAGAGCATGTTGCAATACTAAGTTAATATGTTGAAATGGGACGATGGTTACGTCAGATGCTCGTTTGTAGTATGGCGGTCGCAGTGGCGTGTCATTGGGGGGCACGTTATAGCAGTAATGTTCTCGATTTGGGCGCAGAAAGAAACGCACGATGGAATCCCGATTCACGACGCGAGACGATTGGAGCAATGATTTGGTATACGACGAGAAGAGATGGGCTTGGCGATTATGGGGAGGTTCTGACTCGGCACGCTTTTTTTCCTGCTAATTTTGTTCGGCGCCTCGAGCAGTCTTTCGCCCTTTGGGCTGCTATACGATTCTAAAAGAACTACCGTGCGATGAAAGAAGGACCATCGACTTGTGTCGATAATAAAGCTCCTGAAACCAAGCAACAAAATCATTGTGACAAAAGTGAGGTCTGGGCTTCAGTTATTTCTTTCGTAAGTAGAGCCTCTAGACAATCGTCTTTGAGCTTGTAACTGCTAGCCTTGTGAATTCTTTCACTAGTTCAATCAACAATACGATACAAGTGGTTTTCTATCAAATCCCTTTCAGCGAGATTCATGTCTTAATACGAATATATGAACTCTTGCGTTCGCCATATGGGCGACGATTTATATCAGTCACCCCAAGTTAGCTTATACACATTAAAAGGCTTTTATATTCGAAAATAGGTAAGTATTATCGAAGCGTTTGCTGGGAGGAAGACGGGAAGCCGGTATACTTTTAGGTCTACCTCCTCAGCAGCTACTATAGCTTCCTAAGACTACATCACATTACGGCACTATGGCGGAGCCGCAGAATGGGACGCTCACCGTGCCTGTAGGCACGCGTCTTAGTCAGGGCATTGAGCTAGAGTTCCTCGTAGCATTCGTGGACACAAATGAAATCGATCCAGACGAGGCGGATGCGGCTAATCTGGCCCCCCTTCTCCAAATCGATAACGTCGATCAGCACATGATCGATGATACGCTCTGGGAACCCCTCGAGGAGCATATTCGAGGGACACTCCGTAATCACGGCATACGTGTAAGGAGCGAATTTTCCCTTCCCCCCAGGGGAGTACCACTCCATCTCGCGCACCTCGACCAGTGGGACGTCACCAGCGACGGTTCCGTCACAGAGGGGCCCGAGGAGGATCAGCTTTCGGAGGGCAAGGCGGGCCAGTACCGCTGGTACCCCATAGAGGTGAGGAGTCCGGCGTGTTGGGACGACCCGCGCGCCTTCGACGAGATACGCTACGTCGTCAACCTGCTCAAGTCGCAATATCGCATCCGGGTCAACCCCTCGTGCGGCTTCCACGTGCACGTCGGCAACGGGCCCGCGTACTTCAAGCCCGAGACGCTGAAGCGGACCGGTGCGTTCCTCTGGGCGGCCGACCCAATGCTCTCGAGGCTTCACGCCCCCTACCGCCGTGTCACGGACTTCGCGTCTAGTTTCCGTTACACATCTCGCTTAGCGAGTTGGGAGGGTATGACTTCTGCCGACGCAGAAATGATAATCGACCAGTTTTCGAGTAGAGATGACCCAGATAACAACCTAAATATCATGAGAGTGGACGCGCAACCGATTCTCCCGTGGTCGGACAGCTCGAGGGAGGAGGCGGATTTCGGGGACAGGGCGAACTGGGAGCAGTACGCGAGCGCCCGCGTCCGGGACGGCCCTCACATGACCCTAGACCAGGGGGCGCCCAGGCCAATGTTCTCGCCGACGCCGCCGCCCAGCGAACACGGTGGGCCAACTCCCCCCGGGTCAGACTCGTCTAGCAGCTCGGATTCGGATAACGAAGGTGGCGCATACCAGCGCCGCCTATCGCAACTCATGCAACAGTCAGAGTTTCGCCAACGCTGTATGGAGCGTTACGGACACGCATACCCCGAGGCCCTTTCGCGGCCCCAACTCTTCACGCTTATAATCATAGACCAGTGCCACAGGCTGTACGGGCACACGGACGTCGAGTCGGTATCGAACGAGGAATTCTACCGCGCAGTGATAGGCATGGGACCGTATGTAGAGAACATACACACCCGGTGGGAATGGGATGAAAACACGAATGAGCTCGGGTTCAGCGAGGCGATGTTCGGCGCCCCCCTTCAGCACACACAGCCCCAGCGGGTAAACCGGCTCAATGTTGCAAGCATTCTCAAGAGCTTAGACCAGCTCGCCGCAGACGATCAGGATGCGGCTGCTGCGCGGGCCGCAGCCGGGAACGACAATGGCAATGGTGACGGTAATGGTAATAATAACAGGGGTGGAGGTAACGGTGGTGGTGGAGGAGGCGGCGGAATCAACGACGACCTTGAAATCCTCGAAAATCTCTTCTACGATCGACTCAACCAGTTACTTGATCAGCCTTCTTTCCCCCTGGGCAACGTAGATCGTTTGGTTAGACAGTGGACAGAGAATAGGCGAACTGGTCAAGAGGCCGCCAGGAGACAAGCAGCGGCTCTCGCCAGAATGCAAGAGGAGGTCACCACTGCTGCTGCTGCTGCTGCTGCCGCTACCGCTGGCGGTGGCGGTGGCGGTGACGATGGTGGTGACGGCGACGGTAACGGTGACGGTGGTGATAATGGTCAGAACCGTACCCCCAGCCCATCATCTAGCAGCAGCGGCAGCAACAGCGACAGCGACAGCGACAGCGATGGCGGTTTCAACCCCGCCGCGTTCGACGCCCTTCGAGGGAGGGCAGCCAGCACCGAGGGCAGCCAACATTCTGAAGATTTGGATTCGTCTCCATTAGTGAGTAACCCCAGCTCGGGTAACCAAAATAATAACAACAGGGCCAAATTGCATCCGCACGACATCAGCCAGCTCCCCGCCGATTACATAAACAACATCTCGGTCCAGACGGGCCTCCACGCTCCGGACTGGGCGCGCATACCCTGGCTTCCGCGCCCGGGCGGTGGCGGTGGCGGACCGCCAGACCCGCTGGAGCCGCACCAACGCGGCGGCCCCGATTGCGATTTGAATGGGCGCATTCCAGGAAGGTGTCTCGACCACGTCCTGACGGACACGCGCGCGGGGATTGCAGCAATTCTCAGCCTCGAATCCGCGGGAGCAGTCGGCGCAATGGTCAACACGTGGAACGGCGGCCGGTCGAACTACAACTTCGCGGCGTACGACCTCGATATACGCCACATCGACGCAAAGCGCACGATCGAATTCCGTGAGGCCGCTGGTACACTAGATGCCGACCTCATCGTGCTGTGGAGCAAGATCTGCATCGGCATCATGCGCTTCTGCCGCGACGCCAACGCGGCCGACTTCCTGACCGTGCTGGAGCGCGTCGTCCGCGAGGAAGAGAGGCAGCGTTTCGTAGACCCTCAGGCAGACGACAACACTATGTACGATGTTTGCGATCTCCTCGAGGATATTTGCTTGTTTGCTGAAGCCGCAACTGTTCGACGATTTGAACAGAACCAGGGGCCACCACGGTAAAGAGGTAAGCACGCGTAGAAGAGTAAACCAAGTAACCAGGTAAGCGTGTAAGGCTTTAGAAGTTCAGATAACCACGATCCCATAGCCGTAGGTCCATCGGTTGATGACTCATTATCCGCTAACCAGAGCCCGCCGGGCAGGGTTGGTAAGTGGTCTTTATTTTATTTCGCCTAGACAATCGTTTACATATAAATTCCCTTTGTCCAATCGAAATGTCCCTCTAGATAGTGAGAGGGAAACCCTCACTATGTTGTTATGCACCGTAAAACGAGCAGTGTTGTATTACGTAAGCGAGACTACAGGGTAACCATTCACCCCTGAGCAGTCTAACCCATTACTTAAATATCAACAAATGAGTGACAGAGAGACCCCTACAACGCGGCAGGCCTAGTGCTAAAGGTTTACAGCCGCTTTCATCTTTTTCTTGGAGGTTTCTCGAAAACTCATCTATTTGGGACTTACTAGCACATGTTATATACGCTTAGCTTAAAGAAATTATAATCTATTATAAAGGGTCTGACTTTCTGTGTTCCACGATATTGAGTACGTTCTTGTCTACTGTAATAGGTCATTGGTGCCCCTACATATCCTAAGGATCAATTGCACTTTGCACTTGGTTTATGTTCGAAGAAATTCGGTATTTTTAAATATCTATTTTTACTGTTGTCCACGACAGCTAGCCAAAATAGTAAGCTAGAATGAGTTTCGGTTGATCCTACTCAGTAAAACAACAAAACGAGAACTTGGAATGAGAGAATTTGTGTCTGAGTAGGAGAACGCAGCAAGGACTCGGAAGTGCACAATCTGGCAAATTCTCTATGTTTTGGGTTTCAGTATGGCGCCGAGTTCTTCCACAATTTATGTAAATTATAAATTACGAGTGGATAGCTAACTAATACGGTCTGGTAAGCCGCTTCAACGCGCCGCAGCTCTCCTGCTGATTAATCTGTGTGCTAGCGTACTTACCTCAGCAGCTATCGCAAACAACAGACGCCACTAGAAATTTCACCAGCCTATAAGTTATCAATATAGCCTAACAAGCGCTGCGGATGAGGTTAAGGAGATCAAATCCTACGCCTATCAAGTGTTTCTAAGAGAACCATTTCGTAACGTAAACAATATAGCAGGCCTCCGGCGGTTAGCAACCGTAGCATATCCCCCAATGAAAATGCACATGCGCGCTTGAGGCTGGTGAATTCTGATTGATTTTTAGTGATACATAACAATTATGCCGCGACTGGGGTTGTATTCAGTTTATTTCCATTATTTGGGGGCCAAGAACCCACTATACGCAGTTCTCGATGATACACTATCCCTTGCCTTGTTCCTGGAAAATTCAGCATGCGTGTCGAATGAAATATAAACATAAAAAATAGTAAAGCAAAGACTTCAACTTCTTGCTCTCCTCAGCAGAGAACCTCATCACTGAGATCACTATCTGTGTATAGCAACCCCTTATAATCTAGAGGCGATTGTTACGGGCTAGGGCCCTATTGGTGGAACGGCTTAGTCAGCCGTTGTATTCTAGCCTATATATAGTCGTTTGGTCGCCACTCCTTCGCAGGGCTTCCGTTTTACTCCCTACGTAATTTTATAAACAGCATGTTCAATATAGCCTACTGGCTAGCCCGTCACAGCGATATTGAACTAGACGAAAACCATGGCTTCGCAGCAGCCAGGCCACGATGCTTTGGTTGTCCGAACCAAGACCCATACGGTGCAGCAATCAGACCACAATTCTCTAGTTATCCGAACCAAGGCCGCTGCGGAACATGCCAAGCCGTGTACAAACAAACCGATCCTGAACGAAATTCAGGAAATTGCGTAGCGTATAGCAAATTGCTGAGACAGAGAGAGTTGATGGAATGCTTAAGCAAATTATCACAAGGCCTATACGTAGGGGTAAGTAATAGTATACGTTGTTGCGCAAGGGTCCTCAAAACACCTATCTACGTACTACTACTATACACAAACAGTCTCTTTGTTCCAAGACTGTGACACAAATAAATATGAGGTTCGAGCTAACGAAAATACCTATTGGTGATAAATGCAATAAAGCTCTAGAGTTAGTGAAATCTCTGGGGATCGAATACTACGTCCCCACGATCGACGGATTAGCAAACGGATTCGCGGGCCGCGAGCGCGGGCTAGCATCTTGAGCTTTTCCAAAAGGAAATACGCGTAGTTGCTTCAATTTCCCAGAGAACATTGAAGAGCTCGATCGCACACTAGATAAGTATAATCACCTACCAAGAGATATGGTATGTAGATAGGAAAGGGTTTTAACAATAGATACAGAAACTGCCATCACCGGAATCTTGCCTTCATTGGAAGAGCCCAATCCCCCAATTGGAGCCTAGATGGGAAGGGTCTGCGGTTAGGGTTCTCTAAATCACGTAGAGAAGGGACATTCTAAAGATAGCAATGTAGCTAGGCAATGAGTTGTGTATGAATACGAATAGGAAAGTCCTAGGATATAGGAGTAGCGTATCTTCGTGGGTCCGTTCTCGAACGAGTGCGTAACCTTTAATTAAATTGTTAGAATAGTCACTCTTAGGGAATTCTAGGGATCTCTCAGTTGATCTTGCGTTTTCATTTTACCATTTTGATATGAGCGCCTCGTCACTATTCATTTACGCGATATCGTTGTCACATTTTCAAGTTTAAAGGACATGTGTCTCCTACATCTGCTGGCGAGTTATGTAGTATTTTTAACATGCCTAACTACATACATAACAACACAAAATCCTCTAACTTAGTTATCCCTCCAGGGCAGGTAGCTCGCGCTTCTTCTTGCTGCACGCGAGCCTGGTATCGACGGCGGCATCATTGAGCGTTTGCTTCGCGTTCTGGAAGAAATACTTGCCGTTCGCGATGCTTTGTTCAGAATACGTAGCATCCCAGACGGCGATGCCGGCGAAGCTCGACCGGCAGTAGTATGCGCTCGCCAACAACTTGGTCTGGGCGACTGTGATGTAAGCGCCAGTGCTAGCGGCAGCATTCGCTCCAGGCAAATTTATGAATATGGGAGCGCCTTTACTGTACGTTGTGCTGTTGAGCCATGTGACCCAAGAGTCGAACGTGAAGCCCGACACATTGAAGGCGCCTCCAGGCACATAGTTAGGGTTTCCAGCGATCCATCCACGGGCCGAGCACGCCTTCGTATTGTAGAACTGGACGAAGAGCATGTCGAACTTGGTAGCCTGGAGCATGTCGGCCATGTTGGCGTCGGGGACAACACACTGCGGCGAACCCGTCAAGTAGTATGGCTTGTCGTTGACGGTAGCATACAGGGTCCGGAGTCTCTTGACAAGCGCCTTATAGCCAGCCGAGCTGTCAAGCGAAGGGTGCTCAATATCCATGTCGAAGCCGTCGACGCTGAATTCGTTGATTGTCGTGTTGCCACTGGTTGTGTTCGTGTAATCGAAAGGTCGCGGCTTGTTAAGCGAGGTCCAGGCGTCCTGCCTGGGGCCAAACATGCCCCAGAGCTGGTTCGCAAAGCTCGTTCCATTAGTGGCGCCGTTGACATTGTACTCGGTTGTCGCGCCTCCGACAGACATGAAGATCTTCTTATTGCTAGTTTGTCGGCAGATGTATAGGTCCTCCTGTAGGTTCGGGCATTTCAAAAGGAAGTTCTTCGATGGGTCCTTTACGCCCTTGAAGCCCGGGCCGTTGTACGCCTCAGAACTGCACTGGTTGCCGTAGTTGAGGCCTGGGTAGCCATTGCCTTGCTCGGGGAAGAGGTAAACGAAAGATAGGATAATAATATCAATAGTCGGGTCGGCACAGTAGGTGGTCAGTCGCTTCTGGTTTGGACCTTGGCCCTATTATTCAAACTCACATTAGTTATAACCTTCTCACTCCTTCAACCTTAACCACCGTCATCCTATTATGATGTGTTGATGTGAAAGTTTCAACTTACATAATATACAGCAACATTGTTCTTGGATGTAATATCAAACGCTGCACTGGCGAAAGAGAACAACGTCGAAATCAGAAGAGAAGCAAGAGCAACACGCGCCATCGTAAATTAGAAAAAATGAGTGACTGTGGTATAAAAGAATGTCGTAACGAATGTGTAACACACCTACCTACCGACTCAAGCAGACAAGATGAAGAGAAAAACGCCGGCTATCGTGACATTTTATCTGTGAGCGCACAACCCCCTTAACCACCAAGAACTTTTAAAAAATCCAGCCAAGTGAATCTGCCTGCAGAAAGACCTTACCACGACGTCCCAATGCGGCTGCAATACCGAGTGAAACGATCCTTCGGAGTCGACTACCAGGCCAGCCCTTTGCCTTGAGTCTCGGCTGTAAGCCGCCTAGGCTGACCTAGGCTGAAGCTATATCAACGCCGTTGCCAAGCTTAGCTTAAAGGTCCTAGACTAACTACAAGGATGCGACCTTATTGGCGTAGCGTAGATCCCTTCTTCATTTAACTTAATTACTTAGATCTTGGCGTCGCCTAGATCGTCAATGGTCTGTTCTGTAGCCTGCGCTACCATAGGGAAGGAAGTTATTTTAGGCATCCTCGTCGCTTCAAAGAGGAAACTAGAGGCCATCGCGACCTTGTCGTCTACCTATTCCTATCTAGTTTCTCTCCTCAGGCCCCACCGTTCTATTCCCCCTCCATGTAATTACTTAATGCATTGCTCAAAGCCAATTGGCCGACTTCCGAACGCATTCAATTAGTAACACGGGAGTTGAAGCTCGACTTGGTTCGATAAGTCTTGGGCTTCTAGGCATGAGAATCGCTAAGCATTGAAGAACGCGTTGAAAAAGAACATGATTAAGCTTAGAAGCTTCTTCGCCAAGGGCCCTGGCATAGCTTAGTAGTGTATCTAGCAGTCATAGGAGTCATTGTTTTTCAGATTTACGAACACACTAATTGTTCATGTGTTGCTGTCCCAGGCACCACGAGAGCTTCTCGCTTACATCTTAGTTCGTGAAACACCCCTGGCAGATTTACAGGATACCCCTGTCATGCAACGTTACCGATTGCATACCTACCAGTTCTAACTATCCCCAGACTACTTACTACTCAGTTGCACTATCGTCATAATTTTCCGACGTGAATCATTCCTAAGTTCTTGTTCGGGAACCGCCTACGAGAGCTGAACTCAGGCAGGACTATGAATCAAGGACTTTTGTGAAGCGAATTGCCATGGCTGTTTGGTGTTCAGAAAGTTCTATGAACATAATTTCCGGCTGGCGTAGACCTACAGCAAACCTGCTTCAACAGGTGGATGTCCAAGAATCTTAGGGAGTCGCAATCGATTCCAGGTGAATTCTTGACGGATGCCGACGGATGCCGAGGCCATTCTAGCTACACGGAAACAACCGAAGGCGTCTTTCGCTTCGCATATTTAGTTAGGCAATCGACGGGGCCGAGAGGATTCACTTATCTAGTCATTTGCACGACTCCAAAATTTGCAAACATAAGCCATTGATACTGTGAAAACTGCGCAACGCGTGCCTAAATAAAAGAGTCAAATGATCACGCAGTTAGGTGACGCAGAGAAATGTTCCAACTCAAAATCGTCCCATTATCCAGGGCCAAGTGAGTCACTCACCGTCACCCTAGCCTCAGCAAATCTGCAACGTACGAACAACCCCAGACCCTCACACTTCCCCGCCGTATAATGTACACTACACCGTCTAACGTCAGCGGCGACAAGGACGAAGCAAGTGCCCCAATAAGGGCAATGCGTCAGCCACTAGAAAGCTTATCAGATGGCGCTAAACCATCTTGATAGACGTCGTCCCAACATTCACGATCGCTCGGGTCAGGCCCCCAACGCCAAGCATTCTTATCAGATCTTTTCGCGGGTCATAGTTCAACCGCAGTTCAACAACAACACCTAGAGCGAGTGGTCATCGATCGTCACCAGGCACGCTTGTGCCCCCCAGGAATCTTTGTACCGATAATATGCATATGCGTGTTTGCACCTCACCGCCATCGGCGTCCGTCCGGAGCCGAAACATGGCGCTCGGGCGCCCGAGATGATCGCCCTATATGCCTCTTCTGGGCCGCTATTTTCCCAGTTGGTCGGCTATAGTTCCTCGACAGCTTCCGTTTATGGTTGGCGCGCGTGGAGTAAACGGATGGAAATCCCCGGCGTGCAGCATGCAAGTACGCGTTGCTTCTTTCCACGACGGGAATCTAGCGTGTATTGCGTAGACGGTTCCGTTGTCGGTGCCGGGAGGATTACACCCAAAGATCCGCTTCGTAATTCCATGCCAGCGGCTACTTATCTTTTAAATCAGGGTCTCTCGGCCGTATATATTCAGTGACATCTCGAGCGCCGCAGACATTGATACCCAGGCCTGTAGACTTTAGGTCAGTGGTACCGGACGTGATAGGACGCGAGGACCTAATTATCCAGGTATAACCGAGGTGCGGCGGCTTTGTTACATCTAGAAGCACTTTTATCGGAGCGCCAGCGTCAATATGCTTGTCGCGAACGAGATGGCGCCTCAGGCGAACAAAGAATCAGTAATGGAGACCGAAAAGATAACGAACGAGAAACCCGCCGACATAGAAGCTATCCCTATGGTAGATGATGCCGATGAAGCTACACAGCATCTTGAAAGACTTCGGAAACAGTATAGCGTGAGTCGCAATTCCTATTTTAACTCACTGGGGTGAATCTAACGATGGTGCCCTCTTTCAGGCAACATGGGACAGCCCGGACGACCCAAAAGACCCATATAACTGGTCTTCGTGGAAGAAGATATCGATCGGCATCGTCATGGGACTTGGTGCGCTTGTGACCTTGGTGACGGCGAGTGTGACGGCCGCCGCGCTCGGGGACATCGCCCGGGACCTCCACCTCGACCCGGCAACGGCGCAGATCAGCTTCTCCGTGTATTTTCTAGGCCTCGCCTTCGGTCCCTTTCCCATTGCTGCCATTAGTGAGATGAACGGCCGCAGGAACATCTGGATCGCGGCAAATATTTGGTTCATACTGTGGAATTCGCTTTGCCCAGTCGGTTACTCCAAGGGCCTCATGATTGCTGGGCGATTCCGTAAGTAATTATCGAGGCCTAGCAACCCCGAAGCACTCGCACCTCGTGCGTGAGACGGTGATTACTGATCATTGATCCTATAGTGGCCGCTTTGGGTGCCAGCGTTGGAAACACTGTAAGTCTCCTTAAATATTACGCAAGTTTAAGTGCCTTTTCGGCCATTGCGTAGATATATAAAGCTAACTAGAGCACCTCTTCCACTACAGCTCGCCGCACCTGTTATGACGGACCTATTCCACGAGAAAGACCGCGGCAAATCTCTCGCCATCGCCGGCCTCCTGCCCTACCGTAAGCCCCCTAGAGTCTTTAATTCCCCTTCTTGGCATGCCTGAGAATCAAAAATCGCCTCAACAAGCTTTTTTTGCTCTTACTACCCCCTCAAGCTCCTGATATTGCAAGTGATTTTTACCACGAGTGGACATTATTGACTCCGGCGTTATAAACAGTCGGGCCTGCTTTAGGTCCCATCATTGGAGGATTGGTGAGCCAGCTCATCGCCTGGCCCTGGCTCTTTTATATCGTCAGCATCATCGATACAGTAGTGCTCGTAATCGGCATTCTCATCCTACGGGAAACCTACACGCCGATTCTATTACGCAGAAAAGCGGCAGCTATGGCACGGCTTGATCAAGCGACGGCCGTGGCAACGCCAGCGGGAATGAATCAGTGGGTGTTCTGGCAAGACTTCTTCGCGCGCCTGCGCGTCAACATGCTCAGGCCGTTCCGGATCCTCTTCTACCGGCCCGTGATGCAACTCGTCACGCTCAACATGGGGCTGGCGTTCGGCATCTACACGCTGATGTTGTCCACCTTCGCGCAGCTCTGGGTCGAGCGGTACGGGCAGTCGAAGCTGTCGAGCAGCTTGCACTACATCTCCATCTCGGTCGGGATTAGCTTGGCGACGCAGATTGGCGGGCGAGCGATGGATTGGATCTACCGGCGTCTGCGTGAGCGCCACGCCCGGACATCCGGTGTTGGTGCCGGCGGAAAGCTGCCCCCGGGAAAGCCCGAGTATCGTGTCCCGTACAGTATGATGCAGACATTTCTTTTTCTTCCCATCATATATACCGCCACTATTAGAGAAACACTCATTCGTCTTCTGTTCCAATTCTGCAATCTCACCTTAAATGGGACCCCAGCCAAACAATATATATCTATATACTAACCCTACTAAACTAAATAGTGCTTCCTGGCGTCCTGCTTATGCCCGCTGGGCTTTTCTGGTATGGATGGAGTGCGCAATATCACTACCACTGGATTATAGTCGATATCGGAGCAGCGGTATTCACTATGGGTAGTTTTATCGTGAGTATCCCTATACCTGCCTACCTATATCTCTTTCATAAGAGCCATTTGCCTAGCAGATCCTAGAAGCACGCGCTTCTTCGTTAGGTATATCCCTACAAAACCAAGCTTCGAGGTGCTTTTAAAAGGCGTTTAGAGTTGATTCTATTAAACTAGTCACGGTTTCCCGCCCGCCCCTTTCCACCGCATTTAACCACTAACCAGTCAACGCAGTATTCCCAAGCCCTCAACGCGTACATCCTCGACGAGTTCAGGGAGTACGGCGCCTCCGCCATCGCGGCGGTTCGCATACTATCGCAGATCCTCGGCTTCGCCTTCCCGATCTTCGCGCCGCAGCTCTACGAGACCCTGGACTACGGCTGGGGCAACAGCCTGCTCGCGCTGGTATTCGTCGTGCTGGCGTTTCCGGTGCCGGGATGCCTGTGGCTGTGGGGAGAGAAACTGAGGGCGATGGGTAGACGGCGCACCGAAGACACAACTAGTTCAAGTTGAGTTAAGTTGGGTTGAGCATAACGCCCCATTTTGGCCTAGTTATTAATATGATATGAAAACCAACTCTTCCGCAACCGAATGATCCCATCCCAGCCAATCCCATCATCCACAGGCTTGCGCGCTCCCTCATGCCCAATTTAAGTGACCAGCCGTTGTGACCAAAAAAGAAAAGCAATCTCGTAGATTTTGGACCGTCATGACTCATTCAAGATTAAAATGAGGGGAGAAGAAGAAGAAACAATGGAGATAAACAAAAGCATAAACACCGCCTGCTAATGCGTCCGTCCGTCCCCCCGTCCGTCAGTTCGCCTGGGTGTCATGGCCTGCGCCCTTTCCCAATACACAGTTCTCTTTTCTTTCTAACGCCTGAATCCCAATGCTCTGTAGTGGAGTCTTAAAGTGGTATCCCAGCCAATGATTCTCGTGTTCCGTGATGATTGGGGGGAATGGAAGGGGGCGAAATACTTAAGCGAATGACCCTTGAACGTGTATGAATGGGGTACATTTCGCAGGGCTTACTTCACGGTTCGGCTCTTATCGCATTTGGCGATGGGCCGCCGCCACAATGTAGTTTTGTATCACGCTACTATCACACGCAGAGTGTCGTAGGATCTCGTCCTTCAGGTTTAGGATCTCGTCGCGCAGGCCGTTGGCCTGGTCAAGCAGCCTCCTATTCTCCCGCCTCAACTCTCGCTCGCGTTGCTGTAGCCCGGCGTTGTGCTGTTTGGCCCTCAGCCGGCATTTGCGGGCCGCGACACGATTCTTCTCTCGGTGATGGTTGTTGATATCTGGCGCCACGCCCCGATCGACGGAAGCGGTTGGGGATAGTGATGTCGTGCGTCTCACCGACCCCGTGTCCTCTTGGCTCAGTTCACTAGACGTTCTATCACGGGTTCTATTGAGATCGCGATCGGGTGAAGCTTCTGCGTCCGGATATGGCCTGCCCGGAACGAGGTCTGCTGTGCCCAACGGATTTACAACAGTCGACTGCTCTATAGTTTGTTCCTGTGCAGATGGCCTCGGTGCTATAGAGCCACTTCCTGGCCTGGGTCCGCCGCTAAATCCCTAGCAAGGAAGTCAGAGGTGCCTGGATCTGAGATGGGGGGGGGGGGGGGTTTTGGCTGACTTTGAAAAGGCCGATTCTGGAGTAGCTCGACATCGGCGCGGGTTAGCGCAGAGACTTACTTCGTTTGCCAAAGCATACGGCCAACTGCCTGTGTGTGCGTCGCTCGCCCCTTTTTCGAGGCGTCCGAAGCACGGCTCACGATGGCACCCTACATCTCCGGCGGGATGATCCCATGAGAAGTCTAGCGTAGGTGTGGCATCACTATCAGATAGGCCACTGGGATATGGTAGAGTATAGTTATGACGAGGGTCATTCTCGATGCTTTGGCTGATGGCTATTGTTTCGTTTATCATGGCCAGTGAGTAGGGGGAAGGGAGTGGGCCATCGCAGGTATCCATCAGACTTCGAGTCAGAGTCAGTTGATTGGTTGGGTCTGGGGACTCGTGTCCAGTATATTGAGTGTCCGTTCTCGGGCTTCGCGACGCCAAAGTCTCGCCGCCCACCTGTTCGTGTACGTGGTAGGTATGGCCGGTATGTGGGGTGAAACGATTATTTGATCACTTGGTCTCGCAGTCGAAATGGGTAGTGCCGGAAATGAGCTACAGGCCGGGTGGACAGGAGACGATGTGTTCCTAAGAGGACACGCTATGTTCACTTGGGGAAGAAGGCTGCTCTATCTACTATGTAGTCTGGGCAGGGGAGGGGTCGGCGGGGGACTATATCGCCTAGCCCGGCTGGGGATCTATGACGATGACGACGGATCTCTCGCCGGAGCAAACATCTTCTCACACATCTGGAACCCCAGTCCGGTTCTTGTTGTGAGATACAGCCGCCCATCTCCCCATCTCCTGGGCCGCCTGCTTTCATCAACGCCGAGATAAGTACGGCCGGGCGCGCTTCCAAAGTGACTTGACCCGACTTGATCTTGATCGGAGGCGCCGCCGTAGACGGGGACCCAATGATGCTGTGCTACTTAATATGGGTGGGTAAGAGGAGTGGACAGCTAATCAGTTCTCATTTACTACTACCATACCTAGTAGTTTACTACCATAGCATGTATGAGAGCTCGGCGTGGGCCTCGAGCTTCGGATTTCGAGGAGGATAGAAGATAGACGACCCTCGATGGGATTCCCGTCATAGGTGCGTCAGTTGAGATGATACTGCAGCTAGCCACATGTTGCGCGCCTATACAGGTAAGTGGCC
This sequence comes from Nemania abortiva, assembly GCA_022578505.1. Taxonomy (NCBI): domain Eukaryota; kingdom Fungi; phylum Ascomycota; class Sordariomycetes; order Xylariales; family Xylariaceae; genus Nemania; species Nemania abortiva. Next base: position 216,500 of record MU392546.1, read on the forward strand.
AGGGTCATACAGTGTTGCATGGCCACCACCCACGGAACACTTGCCATATACTGCCATTGGCACATAGTTACAGTAACACTACATCGTCCTTCACCTAGGTGCTGGATCGGTAACGCGTACGAATGTAGTACCTGGCTAGATCTTGAGCGCGATTGACTGGAGCTGAATCTGAAGTCTTGCACTTACATACTCGTGCGCTATAGTTAGTCCCACGCTACATTATTTTTATATCGACGGAAGAAGGCAAACGCGGTCGAAGTCCGCCGGCGTTAGATAGATTACCTCCGACCGTCCGCCATTGCTGCAATAAACCGTAGGGACAGCAGGCGAATATCAATGTATAGATAGGTAGTTGTCGACGGATTCTGTGTTACTGGACAGTTACTATATACTGTACAGAAGAGAAACCTGTTCCGCGGAGGATGTCGTCATATTCTGCAGGGTCTAGGTAGGTATCTAAAGTGTTTTTTTTAAGGTTCGATGTTGGCGCGATGTTGGTGCGTACATATGTAGGTAAGTACTCTAGTAGCGGGTAGTAGCTACATACAGCGGGCAGGTATCTATTGGGAGGCCGTCATCTACTACAAGTAGTGTGTCCATAATGGACAGTGCCTACCTACCTAGTATGTAGTACAGGTATCAAAGTCAGGCAATGGAGGGGAATACTCCCCGGTGCTCTCACGAACGGCTCTCTAAGCCTCAATAGTTACCGTGTATTCGCATTGCCCTCGACATGTCACATGTCAGGATGTACAGCTGTACTCCACGGCCAATCAAACACAGCGTTCGGCCCCAACACCGAAACTGGGTTGACCAATAGGATATCAGAAGACCACTGGAAGATGTACCGGCAGGGGGTCTCTCCAACTTCTGTCCAACCACTTAGCTAATCGGGCGGAACAGTTCGAAGCCCCGCCGTTGCAATTGGGCAATGGGGACACAAGGAGCATGGATGGTCTTTGTTCGAAATACACATGTCGACCCAGACCTTTGAGAAAGAGAAAATGCCTACCTACCTCGCCTACCTGCCTACCTCCACGCACGTAGCCCCGTGTCCCTGTTACCCGTCGTTTCGACACCCTGATCTCCTATCTAGTCTACATAGATCAGCGTACTCCAGTAAAGAAATCGCTAAATCACTGATCTAGAATAACTCGATGCCATAGCCATATTGCTCTCCAGATGGACTTTTTGCCAACATCCTCTGCAATCGATAGAGCAATTCATTTACCCATTCGGGTTTGTCGGATACACGCTTACCTAGGTACGCTCAGGGGCGGTTTTCAAGTCTCCCCTTTTAGGAAATCCCGCTAGAAATAGCCAAGTCTGAGCCAAGGAATAAGATCGACGCTTAACCACCCCACGCGAAAGGTTTGGCAACCCCACTTACCATATTCGGACCAACACGATCGATTTCTCTTGTCCCTCGGTTCCAAGCTAAGCCGAGCTGGTAGAAAAAAATCGGATGATTCCCCAGAGTCGCAAATGCTATATTGTACTAATTAGCCATATATCAACTCGAACGAGCACACGCGACTATCCAAACGGTGGGGTTTGCCGGCTCAGGTTTAGATGGGACCATTGGCAATTAGAGACACTTTCCAGTTGGGAGGGCTAATTGGACGAGTTTTGTCCCTGGCTCGATAGCCCCATACTCATGCAATGGTAAAAGCTTCTGGGTGTGGTACTTACACGTGTATACTGGGCAGAAAAATACGAGCCAACCAGACTACAGCTCCCCACGAGCATCGACACAAACAGTGCTTAGTCACGCAATGGTTAATTACAGTCATGATGCTTACAAGTACCGTCGAAACACTGCACTTCAGGGGAATTAGTCTCGCAGCAAAGTCAGTCTCCTTCACCTCCAAGACAGGCAGATCTCATACAAGACATTGCTTCTCTACTAGGTCCACTACTAGAGATCTGATCGTAATTACAGCAGTATCTTGTTACCCAGATCATCAGTTCAAATTCGGCTGCATTCATGACCAAACTAGTTCAGGTCTCTTCTCAGTTGTACAATTCTTCATCGTGATGGGTTTCAAACGGATCGAGCCCACGGCACCGGGTCCGGATGCGAGTTTCATGAGTTTTATACAGTCGTCCAATAATACAAATTACGTAGCCAACACAGCCTAACCCAGTCCTTCGACGTGCGCCTTTCATCGAAACACGTCAACAGACGATACTCATAACCCACATCCAACATATAGATATCATTACAAATTATGGTCACGAGGGACCCAACCAGGCCACAGCCGTGTGTGCGACGCAAACATGCTCACAGACTACTGCCAATAAGCCGGTAATGCAGAATGATAAAAAACGCTCATCTAGAATGTTGATGCAGTGGCTCCGGCAGCATGTTGCTCCACGTGAAAAAAAAAAAAATGACTGTTAGGAAACATGGTATCTCCGCTCCATGGAAAGCAAATATGTGAGGTGATGGTATATGGGGGTATAGAAGCGAAAATCGTTCAATATGGTGGCAAGGAATTTATGCCGTCCGTGGCGGACCTCTACCACGCTACATCCTCGTCTCCTCTCTCAGCCGGCTATTCGAAGTTTGGTGGTTCACCACGTTCCCCATGAACATTGAACTCTCTCGCCTCTTCGACTTATTACCGAAAGATGCATCAAGCATGCCGTTAGAGTTTGAGCTATAGTCTTGTTCGTAAGGAGACCCATAGCCATAATGGGGTCGATCGTACGTTGGCTGTTTGAAAGCCGGAATCGTCGCTGTGGTCGGATCATAACCAGGTGGGGCAGCAAATCCGCTTTCATAAGCCGGACGAATGGTCGCCTGCACGTTAAGTCCTTGGGTTGGGACTGGTCTCGGTGGTGGCGTACCCGCCGCCCGGAAACCGGGTGGTGTAGGCGTCGATCGTTGCTGCACTTGTTCAACGAGTCGCTGTCGATGAGGTGACTCGGTCGTACCAGCAGTTGAGGGGCGTCGCGGCTGTGCTTCTACGGGTGGTCGAGAATCCGCTTCCGAGACAGGCGACGGTAATTCATATTCCTCGGGTTCTATGCCAAAGATACCTTGATAATTCTGTAAAAGGAGGGCAAACACGGGGGCCGGGATATTTAGTGTAGGCGAGAAGACTATGCCCACGTTACGCACTGTCATCTTATTCATGTCGGAGTGGTTGATTATTTTGATCAAGAAAGCGATGAGATATTTGAGCAACGTCTCGTTGGCCAGCGGGAGACGTTGCACAAGTTCCGATAGCGCCGCAATCTTCTCCCGGTGATTTGGCATCTCCGTAACAGACACGAATTGCATGTGAAGATCTCGAGTGAGAATAGTAGTAGGGAGCTCACGCAGATAAAGTTTCAAGAGTGAAGCCACAGCGTGAATATCGTAGTAGGTTTCGTCCGTAAGGATATTGACGTCACCCTCTTGATTAAATCGTTCACGTAACTGCTTTATGACGAGATTAGAGCCGCTGAGACGGAAAATTCCTTCTTCTAGGATCGCATTCTTTAGGTCGAGATACTGGATGCAGCGGTAGACAACGGCTGGTAGGGGTACGTTAGTATCGACGGGTCCGCAGTACCTCACGGCCTCAGCCAGTGGTGCTCCAAAAACTTGTCGTACAGGACCACGAGACTCCATTTGTGGCTGGGGTGTACTTCCTCCGCTAGAATTATACAGAGGATCTTGATCGTCAGAAGATGAACGAGCTTTGGGTCCGAAACCGAAGAAACTGCGTTTACGCTGTTTCTTTTCCTCGTTGGAGGGTCCAGGCTGAAGTAAGTTGGTTTTACTACCCCACGTAGCCGAGTCAGATATGATATGAGGGTCTTTGGGTGCTGATATCGTGTATAGGGAAGATGCCGGTTTCTCTAGAAGTTCAGGGCTCGCCGTGCCTCGCCGGCGGGGTGGTGCCCCCTCAGGTATATCGCCTTGTTTAGCTGTATCATAACTCATCCCAATAAGCGCGTCTTGGCTCTCGTTCCGTAGTTCTAGATTTTTCCCTTGTCCGTACATTTTCTTTTTCGCGTTCGCACCAGTTACGTGAGTCTGATTGCCATGGCTATGGCTGCTAGGCTTGAGTGAATTCTCATCCTCGTTTGGATCTCGATAGTCAATCCAACGCAAGAGCGTGTCAACCCATTGATCGCGCTCCTGGTCGCTTTCAGCACACAACACGTGCTTTACATACGTACTTGCATCTTTCTTCTTCGGCTCCAAAACTAAGAACGCGTGTCGATATTGGTTGTCCGGTTCATCGCCAGTCGATCCACCAGCTGGAGAGCCATCGGTATTGTGCTGAGCCTGCTTCCCAATCTGCGCACCTATGAGCTTAATAGTCCCTAGGTGCGCTCCTCCGGGAGTCTCATAGTATCTCAGATTGGGGCTATCGAGCACGAAGTACCGAGCTTTCCATCCGCCAAAATTCTTCCCTCTCTTCGTCAGATACCCATTTTTGAAAGGTCTTCCATCTGGTCCCTTCTTCTGAGGGCTTTTCTCGCCGTCGTCGTTCGTGAGCGAAGTGTCATCGCTATTAGGTGGTAGAGCATTGGTAGAAAGGTATTTACAAAGTTCGACAGCAGTCGGCAGGTCAAGTAACGTGTTTAATAGCTCATCCAAGTAGTTATCGAGAACGGTGCGGCGAGCATCCAGCTTGGCGGGGGCGTGTCCACTGAATAGGGACCGATCGGGGGTTTTGGCAGTGAAGGAGGAGCATTGTTTCATTCTTTGGTCAAGCTTTGCGAGAGAGCTGGTATCTTTTTCCACCCTCCACAGCTCCCCGCCCCCAAATCTAGATAGAACTGCAAGTGTGAAGACGGGGTCTTCTTCAAGCTGCGTAAGAGAAAGTAGGCTTGCCCGAGACGGTCTCATTCGAGACGAGGCTACCTTAACAGCGACAGATGGTAAGGCATTTGGAGGGAGTAGTAAGTCAGGATATTCCTCAGTAGTAAGACCACGATATATCTCAGTGCGTCGAGGCTGTTCGAGACCTTGTGCTTCCTTAATAGTATGGACGGACTTCGGAGAGGCCAAATTTAGCGACTCAGAAGTGGTCGTATGAAGCTTGGGTGTGTTTGGCGGGAGCGGTATCGGTTGTCGAGGGGCTCTAGGAGATAGAGGCAGGCCTCCAGAAACCATACCACGAGGCGATACGGGTGGCGAAAATGCACTAGGCCGAGGGCTTGAAGGTAATCCTGGGCTCATCAATGCAGGATGTAGCCTCTGTTGGGATTCATTCCCACTAAGCACGCCAGCTAAAGATGCCGGGATATTGTCTCGCACCACCAATGGCTGAGCCACTTTAGTACGGGGGCTGACGGGCACGTCAACTGCTATGTGTTGAGTCTCCTCTGATACAGGCGTCCCCTTTTGGCTACCCTTTTTGCTCTTCTTAGAAAGGCTACGTGCCTCGGCCTCCTGTTGCGCAATGATTTCTCTCTCGCGGTCATCGTCTTCCCTTGTACGTCTGCGTCCCCTTGACTCAACAACGGGAATTTCATCTACTTCTAGTAAAGAATCGTAATCCGACTCGGAATCGTTCTCATCAATACTTGGTGCCTGCGTTACGCTAGGATTTTTCTTAAGCTGTAAAGGGGCAGGTGGAGGTTTTCGAGGTGGAGGAGCGGGCGGAGGTGGGAACTGTGAAATCCCTTGGTCTATCAATGGGGTCGCTTCGATTATGGATACGGTCGGAGGCATTGGTTGAGGCTCGCGCGGAGGTTTGCTTGGAGCAGCTCTCGACGGAGGCAGTCCAAGATGAATTGGGAGTTCATGCGCAGCATTAGTGGCGTTTTTTACTGCATCGACAACTCTGTCCTGTTCCTCGTGGTCAAAATGATCTAGTGCATGCTCCGAAGGCTTTGGCATGGCATGTGTAGGATCCAACATTTCCTGAACCTTCGAAGGATTCTCATGCGGCATACGATCCGCAGGAGGAGTGATCGGATAGGGAGCGAGATTCATATCCACAGGAGAATGCTTCGTACTATCCGAATCGAGATTCGACGGTGATCGAGGCGCAGTATTATTTTCCGGTTTCGAGACCTGCACCTCAACCGTGGGAGGACTTTCCATTCTCGACGAAGAAATGTTTGGTTTTGCATGGTCGTCATGGATAGCAATTACCTCCTTCAGCTTTTTCCTATACTTATCCTTGTCTTTCAATGCACGATCTAAGTCCTTATTCAGGCCAAGAATCATAGCCCTCTGTTTGTCCACCAAGCGCCATAGTTGCGCATTTTGTTGAGACTGTGACTGCTTCTCTTTTAACAGATATTGAATCACGGCCTCGGGAGTCCCGGCTGCTCTAATCAGATTGGCAACATCGTCCTGTGAACTTTGCTGTGAAGGCGCTCGTGATGATATAGCAGAGACTGCAGAGTCGATTGATGATGTTCTCGGGGCCGCTCTCGCAGACTCGACCTTCGAGAGGGACGACCCACTGGCCATTTTGGGTAGGCTTACAGCAGCAGAGCCTGCTGGCTTCGTCCTAGCAATGGGGTTCGGTAGAGTTCGAGAGTCATTCGGAGGAGAGAACGAGCTCAAGCTAGACGAAGGAGTTAGTCAAGTCGTGCATCCCGAGTGGGATCGCTACGTATCAAACGAGTGCCCTTTCAATGTTTCAAAAACGCACCCAGGACTAGTTGTGATCGGAGTTGCTGGTGGAGATATCTCGAGGAAACTTGTGCCCCCAAGAACAGAGTGATCGGGTCGGGAGGGTCGCTGGGCTTCCCTAGGGGATTGTAGAGCCGACTCAGACGCTGACGGAGAAGGCAAGGGAGACGGAGCTAGAGGATTAAGGGCCGGTGACGGGAAGTTTGCGCTGCTTGGGCTCACACTAGGCGACCTGTTGGCGATGCTCGTTTGCAAAGGGCTCGGCGCTGCTTTTCGTTGAGATCTGGGTGGAGATCTTGGTCAGCACGGTCTCGATACTGTCTTTCGTAGCTAGTGTAGGTAGCTGATGAGTGGCTGGCTTTCGTCGCTGTAGACGTAACGCGGCGTCTTTCTACAGGCCGAGGCCGCACGTGCAAGAGCAGGATTCCAAGCCAATTCCAGTCAAGCGGTTAGTTCTCAAAGAGACACGCCTTTTTACTTCTGGCCAACGGGATTCGAGAACTATCAGTGAGAAACACAACGCAATGCAATGCAGGTACGTAGGCTTCCCGGAAGTGTAGAGAGTAGCGTGAGAAGCAATCCCTTTCTTTCGCCCTTCATGATATATATATGTGTGCAATCACGACCAATAAAGAACAAACAAAGAGAGCAAGAAGATCACTAAGCAAAGAGAGAGAGAGAGAAGCCAGCCACTTACCTAACTTTACTTGTGAAGGGGACAGACAGCGACGATATTGTCGCAGGAGTCGTTGTGGTTGTAGTTCGTGGCGAGGAGGGCGAAGATGGCAAATCGAAATCGTCTGAAGAATAGTCTGTCGCGGCTCTGCCGATGGTTGGACTATCTTGAATGCCTTCCTCCGTCGCTTGGTGCTCGACGTGGGCACTTGGCGGAGTCTCGCTGCGCCGGAGCGTTAGATGCGACATAGTCCACACTTACAACGTACCCCAGTCCACTGTGGTCGGTAGGTACCCTGTAGGAGTAGGTATGTAGGTACCTATGCGCTAGTACCTGTAGATTGCTATAGTACCCAGAGCGTATGCACAATGGTTGCGCGCGAGGGCAGGCCGGAGACGTGATTGGTGTTGATGGTTTCGCAGCAGAGGGTCAGAGCTTTGCAACCCCTGGCATTGATCCCCCCCGGCCGGCTTGATAGCCACCCAGCATGCACCCCCAGCGTCGAGTTGCTGCAGCTGGCTTAGTTTAGTGGCTGGTCGGGGTTGGCTGATCAGGGTTGGGTCTGGGTCTTGACCGCCGAGACTATCCTAATGGTGGACTCCCTGTCGCTCGGTTTCGAGACGCTCCAAACGGCCAAAAGAAGAATATGACCCTGACCCTGATTGACGTCGCATGTATGGTAGTGCAGTGTGCAGCGTGCACTAACGAGGTCGCGGTGGAATCGTCGCACAGAGAGGCAGCTCAATCCGGTAGCCGATGCAGGCAGGGTCCAAGCCTGTAATCTGACTCCGACCGCAGAAGGGAACCGCAATAAAAAAAAATATTAGAGACGTTGAGCGCGTATGCTGGCTGTGTGGCGTACGGATCGCTACTTGGTTCGCAGACGCCTGCGAACGTCTCGCTTAGGTAGGGAGTGTATAGACAGATAGAGAGAGGTAGGCAGTTCCCTGTTCGACAACAGAAGAGCCGAGCAGGTCCTGAGTAATAATAGATGAAATATACGAGGGGGCGGCCGGGGTGTTTTTTTGGTCTTTCTCCCTCCGTCCCTATTCTCCGGCGTATATCACGCCCTGCCAATCCGTAAAAATATTCACACAAAATATATCAACTTGGACGGCGAGACTGATGGAAATTACAGACAGATTGGGGCCATGCGGAGGAAAGGGGAGAAGACGAAAATGAAGAGGAAGAAAATGAGTGGCGTTGAGTTACGGCAGGAGTCTATGAGTGAGCGAATGGATCGAGTTGCAGAGTCAGGAACACCCAGCCCGCCCGCTGGCTGCATCCCACTTTGCCGTCCCAAAGCCTAATTGACTGAATTAATCAGGGGTAAAATCCGTGGTCACGCCTACATTTTATTTTACTTACCTACCGTACCTAGTGTAACCTACCTACCTTACTTAAGTAGACAAAACTGCCTAGATAGGCAATGAGGGATGCAAAGACGAACAAGGTTATAAAGAAGGGTACCTACCTACCTTCCTTACGTTGTTGCACTCCCCTACAAATGCTTGCAATGCGTAGGGGCACAGGGCAGGCAGTATGTCATACTACCAAGGTAGGTATACAGAACAATATAGATGCTCCTCCTTGTAACTCGCAAAAGGGAATCAATAGGCTACCTGTACCTACCTACCTACCTGTGCTTTGTAAGATACATGTTCGAGGTTGACACGATACTCATAGTACCGTATAGGTATAGCCTATACCTCCCTTTGGTAAGTATTATACCCCTGAATCGCCCATAAAGCCCCGCCACCCCGCCCCATCTTGCTTACTCGCCGCCAGAAACGGGTGAACGAACGAACCCCTTATCCACCTTCGCCAACACTACAGTAACAACTTCCTCTAACAGGTCGCTCGACCAATCGGGATCAACACGCATCCAGGGACCTGCTTTTCTACCTACAAAGTACAGTAGTATTTTCTCTATAGCGTCAAATAAACGATAATCCTCATTACATATCAGCGATTCGTGCATTGCTGGCCACTTGGGCATAACTATTGTAAGTAAGGTAAGTAAGTAAGCCAAATACAACACACGTGCTTAAAGAAGTTTGTGGTTACCATATGGATTGAAGAACCGATTTTCATAAAACAACAGCCTCTTGATACTTGGCCGATAGTATGTTGTATGTTGTATTAGAGCTTTTTCTTGCCTTATCACTGTTTACGCTATACCTAAACAGAGAGGAGGTATATATTTTAAGTGGTAATAGGAAGCTATCGAGTTAGTGTCTCTTATTTGAGTATCCACGAGACGGACTTTGTAAGCTTTTAGAAACGACCCGAGCTTGTGTATCTGCAATACACTATCGAGATAGTATGGCGCCATCGGAACATGCCTTGTGCAGGTACCCGTACTTATCACCTGTGGAGACCTGATTTTCATGATACCTAGACATCAGAGAGAGACAGTGAAAAGTGACTCGGTATTTACTTCTTCTTCTTCTTTTTGGTCTCTTTTGGGGGGGAGGAGGGAGATCCGTAAGGCATGTGTCTCCCAGCCAGTGGGTGCGCCATCCACAGGTAATTTCCAGCCGCTCCTAGTCGCACACTAGATTCACTATTTTGTCTCTCACATTTTTACAGCATACAGCATATGTTTTCATGTAATCTGCAGGAGGTTTCTGCATGAGGACGCATTAGGGCAACCCTGCAATTGTAGATGGGTCTTGGCGGTTCTCGTCGAATGGTGGATTTGCCGCGGGCTCTCGATAACTAATATCGCCCACCTTACATACAGCAAACACAATATGATCCTCCAACCCAGGGCTTGCTGTCAGCCTTTGGCCCAAGCCATTGGGAGATCAAACGTGATCATGTGCTCGCTGGGCATTTAGGGACATCGGTGACTCTGCGCCCTTGACAGCGCTTAAAACCCCGGCAAAATCAACAACTCGCACGAGAGAGACGGATATCATCACTACGAGACCCAAACTACCTACACCAAAATATGTCATCGGACGGTCATCGGGTGATACATACTGTATGCGTGTGTATTCTGTAGATGCTTCTCTCTCGACGACCAATCGTCACTTGCCTCGACCACGTGTATCCCAATCCAAGACAAGACAGAGGCCCAGATGGGGTCCGGCATTGATATGCACGCAATCATTCAACTCCTCCACTCACGCCGCCCTTTTTAGGAAGCTCTCTCCAGCCGCCCTAGAATCAAGTAATCAAACAGCCCGACCAATAAAGTGTGGAGACCCGCCCGTCTGGCGAATGTGAATGAGTTGGCGGTGTGATAGGGAGCATTTCACTACCATCATATAGCTAGTTATACTTGATTCCCATATTATCATAATATGTGACTGACCACTGGGAACGGTACCGAGCAGATAGCCATGCAAAGTTTTGGGCTACCGAATCACTACGCATACATACATACATACCTAAGGTAATACAAGCGAAACGAGCTGACTGTGCCTGACGTTCTCATTCGCCAGTTTTCTAGTCGAAACGGTACAGCAGCAAGATTCTATGTAGGTTAGGTCAGATTCCTCATCTACTTCTATCTAGATCTGGCCCTGGTTGCATGCATCATCTCAAACTTTCCTTTTGAAACAGAAACCGAGCGAATGAGAAAAAGCCCGCTCGAAACCCGCAGCTTGTCAACGGTCAGGCATAAGGTCGATGGCTCGGAAACATTCGTTCATACCCAAAAGATGACGAAGCTCCAGTGCTACGTAGCGTTGAGGGAGACCATGCGTGAATAGAGAATTGGCATGAGGCCAGCCCCGGCGATTGGGAGACCGACTCCCTTGCTAGGGGATATATGATATATCATCCCGTGTACCGTCTCGGTATAATAAGACGGCATCGCAGGTGACCCCTCTTTTTTCATCTGAAATCCAAACCACCGTCATCGCCATCATCATCGCCATTCCCGCGTATTGTGTTAGCTTCACGGGATACCAAATAACCGGGAATGCGAATGCAGGACATGTCTAGGGCACGAGTCTTCGGGTTTTCCCATTAACCAGAAGCATAGCCACGATGGTGCACCTTGCGCGACCCGGCTCGGTTACCTTCCGGCTGGCTCTCGTAGATCACAGGGCGGCGATGAACAATCGCCCAGGTTTCCACTCTAGGCTGCGCATCGAGGAGGTCTGGACTCGCGAGCCTCTTCTGGTTGGGTAGGTACCTTACAAACTTCCACCCACGCCAAGGGCGAAAATAAGCATTGGCCCCCAGACAGTAGACGATGCTTGTAATCAGGCGATAGTGATGTTTTTACGGCGATCATATTGGGTAAGTATAGTCTAGTACCCGAGACCCCGCTGAGCGAGGTCACCTATATAATGATCCTCAGGAAGCGCTGCGGTAGACGTCCGCACAGCGAAGCGGTAGATATGATTAAAAAGAATACACTATCGAAACTTCACATTTCCATTCCCTATGCAGAGCGAATTTTGAGACGAGTCCAGCCAAACAAGAGAGAGGGAAAAATAATGGTACCTAATCTCCCGCTGCTGCACCCTACCGAATCCCACGCATCACATTACATATCCCTATAACTATACCTAAGTATTAGTATACCCAACAAAAGTAAATAACGCAGTTAGACACGGGATAATCAAAACAGCATATAACCCCCGAGGCACTATTCGTAGTCTCGTGGCCGCTTTCCAGCGGCAGAATCGCGTGTCAGTTTCAGCATTGGTTTCAGCCAAGGGAGTTTAAGTAGATCACGATGCCGAAACCTTGTCCCTATGCAATCTGGCAGCGATAGACTAGGCAACTTAAGTTTTAGGGGCACGCGACAGGGCCAACGATCGCGGTGCACGGACGAGACAGATTCTCGTCCACGACATGGTGAGCGGCAGTCTCCATTTAATGGATCGGTAGTATTGTGAGCTAATTATGTTTTAATAGACGATACAAGACTCCTTACATTTATGTTTAGGACGTGGAGGGGTCCATACGAACTCCTCATAACTCGAACATGGATCTTCGCTGTAAACATCTCAGTCTAACGTAGCTTCGTTGTCGCCCTCGCATACTGACAATACTGACTATTTACCAGTGATTTTCACAAGGCTGAGTAAATAAGGTAATACACTGTAGCCTTGAGGGATGTCTTCTAGTAGTCTTTCATTTGTGTACGTGTATCTCGCCCCAAATCAAAACAAAAATAGAAATGTCAAAGCCGCGGGGTCCATACAACTTAGGGATGCCCCAGGACATTCTCAATACGAGTAGTTCGGTGAAATGCACCGCAGTTGATGTACAGCCACTGCGACCCTCCGTTCCCAGTGAATACCTAGTTAGTCAATAAGATGAAAACAATCCGATCCTGACTTCGGATGTATGTTGCTGAAGTAGAAGGAACAGTAAGTGAGATTTAGTCATCTCACACAACTACACAAGATGAATCCGTCACACTTAAACAGGTCCAAGTATTTATGAATCCTACATACTAGATACTGAACTATGCGTACTCGCCGTTTACTATGATCAACTACTCAGTTCAGCGATCAATTCCTCTCGCTTATCTCATGAACTAGGTATGAGTGACTCCAGATATACATGAGGATCAACTCGGCCCCCAAACTTATCTCGCGTTCTCTTACAAAGGAATCCTTCAAGCGGAGCTACCGACGTACAGTTAATCCAACACAGGCAATTTCATTACTATCAACCTTGAGCAAACGCTTTCACCGAACAAGGCATCTTGATTCTCAAACGCTTTTTACAAACTCGGTTTAGAACTCGCTCGCTTCCCAGTAGAGCCCAGCCCATGTCTAGGATATCCTTCCCCATCGAACTAGACGCCTTAGGGGACCAGCAACGACACTCATACGTCTATCTCAAATCTCATCAATTCTTACGAGCACACCTTCGTAGGAATGAACTGAATACCGAAAAGGGGGAGGGCATACAAAGAAAAAGAATATAGAAATGACAGAATCTACCGCAATTCCGTTGCTCTACACAGAAGGCCGTATTGAAATGATCAGTCGAGAGGGATCAAGTCAAAGCCTCACAATCTCTGTCACATCAAACGCAGAAAGCACATCGTATATAGATTATCTAGGAAGAACAGCAGAAGCTTGGCCTCCTTATTTAGCAACAAGTTTTCCAGATGGACCTAGGCATCAATCGTAAAATCAGGAGACTTCGAAAATGCCCTGATAGATAACAATGGCTTCAATTAGTTCACATTGGCTCGCGAGAGGGTGACAGATGATCCCCGACATCGCTGAACTGCATCGAGCTGATTCGAGACGGATAGCTGCAGTTGGTAATATAGAAACAACTCTGCTGTGAAACGTTATGTCTCTCTTAAGCGACAAACAGAAAACTCGCCCGTTAGTTACCGCCCGTTTGCTCATTTCGACTTACTTGCTTGAACTGAGGCATGTCTCAATCTAAACCTTCAACTCGCGCCCAACAGATCACCTGCAACGATACTCGCTTTCGCATGCTCCAGCAGACAAAGCCATAATGGACAATGCCATTGATCCGCCACAAACCCCTGACTACTATCGAGACCTCGGCGTCTCACAGGCAGCGAATCCGCGGGCGATTCGACAAGCGTTCAAGAAGCTAGCCTTAGCCACGCATCCCGACAAGAATGTCGGTGAATCGACCGACACTGCGGACTTCCGAAAGGTACGTGATGATACTAAGCTATCCGCAATAGCTAAAATGGATAACAACTAGAGCCATCCAGTTAAAAAAACATGGCTTCCGTAGGTGCGCGAGGCGTACGAATTCCTCTCGGACCCAGAAAAGCGAGCGAGATATGACCGAACTTACTTCGACGTGCAAGATGCGTGGGAACGATACTACCAACAAGAGGAGCAACTTAAGCAGCAAGCTAGGCATAGAGAGGCGCGCATTGCGAAAGAGAAGGCCGAGGAGCAACGGAGAGCTGCTGAGGCGGAACGCCTGCGAAAAATCGAAGAGGAGAGAAAGGTAGCCGAGGAGAAGGCGCGCCGCGAGAGATTAAGGGAGGAGAAGGCTAGGCAAGCCGAATTACGTTCCAAGGAGGCCGCACGAAAAGCCTGGGAGCAACAGCAGCGAGCGGCGGAAGACAGAATCTACCAGCAGAGAGCGGCAGCAGCAGAGGCGAGATCAAGAGAAGTAGCCGAGAGACTAAGAGCTGAGCAGGAGAGAGCCGCACTAGAGCGTATCAAGTTGGCTGAAATACAGGAGAAGCAGGACGCAGTCCGTCGGAATTGGGCCAACCTCAGGCAGTCTGGGGAGAATCCATCACGAGATGATAAACCTAGCCAGTCCTCCTCAATCCCCCTCACAGTATGTAGCCATCTTCAATTCCGGTGGCCTAAGACAAATGTACAGGCTATACGTGCCCTTTGTGCAATCTGTGGTGAACGGAGGTGGAAATGGGCCTTCGTCTGCCCGGAATGTGGCATATTCGCTTGTCCGGTATGCAAAGAGAAGGCATGCATCTTCTAGAATCCTTATTCTGTAATCATCGAGTACCATTTCCTCCCCGTCGCAGCATTTGTTTCCTCGCGTGCAGGCCCGAACATCAAGCGGGCCTAACAGTATACGCTATAAATATTTCGATTTTAAGGGATCTGACTTCGTGGTCGCAACAGCAGGGAGTGACTCGTGGTTATGGATGGTACAATTTCTCTTGAACGTAATCGAGAGACGGACTCGGCCGGAGGATGGCTTCGTACTGCTCTCCTTTAAGTAGATAGGGAGGATATAAGTCAAGCGGAATAAGGGTTTAAGGTAAGGCTACTTAAAACCATATATGAACCTCAGCCTTCTCTGGCCTCATTTTGAGATGAGACATGGTATAGTTAGAAGCCAGCCCCTAGCAAGATGGACCGCAGATAGGTCATCGATTTCGCATCTACACCGCAGGGGCCTAAGAGACTGGTAAGCTCTTGAAATTCCAATTAGATACCGAGACTAGATAATTAGGGGTCTTACCGGCATTCTGTATAGGTCATACCAGATCCACGTAGTTGGGCAGGGGACCGCACTAATGGATGATTGGAACAAGACTACCTGTCTATACTAGCATAGGGTATTTCACTGCGACAGAGGATTGCACTGTCCATAAGAGACAACAAGGACAACATGATCCAGAATCGGGGCTAGAGAGATGTAAGATGATGTTGCCATCAAATCTCATTTCATACTATCTGTGTTTGGGGTATATGAATCGATGCCCAACGGCCATGTACCCAACCAAAGCCCAAATTAAATCCTCCCGTACATGGCCGGGCCGCGTCCACATATTCATATTATGCATTACATCACGGCACTCAGTGCCGATATGGGGGGTCATTATGCATCCGATCCAACGCCATAGTCTGTGCTGTCCCTCGCATCTAAAATCAATTTCAAAACATCATATCCGAGAATCGCTTTGTCGTAACGTCATGTCCCTTTCGTTATGACGGAATGCCATCAAGGCCTTTAGCCGTCGCGAATATATCGCCTCCGGTGGTGATCCTCAATGATGATCTCATGCTCCGGGCTTCGCCTGCGAGGCTCGTAGCGTCGCGGCGCCTCCACGTAGCGGAAAGTGTCGTACTGTGGCTCTACCTGCACGGGATACGGTACAGGGACGCGGACGGGGACGACCCTCTCGCGCTCGATGAACACCTCACGATCCCGGCTATGACTATGTCGTTTGCTTGAGCGGGATGAATTAGAGCTTTTTGTAGAAGCCCTAGAAGACTTTGTCGACCTTGCCTCAGACGGGTCGATGTCAACCGCGATGACGTCTATGGGAGACTCAGGCTCAACCTCAGGCTCTGGGATGAAAGCCGGGGGAGGGGGCGGTGCCATCGGTGGTGCGACCTCGATGATGCTGGGAGCTGGCTCTGGCTCATACATCACTGGGGCAGGCATTGGTGGTGGTGGTGGCGGCGGAGGAGGCGGCACAATAGTGGTGACGCGTCTCTTAACAGTGACGGCGCCATCAAATGGCGGCTCTAAATAAAGGACTTTCTTGTATTTGCTTCCATAGCGCTTTTCGCGAGGCACTGAATAAATCTTAGACATGTCTCTTATATTGGATGAAGGGTGCTGATGGTGTTTGTTGTGTTTGTGGTTGCGTGTGATAACAACTAAAGTGCTGATGAGGGGAAAGGAGGCAGTCTTTAAATAATAAAAAGAGTAAGCTAACCTGTCGAAACGTAGCAAGACATTTCGTGGGATTGTGATATATTATATATTATTAAGGGAGGGCGAGCCTGACCAAGGCGCAGGGAAATGCTTGGCGTTCTGGGCTTGCGGATGCCTTGTGCACTACGTCACGCGGGGGTGCGCGGGGCCCAGGCAGATTGGCGGGGGATTTGATTTAGGTAGGTAGGGAGGTAGGTAAGAGGCTTGCTTGGATTGGGCTCGAACGTATACTTAAGTACGACGTCCGACCTACGAAATGCAGGGTCCTTGCCAAGATCTGATAGCGAAGTGAAAAAAACAAGCTGTGAGATGGGTTCACAAGCGACTAGTCGATCGGTCTAGTTAGAATGATAAATGATGATTAAGGCTCTGCCCTGTTCATTACTTATGGTATATCTAAAAGGTCTGAGGAAAAGCCAGAGGACTGACTTCATTGATAGAGGAGGGAAATGCGATGACATAAATAATCGTTGCCAGCACTCCATCCCATCGACCATAATGGCATATCGGCAGCGCAGACACCAGTCATCGCAGGTCTCATGAGATTAGGCTGCTAGCTTGGCTGCTAGTCTGACTGGCGCCGAGGCAGAAAACGAGGTTGAGGGTTGGACAAGCTAGGATCCGATGACGTTGTGTAAGTGATGGTGGGCAGCCGACGGTATCAGGCTTTGGCAAATAGGGGACCAACCGGCTGGGATGTCCCCTGTCCTATTCGGGCCCCCAAATCCGGAGGGTTGGCAAGAATTATCCAGCCAGCATCCAGCGCACAGACCATATTCGCTGATCATAGCCGCCTAAGTTTCAATTCTCGCCCCTCGTTGGTCGATTGTGCAGCTAGAATGCTTCCCAAGCTTCCAAACACCGAAACCGCCTGATTGGGGTTGGCTAGGCAAGGCGTGGCTCGTTGGGCAACGTGTTCCAATTGCGCTGCAAGTAAGCCCGCGCTGGCAGCCGTTGTTGAAAGACACGTCAAGTCGAGCGAATAGACGATCTACGCTGACGCCACCGGTAGTAGGAAACAGTCGCGACGCTACACATGAATCTCGGTCTCAATATGCACAATGTGCCCTTCAGCCTTTTGCGCGACATCACGCATGAACAAGACCCTTGCCGAGTCTGCCTGATTACTACCGTCAACAAAGCATAGATACCGCAACTGAAGAGGTGGGTTGAGTCATACATGCTTGGTCTGCGTTATGCTTTGTTTTGCATCCTATCATATGAGGAATTTCAGACGGTTTACACGGCAACGCCTTTCTCAGAGATTGCCTGTTGCTTTAGCGACCTGCGGGGGGCCGGTGAATTGCGTAAGCCTTTGATGCTGAACGACTTCGGCAGCGCAAGAATATCAGATGCTTCCCTCGATGTATGTAGTAAAATGTGACCGCAGTCTCGGCCGAGTCGTGCTGTCTCCTGTAATAATATGTCGGCCATGGATATAAACCCCTATAATTGGCGAACCCTTGATGGTAGCCGGGATAATTCACATGGTGAGTTCAGCCCCAAGTTCCATGATCGTCATCCGCGGGGGTCGGCACGGATGAGGGGGGATCACACAGAATATCTGATCCTCGAAGCTGCTCGAACATCGGATTGTCGATCACCGCTAAGCGCACCCACTTGATGAATTCCACGCTTTTACGGTAGGGCAGGCCGGCCGTACGATCCGCCGGTAACTTGCAGGAAGGCTACAACCCTGTGTCAATTATAATCGAACGAGTCCCGATGTTCGCCACTTGGGTAGACATTCCGACGCAATCTGCAAAGTTTCGCTCAATTCTGTACATTAGGTCTGACTGGGTATCGAGAACAGTAATCTATGTATGAAGCAGGATCTTGATCTATATGCTCGCCGATGCCGTGCAGGCACACCTTCCAAAGCCAACTATAACCAAACCAATCACACTGGTTTAATCATGAAGATCTAGATAGTGTTAGTAATAACTTGTCAATAATGAAGTGAGGGCCTCGCATACCTGATTCAGCGCCTGCATATCGCCAAATGCTAGCTTCTTAGCAGCAATATGGCGGGATCTTGAGCGGTGGCGAGCCGACAGCGCCTGTGGAGTCGAGGTGCCAGTATTACTAGGCGTTGAAGAGCCGCTGTCCAGGGGCGTCGCAGTCATCGTCGCAGTCGAAGATACTGCCGTCGCCGTGACTATACTAGCCTCTATACTTTCTGCTTCTTTCCGCTTTTTATCCCTCTTCTTATCCTTCTGCTTGGGTTTCTCCGACGTTGTATTTTCAGGGGGTTCAGTAGAGTTGCTAAGTAGAGAAGCTTGCTGCGAAGTATCCTTGGATTTTTTGCTCTTCTTTGGTTTCACCTCGAATTCGGCTGGCTCCACGTCCTTCTCATCTTCTGGTGTCCTCTCAGAGCGCTTTGACTTTTTCTCCTTCTTGTCCCTTTTCTTCTTTGTTGGCTTTTCTATCTCTGTATTATCATTTTCAAGCTCCTCATCAGTCTTCGAACGCTTTTTCCGCTTCTTGTCGCGTTTGCTATCTGAAGTATCGGTTTCTTCAGATTCGCTGGCTTTCCGTTTCTTGGATTTCTTTTCTTTCTTCTCCCGTTTCTCCTTCTTTATAGGCTTGGCATCGACATCGGAGGATTCGGATATGGGTTCGTCTTTGATGGGTGTAGATGCTGGCTTATTGTCGACTAATTCTGCCATTTTGATCTGATCTCCGACGAGCAGCCCACCGCTGACAAAGCGCATGGGCCCATACTTCCTCTCGACAAATAGATTGGTCTTGATCTCGGAGCGAACCTGCCTCTTCTTATCGAGTGTCTCTTCGGATTCCCCGTTAAGCCGCCCGAGGAGATCTTTGAAGGCGTCCAGGCCGGTGCACTCGTCGCTCTGCTTCTGTCGGATTTTGGCACCGAGGCCAAGGGTGTCGTCTTTTAGATTGATCTTTATAGGTGCGAGACTGGCGGCGGTATGCAATTGCGCGTGCGTGGTGTCTTGCGCGCCGAGGAACCTGCCCGGCTCCCATCCGTGGGAGCGAAGGATCTTCTGGCCGAAAGTCGTCTCGTTACGAGTCCATTTCGTGTTGTTCGGATCGTAGTCCAGTTTGCGGCGACTAGATAGAAATGAATTAGTACGTCTGTGGTAACCAACACGGGTTCGACTTATTGCAGCTTACTTCCGCGGGCCTGAGAGACCCATGCTGTCCGCTAATATTCTACTACGACGCGCCTCTAAATAGACATGAGTGTAGAGCACAAGACAACGATACCGGTGTACTGCTGGTTGTATAAATGGGTTCCCTAGTGGGGTCCTGAGCTTCCCAAAATTTTGGGCGATAAGTGGCTAGGAGTAAGAGTTGAAGCGATAAGAAACCAGTTGGCAGCATTCTGTAACAGGTGGCAAATGATGCCCACCCATAGTGCATACACTTACATCTATTGAGGTATATATATTAACGTGGAATTAACCTCTATCTTGCAAAGAGCTGCAAGGACTTGCTTGATTCTAGTATATTATATATGTCTTTGTGTTTATGTGCTTGGTCCCTACCTATCTAGGTAGGCACCTAAGGTAGTTTCGTTTGCCTTGTAGCTATTCTAGGCTGTAATTGGGAGCCCACAAACGGTTGTAGCAACATCCATGATGGTAGTGGAAGGACGCTGCATTGGAAGGCACAACAATCGTAATGGGCAGACCCCTTCCTTATTGAAAGAAGGCACTGCAGACAAACTCTTGAGGCAGCACCTATTTCAATAGCAATAATCTACACCTTCCTGCACAGTAAAGGTTACGCGGATTATAATTTAACCCGCCTGTCACACCTTCGTTTCTATGCTGCCTGGATTACTCTCATACCATTTGTTTCGTGATATAGTAGAGCCAGAGAAGTGCTAGATTGACACTGAGCTGTGAGCGAAGTTATATAATATTGTTCGAGATATCGCCCTCTATACACCGTAGGGATCAACTAGCAAACACGATGCCGCCGAAGCGAAAACCGCAAGACGACATATCCTCAGGCTCCGAGTCCGATCCGGTGGTGCTTCAGCGTCCCACCGTAACAGAGATTCTCCCCAAGGTGATGCAGAACATTGTATGCTTCCACCCATCTCCAGCCATTGACCTTAGCTCCCTGACTTGAAATGCACTGCCTGATGAAAGGGGTAAATGTATCCCCGGACTGAGCAACGACTCGGGCTAATCAGGATGCCTCCTCAACGCACAGGAAATGCTCACAGCCAAGCGAGACAGAGGCCGCAAGAAAATCAGCGCAGGCTTCGACACATACATTGCTGGCAGGAAGAAAGAGATTGAAGAGCGCTATACCTCCGAAGCTAGGAAAAGGTGAGTTCGTGACACAAGTTACATACATGCGTAGCACCTTGGCGCCCATTTTCCCCTTCCTGCTAAGACTTCCCCGAGTTGTCTCTGCATATCATGACGCCATTCCATCCATACTACGGAATAAACTCATCATATGTGGTACATATGTACCCCAACAAAGTGTACTAAACTGCTCCTAGGTCAACCGAAGCCAAGACCCTCCTGACTCGCTACGTCGAAGCCCTCGAGGAACGAGCCTCGATCGAGAAGTCCATCGAAGAGATGGCACTAGACGCACGCGAGGATCTACAGGAGCTCATGATAATCCTTGAAGCGGCCTACTCGGGGCGTCAGCAGCAATGCAAAGCTGCCGCTGGCTCGTTCGCTTCTCTTGAGCCTGTTCCAGCGAAGGGTGCTGCCGTTAACAAGGTTACCCCCGACATGCGGGACGAGATTCGAGCTGGGAAGGACTATATTGGAGACACCAAGCGTCAGGACGAGAACCAAGGGCGCGATTATATCTTTGATGAGATCTTGTGGTGATTTAGGAAGTTGAACAGTTCTATGGAGGAGACATTAGGCACACTGAACGGGTTAATTAGGGGTCACTTGTTTGGGGACATTTACTAGACATGTGGGGTTGTATCGCTAGAATGGGGACACGACGAGATATCACACTAGAATAATTAATCATAAATAATCACGGCGAGGCAAAAAGGAAGGTTGATTTGAATGACTATATTACACTATTCTGTACCCTGGGGATCTTAGACTGCAGTAATCCGAGCCTACTAGTAGGCAGAGGTACGTCCGTCCAATACCAACCGTGACTATGTCTCGAACCAAATGCGTGCGGTCGATGATTCTCGATCATTGCTTTCTATGTATATACAAATCCTCAAGATATTATCTATCAAGGATTGCCCCTCAGCATTTGCCAACAAAACAGGAGGGAACAGAAAAAACAAGGACAAAGTCTAATCCACCCCTTTAACGTTCTAGGTCCATCTCTATACCCAGGCCTTCCCTCATGCGGATCGCTTTCTGATGCAAATGCCAGCCAGGGTCTATAGCTACTTGTAAACAAATATAGCAATGCGAAGGAAGGGTATATCCGCCCTATCGCCGCTTTCTAGATATGTAGCCGGAAACCGGTCTGAAGAAATCATGCATGTCGTGTCTTTCATGCATGTATGCGTCCATGTCTGCGTGCTCGGAGGTAGGTGTGGGAGGTGTATATGCGCCCGGGTCGACTCTTTATGCAGATCTATCGCTGCCAAAATGCCTTCTGTACTTTGACGTAATTGAGGACCGATGCGAATGGGTGTGGAAGTGCTTGCTCAACTCCGATGACGTTATATGAGGAAATAAAACAAGGGGTATCGTTTGTGAATGGCCGAAAGAGAAACTAGGTGGCAGAGATTACCAGTGGTAATACACTAATCGCTCTAGCTAGTAAATTAAGAAACCTGCGAGGCTTGAATCGCCGCCTCTCCTTCAAGAAGCATGAGCTTACGACACTGCTGCTCGACGGACTCGCTCTCGGCATCTTCGTCAACAGGCATATTACCCTCGACGATGCGGGCAAGCATAAGCTTCTTGACGCAGGAATTGAATATGAGTCCCTCCACCGAGTCTCTGGTGATAAGACGAATCACCTCCACATCGCGCGTCTGTCCGATACGGTGCGCTCGATTCGAGGCTTGCACGTCGTCTTGGGGGTTATCGGACTGATCAAAGATAATGATCTTGTTGGCAGCCGTTAGGTTCAGACCAGTACCTCCGGCACCTGTTGTGAGGAGGAATACAGGAATGTCCGGGTTCTCGTTAAACCGCTCGATTTCAGGAAAACGATCAGATATATCCGTGGATCCTGTCAGCTCACAGTAAGGGATGTTGGCAAAAGCCAAGGTCTCGCGAAGGATATCAATAACAAGATCAAATCGGCTGAAAACCAGAACACGGTCCCCATTTTCCATGTAGTTGCGCACAAGTTCAAGTAGCTTCTTGACTTTGGGGCCCTCTTCCCAGGACCGGTGGGGAATGTCGAAATGGCCGATGTATTTTTTGAAGTGCTTACACTCCAAATGCAGCTGGAAATCAGATTTTTCCATATAATTCTCAAGCAAGAGTGCCTTGTGGCGATCGGCCTTGCTCTGAATGTATAATTCTTCCTCGCTACACTTTTCCCATAGAATCTCCACCATCTCTTTTACGATCTTGTCCGTGAAGTGGACACGGAAAAGTTGATGGTGGATTGCTGCTTTCCGAAGCTGCATCCAGGAATGCGAATCCTTAATAGTCGACGAACCCCGTTGTTTCTTCGGCACAAGATAACGCCCTTTCACTTCATCGTATATGGCCTTTTGCTTAGGGTGCATATCAACGACCACATTGTGCTCGGACTTCTTAGCTAGGTCTAGAACCTCTTCCTTTCTACGCTGTAGAATGAATGGAGCCATGATTGCTCGTGCATTCGACACACGCTCCTTGGCCAGCGCTGCAAAATTGTGAATTTCTTTATTTGGTACCTTGGCCTCAAAGATAGTATCAAGCTGATCGAAAATTTGATCACCGAAGAGATCCGGTTCCACGAAATGGAGGAGTGTGAGGAGTTCCTTGAGGTTGTTCTGAACAGGAGTGCCGCTAAGAATTAGGCGCCACTGGGTTGGAACTCGCATCATTTGCTTGTAAATAAGGTTCTTGCGGTTCTTCAACTTGTGACCCTCGTCGAAGATTGCGGCGTAGGGATCCAGATCCTGCAACCATCGGAGGTCCTCTTTCGCTCTCTCAACCTGAGAGTAGCTGGTTAGGATCACATGATTTTCTCGGGCTTCCTCAGGATCCATATTACGCCGGTCCTTTCCTAGATATGGGCAAACGCTCAGCTCCGGAGCAAATCTTTCAAACTCGGCCATCCAATTTTCACACACACTGGGAGGTACTACAACTAGGCAGGGCCACGGCCTAGGGTCGCCGGACTCCTCGTCATACGAGCCAACCAAATGCGCTATGATAGATATGACTTGGCAAGTTTTACCAAGTCCCATGTCGTCTGCAAGTATGCCACTATAGCGTTCCGAATGAAGCAGATTCATCCAGTTCAGGCCGAGAAGTTGGTATGATTTAAGCGTAATATCTTCGGCCATAAGATGTGGCTTCTCTGATACCGGCAAAACAGTTCCTTCTTGGGCTTTCCCATTCTTGTCCATGGGCCAGTTTGCCATAGCTGCTTGTAGTCTTTTACCACGATCTTCGCAAAGCTTTATTACCTCCGAAGCGGCGTGGAATGCCGCAAACCAAGAAGTTAACTTCTCGACGAAGAGTGAACCAATCTGCACACGTTTTGCCTTTGCCTTAGACTTTGATTCTTTCTTTGATACGATTTCCGCGTCAAAAACTGTATCGAAAGGGCGACAAGATACGATGAGCTTGGAATCCGCCGCGGAGAAACCGGTAATTTGAGCAAGCGACTCAGCGGTGCAAGAATTAAGATATTTTAGGACGTGCTCATGGTGGGGCAATTGCTGAACGGTAGAGTTTTTGGCAGAATCTTCCTCGCGATCAGACGCCGATGAAGCATCAACAACCTCAGGCTCGACTTCTGCCTCAGCTTTTCGCTTGCGTGAGATAAGACGGCTTGGAGGAGGAAAATCTGAGTGAGATTCAGAGTCTGAATCGAGTGTGATGACTGCGGGTGGCGGAGTACGGTTGCGGCGACCGCGCTGAAGCCGTCGGCGAGGTTGAGCGATAGGATCAACCCTAACCTGCGAGATAGCTGCAACTGTTGCCATTTTCGATGGCGGAAGTTCTTTCTTGGGTGATTGGTCTTCCGACCGCGCCGGCGTAGTCGGGGCCGATGATGCTGATGAAGAAACAGAGAAAACAGGAGGAGGTGTAGGGGACTTCTTCTTCCGACCTTGTACCAGACGTCGGCGCGGAGGAGGTTGGTTGCTCTTAGTGAATGAAGAGGCTGCGGAAGTAGAATTGGATGGAGGGGTTGAAGTAGAAGTGAGCGAACAATCCTTTTGTGAGAAGGATGATTTTGTGGGACTCGTTGAGTTAAAAGAGCGGTTGAAGGACTTGTTTAAAGTTGATTGTTTCGTTTTAGCTGCAGGATTGGACAATGACGGCAGTGAGGTGGTCGTCTTTCTCGGATTGCCCAGCAATAGCTCCACTGCCTTTGAGACTTGCCATCCCACACCACTCGTCAGCGCATCTCGACAAGCCTTAATTGTTATGGTGGGCTTATTCTTTGACACAATCTTATACACGTCTTTAGTTAGATGCCGTAGCCTCAAATCGTGAATATCCCTTAGCTCAATATCGCGACCGGCCGCCCACGCAGGCTTAGCTTCAATGGTTTCAAGAGGTGTAATATCGTTTTTAGTGAACGAAGAAGGCTTGATATCTCCTCTCATAGGAGATTCATCCCCTGAACTGTCGTGGTGCTTGTAGTCCTCACTTAGTTCATCGTCTGATATGTTCAAGTAGGCCTTAAACTTAGCGGCGGGGTGGGAGGGATTGATTGGTCGCCCTACTGGTGGCCTAAAGGACGTCCCAGCAGGAGCCATCAGGGTACCAATACGGTTTGCTACGCCTTTCTTCTTTTCTATCAAGGGTGATGACTTCGGCTGAGACTTGGACTGAAAAGGTGATGAGGCTGGTACCTCAATTGCCGTACTCGGCGAGCTTGGGGCAAGTGGAGAAGACGGCGGCCGTAACGTGGTTCTACCGGTGATCTGTGTTGGCTGAGTTGCGCGATCGAGTATCTGAGTAGGCTGTGTGGTTCGGCCGACCAGTTGTGTAGGCTGCGTAGTCCGTCCAACAATTTGAGTGGGCTGCGTGCCTCGCTTCACAACCTGCGTTGGCTGTGTGAAGAATGGCGAAGAACACGGAATGTTCATCATAAGCTCGTCCAAGTCGTCGTCTTCCAAATCAATATAGTCTGGCTCTTTGGCCTCCCGCCGCCCGGCCTTCTCACCATTGCGTTGCATCCTGGGTGTTATTGGAATGGATGGAGAGCTCTTCCTAGGGGATCGTGATGACCGTGACATGATCGGATCAGCCTGTTCGCATTCACAGACCTAATTGCTCCTATCGGCAGATACGACAGCTATGTAGCGGCAAGTGATGGGTGTGGACTCGATTCAGTCGTGCCGGTCTCGACTGTTGAGGGATTGAAGGGGTCTGGGGAAAAAAAGCCAAAGTGACATTCACGTTAGACGCCACCAATTGTATGCCGGGCTTTTCCTTTCTGTTCATAAGGACGTAATTTTCGACCGTGGCAAGGAAACGAGTTTGAGGCTTGGATGACTAAGAGTGGTTGGTCACTCTGAGCTTCGAGAATTAGGTCACAGTCGGCGCTGGGCGAGAGGACGAAGTCGGCAGCACAGCTAAAATTTTGAACCAAAGTGGGAGGTGGACACCAGGAACGCGGTTTTCGAGTAACGCGCCAAGGGAGCTTACCCGCCACCGGGCAATCGCGCTATCAGCTGACTGCGGGGAGAACGGGCGGTTCGCCAACTTTAATTGATAAGAAGTGGTCTGTGCCCGCTTGTCTTGAACTCAGGTAGGTATACTCTTGTAGAGCTAGGTACCGAAGCCGGGTATCCCTTGGATATAGGTATGTATTTGGGTGCAGAGGTTGTAATCAAGAGTTGGGTTCCTGGTAAAGCCCCTACCTTCCCAGCCGGCGGCCAACTGTGATGGAGTGAGGAGAGTTTCTTTAGTTAGTACTGATGTCTTGAGCTGGCATCTCCTAGCTTAAAATAGCTGATCTCGAAGACTAAAAGGTTATCTGAAGCTCATCAATCTTAGGTTAGCGATGACAGGGAAGAGTATTTCGTATATGTACAGTAGGTATCTAACTACTTACACGTAGGTAGCGAATACAGGTAGCTGGCCAGGGTAAATATGTAGGTAGGTAGGGGATCGACACATTCTTCTTTTATGTAGCAACCAGCTAAGCCATGACTCCATTTGCCTTCGCTTTCAGACACAGGTACATATATACGAAACGAAACAAAGATAAATTGAGTGGCAATTGAGTTACGCTACACCACGATATATAAGGTACCTCAGGTACCGCTGTCCCAGCTTCCCGCTCGGCCCCACTTAAGCTAGCACGTCTTTGATTTGAAGCTCACTACACACTCTAGGCCAATGAGATCTCTCAACCTATGTAGCTACGAAACAAAATCCAACAGACTATTACATAGGTGCCTAGTTACTAAGAGTTTGTTTCCCTCTCATCAACAACCGAGCAAAATGACGTCTCGCCGTATAATCAACTCCGAGAAGACGATTCTCGACAAAGATGACGAAGACCTGCAGTCCAGCTCCGGAGCTGGCGGACAGTCCATCACTGCACCGGCTGTGCCTATGTGAGTTGATCCGGCCGTCATACAAATCTAGAACCCTTTTCTCAGCCTTTGCTCAATTGCATGAGTAGAACTGGGCTCCTCACGTCAACCCGGATTGAGAGCACCTATCGGTAGCGCCTCCTGAGACTTAGCTAACAATGGCCATATTGCTAGGGATGTCATCATCAAGCTCCTAGCCTTCACATTTGCCATGGTCGTGATCCCAATCGGCTCATATTTCTTGACAATACACACGATCTTCAGAGGTACGTAATACGATCACTTCAACAATGCCTTGCCTCCACACACATGTCTCTCAACCCAGCTGCACCATCTACCCCGCCTCTCATCTCTAGGACCCAACTGACTCCCCCATCAAGGAAACTCAACATACGCTGGCGCCTTGGCCGCTATCCTCGCCAACGTGGTGCTAGTGGGCTACGTAGTGGTCGCTATGAACGAGGACCAAACAGACCAGCTCGAGGCCGAGAAGAAGAAGCGGAAGGAGAGGCAAGGGAAAGCAGAGTAAATTCTCTGTAACTCTTTGGTTGAATGCCACAGGCATAAACTCGACGGTATCATTTGTGTAAAGGTGACTGGGTTACGCCACTTCGTACCTCCATACTAGCCTCGTGAGATCCGGGCTAGAGTGACGGCAGAATCGCTATGTAAATTGAACGCATATTAACATTCACACTATCGAGTCTGTATTTTCTCATGTTTTCATGACTCCCACATGAGCTAGCTACCTTTTAGACGCGTGGTTGAGCTGCGGGCGGATCAGCATTTTGATTCCAATACGGACAAGACGCTCACTGATAGTGAGGCGTTGCATGCTTATTATTAAACCTTATGCTATAGGGTCGCTTCCTGCGTGCCTTTTCATGACATCTCTGAAAAGTCACGCAGAGCCGCCTTCTAACACCTTGAGGCAGACTTGCGACCAAGCAATTGCATAGATACAACCCATCTCTTTCTTCCAGATATTTTTTAAGTTGCATCATCACATCGAGACTGATTAATGCTTATCGGAGAGCGGATGCATCGACCCTCGTCATTCCTAACCCTCATATACCGCCTAGGAGGTAGGTAAATCCGAACCCAAAACAGCTACGAACTCCATACATGTATGCTCTTAAGGTACTACCCCAGTATAACCGTTACGGGACTCCGGCCTCCCACGAAGTGACCCCCATCGAAGTAGCCACAACCAGTGTCACCACCTTCACCCGTCCAAACGCGGCAGACAAAGAAAAAGATATAGAATGAGGGTATCTTCGTTATTACGAACAAATTGTGATTTGAAAGTGTGTCTTCGTTGGCTCGGATCGTGACGCATTAAGAATTCTTGCTAAATCGTCGCATGAACCAGCTTTTTCGCTTCTCACCCATGCCGGGGCGTTCTTGTGATTTTTCGTTGCTAACGGCAGCCCTTGAAGGTTTTCTCAATATAGATCCGTGATCTTTACGCGGCAGGGGAGGCGGGTTTTCTACACGACCCTGACCGAGGCCAAAACCCGGAGCTTGGTAGGACGGCGATTGACCAAAACTTATGCCATAATCGTTAATTGGCTCTTGTCGTTTGGGTGGTGATCGGCGATCGATGGAACTATTCTCACTGCTAGTGGGATCAGTTTGGTAGCCTGTGGGTTCGCCCATACTGCCGGTCCCTGACCCTGACGCGACAGTCTCGTACGATCGATGGTTATTCGGTATCGGATAGACGTTACGCTCGCGGCCGCTCAAATAAGGTTCTGATTGGTTGCGCGAATATCTATTTCGCGCCCCCATACCTGCGCCCCCGTTGCTGTATGGACCACCATCGAAGCCCTCATAGTAGCTGTCTCTTGAACTCCCAATCATCGCTGATTGCCGCTGATCATACATGCCGCTCTCGGCTCGGTTCGGCCGACCGGCTCCGTGCCAACCATCTTGGGGCGGCCGTCCGTTGTCTAAGTGATTCAATTGTTAGATATACTTCTAACATGGGGGGGGATGGTATAGTAGTTATGCTCACTTCCGAAATAGCTACTCCTCCTATTCCACCCGGCAACTGACTCTGAGTCGGGTCCGTAAAACGATTTGCGATTGTAACCGCCATCAATGGCTGCTTCAAATCCCCGAATTGTGTCCAGAGGTCGCTCCCAACGGCTTCGTGTAGGGTTCGAACGGTCGGGATCAGCTGTATCATTTATAAGTATTACCACAGTAATGTAAGTTGTAGGTCAGGAATTTACCAATTGGGTTGCCATTGGGATCTTTATGCTGTATAGATCGCAACGCAGGGCGCTCTGAGATGGTTTGCGCCTCCATAGCTGCAATGACTTATTAGACGATGTGGATTGAGGTGACGCCAGCGGAAATAGTGTTGACTTACCAGGCTCCCTTTCGTTCAACGCCATTCTGGGGTCGGCTTTACTATGTAGCCTTTTGGCCTCCTTCTCCGCTGATGTCTCAGTAAGATCAACCTTGTGAGTGGGGCCGTTAGCACTCTTTTGAGACTTGTCAGATCGGAAACTGAATGCTCTTGATTTCGGGCGCACGCGAGATTGTTGCTGCTGTGGCTTCGGGTCGGGAGCTCTAGGCGGAGGTGGCCGTTGCTGCGGCTGTTGCTGCTCTAGCTGCTGCTGTTGTTGGTAGTATGGACGTTGCTGATATTGGTTTTGCTGCGGTAGTTGATTACGAGGCTGCTGCTGGTAGTCTTGAGCTGCCGCTGGCTGTTGCTGATAAGGCGTATAGTACTGGTCTTGCTGAACCGGCGGAGCAGGCAGCGGATGGTGGTTATAATTAGCAGAAGACGCCATTTTGCTCAAGGGCAGGGCAACCCAGCCTTTTGATGACGATGTCAGCTAGTATCCCTGGCAAGGACCAGTGGGATCGTGGAGCAATCGGGAACACAAAGTGTAGGAAAGTGGACCAGAGGGAAGATCGGTTCTCAATAGCTCGAGCCTGCGACTGGTAGTCCGCGTTGTAGTTGACGGATCCTGGAGATTAGCAGGGAAACGTGTGGGTTTCTCTGGTACTTTCAGTCGAACAGTGCCTTATCGAAGATGGGTATGTTGCTGTTTGAGGGAAAGACAGATGCAGGCTACGCTAAGTGATAGATGTTTGGCAGAGACGTAAGGGGCGCCCTAGTTCACCCACGGTTGCCCCGAACAAACAAAAGGAAGTGATGCTCCGGTCCCAGCGGTTCCAACTGTGGCGCGTATGCTCTTGTTTCAACGTCTTTTTTTCTTCTTCTATGGCGGCTCTGTTAGAACCTGAAAGTCACTGCAGTGACAGTAAATGGGTATTCTATGGACTAGGGTAGGTATGTATGTAGAAAGAGAGAGAGGCCTGTGAACGACAGAGGAGGCCGTGCGACGATCGTAATGCTGAATGCTGGATGCTGGTAAATGCTGGCGCCACTACAGTGTAGGTAGAGAACGAGGTGGCTTCGCGACTATGTGGCTATGATTCATTAGAACCTTTTGTTCCTCAGATGCTAATTGTCGACAGCGCGAAATGAAACGAATGGCAATAGGCAATGATAACAACGAATCCAGAGCCGTATGTGGCGTCGCTTGTGTTGCGCAATCAATAAACAATGGGATGAGGTGTTGGTCGCAGGGAACTAGATAATAGGTAGCAAAGGAACCGAGATACCTTTGGTGGATATCGGGTGGATGTGGTGGGACCCGAAGTCGTAACAAGTCGACCGGGAAGATTGGGGCAAGGACCAGCAAGCTCTACCTGATTATTGACGTGGTTGGTCGCTTCCTGGTTGGCTAGCGAGCGGTTGGGGTTGATAGTGGGAGTGGTGCCTTGACGGTGAGCTAAGGAATACACTAAATACATGGCAGATATAGCGCTTAGACTAGCAGGTACTTACCACTCTTAAATTAAAATCCCAGCTTCAAACGTTGTCATACGTTGTCAAGACGATGGAAACGGGAGCGGCTTTGAAGGCGGTAGGTACCTCGCAGCCCATAGCTTGCGCTACCAGGTACGGGAGTGCGTGCACTTTAAGCCAGACTGCCGGAACAACCATTGAAGGTTAAGTTGTATGCCACCTTGCCGCAGGATGCTGCACCGGTGGTACTCCCGTGTAACTGATATTGGTCAAGTCAATTCCCAAACACGAACAAAAAAAGGTACATGGTACACCCCTGCTGCCTTGGCAGATGGGATTTTCAAAGTGGACCTGACGTGACAACCAACCGATAGATAAGGCAGATGCAGGTGGTGTAATAGTGTTAATATGTAGAGAGGTCTGGTGTGGGTGCGGGAGCTCCGGTTACGAATGTTCTTCGTGTAAATGGATTTTCTCTTTGTCACGTCTGATGAATGCCACCATATAAACCAGACGAGGTGGCCAAAGGTGACGACCAGTTGACACAACCGGCCGAACTTTCTGGCTGATTTTGCCACAGATAGAGTTGATAGGTATACATAGGGA
Organism: Nemania abortiva; assembly: GCA_022578505.1. Lineage (NCBI taxonomy): Eukaryota > Fungi > Ascomycota > Sordariomycetes > Xylariales > Xylariaceae > Nemania > Nemania abortiva. The sequence goes on from MU392546.1 coordinate 247,989, forward strand.
CAGCGTCGCCAGCTATATTCGGGTGACGTCAGGAGGTAAAAAGGACTGTTTCAGAACAGGATCCCGTCTCTTAGACCACACGCGACTAGCGAGGGGAAGCAAATAGGATTGGGGCTGTTGATCGGAAGACGTGTCGCACGACTTTTTTTTTTTTTAATGGAAATCAGTACCTACCCTGCCGGATACTCAACCGTCGCAATCGGTATGTACTCGAGTCCTCGTTTGGTGCTACCGTGGTAATGGTATAAGTATTCGCTTCTGGTCAAGCAGAAGAAATTGATCCGTGCTTATGAGAGGGCCTCCGGAAGGCTGGGAACGAACGAGACTGGGATTTATTGTACCCACTGCCGAATTCCGAAACAATGCTAGGTTGCTAGGTATACTATTCGGCGCTTATTGTATACCTATATGAAATTACAAACGAAGGGGGAAATAAATAAGAAAGCAAAAGACCTATTCAAAACATTTACAGCTTATATGAAAGATATCCATCCGTCTGGTCCGAAAACCTGTTGGATCCCACCTGCATATCTACTACCGTGAGTTGACGAGTTCGGGCAGGGGATGATGATTGCCCTTTAGGGTGATGATGATGAATCCTCGGGGGCGGAGCAGGTTCTGCACTGAGAGCCGAACCACAAACAGCAAACCACATAGGCCATAAAGACGGGTAGTGGCTAATCTGACTCGGATGTGGCTAGTATCGATGGCGATAGACCATTGACCGCAACACAGGATTTCCCTTTACGCATTTCATTGCCCCGATCTACGCAATCGACTCTATGAATAGAACACCTCATCTCTTATTAAGAATTATATCCTGTTTCTCAACTCGGGATTACCAGTAGCTATCCAATCAATTGCACTTGTAAAGAATAGTTAAGGCTAAGCCATTTCGACATTTAGATAAGAGTAGTTCGCAAACGTATGCCACCTTTGTTTGTTTTGTTATCTAAATAGATTCTACCCGAGCATCGTAGGTGGATAGCTCACGTATGTAGGTAAAGAGCTTCTGCTTTGAGAGCTTTTGATAGGGCTAGCAAGTCCCGCACAATTCCCATACAACACTAGCGCACTTGTTAAACTAGCGTTAGGGATCGACCGATCGTGCTTGAGCAACCTAAAAAACTTGAAGGTAGGTGGGGATAATTAGTTAGTACATAAATACATACATACACGTTGCGACGCAGCCAAGTGCAAGAATACGAGAGCACGCGTTGTCCGGCCCCCACAGCTCAAGCAAAGTTAACCTCACTACTTATAAATTATGGCTCGAGGACTTTCCCTTTCTTTCAGCGTTTCTGGCTTATTTCGAAACCCAGATATTTATTCCAATGTTGTGGTCAGTAATCCCATACCGCAAGTTCGTCGGCGGGGTTGAAAAGCGAGATCAAAAGTACAAGAGCTACCTACGTAATGCTACCTTAGCTAGGTTAGCGTCCTAGACAGAAATTCACCGACATCTCCTTAGGCCGTTCCTGTCCGCCGGAATCGCCTAGGTACTAAGGTAGTGTACTTTGTACGCATATGCGTGTAAACTTGCCAGCGCACTATTTGAGCTTTGATCTCTCTATTTACTCTTCGTGTATGTTACTACCTTTCTGAAACTAAAAGCGCTTTTGAAGCGAGGTACGCATGTGAGCCGTGCCCCCCGAATACGACGAGCTGATGGCACCAACAACGATAACTTTGTATCTCGAATTACCACCCAAGTCGTCGCACCATTGGTCAACACCTATAATACGAGCTTAATATGCGGACGACGACATTTATAGGTAATGGAAACTAGACCGTCCTATAAGTGTCAGAATTGAGCACAGGCATCGTAATTGCCAAGCGCGTATACGAGTTAAGTGGCATATTTTGTATGCTCGGGCAAACTCAGCTCAGGTATTAGGCACTAATAGGTAGGTATACCATATTGCAAAATACCTAACCTGATTGCTCGTCTAATTCCCCGCCAGCGATCTAACACCCCCAATGTTCGCGATCCTCATACTCAGCTCTGGTCCCAAGGATGGACGGACTAGGTATCCCTGATCGCCCAAAAATCAAGCTTAGTTCGTTTCGCGCACCGGAGGAGTTTAAACTGGCTGGTGCAAAGGCTGATTTATACTTCATGCCGTGCCAGCATTATTATGCCGAACACTTCTTCCCATCTATTTTGCTTCTGAATGATATCCTGCATCGCACATCAGGTGGCGCAGCATAGCTTTCCATCCGAACTACGGGGTACCTACACGGGGCTCGGCAACCGGCACAGATGGAGATGGAGATGAGACGAGATCCTTTTGCAAACACAGGAGGGCTGCAAAAGCAAGATTCAAAGCCACGATCATGTGGCGGCAACGTGGTTCTGGACCATGAACCATGAGCCATGCCTAGGCGGCTCAACCTGTTTCCGGGGATAAGACAGCGGATAGCCCCGACACAGCAAACAGGCCATCAAGTTCGACGCCGCATTCCACAAGCTGAGACAAGTCTCATGGTCTTGCTGCATTCCATATATATGAATGCGGCCAGGAACTACCAAGAAGCAGTGGATTCCTGCTTTAAGGAAGCACTGTTGGTGATGAGGCCTGCGTCTAATGCTTCCCTCCTGCTTCGGGGATCCGCTCCGAATAATGTACCTAGGGACACGCCGAGGCGAGTACGATAGGTATGCCATCCGCATCGGGATGTCCGTGAACTCGGTAGCTTCGCGTGCTCAAGCGCACTAGCGCCGGCATAGAGGATAACTAGAAGACACCAAGCACATAAAGCGATTGTTCCAAGTCTTGGTAATCCGTTCATTTGTAGGGGTTTTAGATGGTAATTAGTAGGAATGCGTGTTGTTTGGATATTATTCCAACCGATTCAACAGGTTCTTTTCGTGCGTTTTCCTCCCCAAGTTAATACGATAAAGCCGTCTTGATGAGGCTAGCCTAACTTGTAAGGACATCATTTACACATCACATATGTGTATATATCGTATAAGATCCAATACGATTAAGCCATGTTCAGCCTTGCATTCGATCCCAACGATAATGCGTTCAGCCACGACTGGTGTCGTTGTTGCCGGCTCAAAGTAGTGGATCCCGCCGCCCGATGAATATACACAATGCGTACGCAGCTTAGGCCGATAAAAGTACACGCCTCCAGATACCATTTGCCATGTTAAGCTCCAACCTTCCGCGGAGAGATATCTCTTCGCCGCACGGAAAAATCCCTGTAAGTAACTTGCCTAGCGCTCGTACTTCGCAAGGCAGCTTTAATAGAGGTATAGGATTGTAAGAGTTGGGACTTTTCTATGGTATATATGCATGATAACTATGCGTATACGACTAAACGCTCAATATATGGACTGCGAATGAAGATACTGTGTTGGGAAGCATTTGGCACCAAGGACATGCTTGTATCCCTTTCTTGCCGAATAATATAGAATGCGCCAAATTACTACTATGCGCCGCGTTGCTGATTAGCCGTGTGTGACGGTGAGAGCGTGCGGGCATATATATAATGATTATAACGGATAAAGGCTTCTTGGACCTAGGCAAAAGAGCCTTTTGGTACATCACAAACTGAGGCTTTTAATCAGGCAGAACTATTGACAGGAGAACACCAAGAACTCGGAAGCAGCAGATTGGGAAATCTCGTCGTAGAGCATCCATTAGGGGGCAACTGGTACCGAAGTAAGCTGAGGCTTGTATCAACTTGTATAGCATCATTTTCTTCTCATCGTAGAATCCACTTCACCGAGTAAGATCACCGAGCCGACCAGAGACGCAGACGTGGCCAAGCTATGTATGGCCTTGCAGCCCGCGCAACCGAAGCACAGTGTCACTCTATCGCGGTCGAGTCCATCACTGCTGTAACAATGCGTTACTCACGCGAATTCGTCGGTCCATCGTTGTTGGTATTTCTTTCTGATTTTTAGTGATGCCTAGTCTCAAGGCCCAAGCCCGAAACCTTGCCTAACCCCGATGCAGCCAAAGCCAACCATGATGAACCGATCATACTCCCAACTCCGGCCTAGTACCTCCATCTATATCGAAGAGGGGTACAGCATAATGCGAACAGAAGCACCGAACGAGCGCGAGGGAAGAGGGGTAGAGAACTTGGCTCGGACGACGCCGGAGTTGCCTAGAAACAAGCAAGGTCAGTAATCCGCGTTATCGACATATTCGTTTCGTCGACTAACCGTGCGGGCGAGTCACTTTGCCCCTAATATCTAGTTAGCCTTCTATGCAATCCTCATATTATGGCATATCTCGCTCACCAGATAACTCGGATCTTAGTGCCACGGATCTCCTTTTGTCCCTTGTAGACGTATGCGATGCGCTTGCCGAGGTAGAAGCTTTCAACCGATTAGATCATCCATAAGCAATTTTCTTATTTTCCAACAACCTACGTGGCAGCCTTGGTGTCATCAACACCCTCGATCTTGATCAAGCTTGTCTTAGGGTGGGCTAGACGTCCCCGTTAGCGATTTGCTCGACGAAAGCTGCACCAAGGCAGACTAGGAGATTTGATGCCATGCATACTCGTGTGCTTGTTCCGGACATATGACAGGTGGCGACCCCTACAGCGCAATCGTAGTCAGTAACCATGTCCTTGTAGCGGTAGCATGTATTTGGTCGTGATATATTGCATCGCACATAGGCGGTGTAAATCGTGTAGTTGGATCGGGTCGATCGTTGTGATTACGAAGGGATCTTGGGGTTTCTCACTTGACATATACTAGACACCAAGTTAGCATAAATCCAATGAGTGTAGATGACCGCAAATCAGAAGTCGGGCAATAGTCGCGCGTGCATTGCGTCTCTTCGTCTGCTCGCGACGGCAGGGTATGTGATGGCGGTGGACGATGGGAAGGTCTTACGTCTGTGACCGGCTTCAGAAGGCATCTTGACGGTGGCTTTTCTGGCGCTCTCAAAAATCCTTGGGGTTGAGGGACTGCGTGCGCTGGGGGGTTAGTAGTCGTCGTGATGTCCGAATCTCAAAGGTTGACAGCGGCGGATTGACGAAGGAGGGACTGGCTACGTGGGTTTAGCGAGCCCTGCGCCACTAATAATTCACACTGGAGAAAAATATTACATCAGGTCCATTTTGTGTGTGAGGTTCTAGATAAGATAAGACAAGCCACACCTGTGGCTGATGCCTATTCTATAACTTCTTTAGCTTCTTCTACCTAGCTATTTAATGTTACCCCACACAGTTATTTCTCCCGAGGGCGCTTCTAGTAATGGAATAAGCCCCCCACCTTAATTCATCTTCACTAAGCATCTTCAAAGAACCGCAACCTCAACACTTTGATCCCTTCTTTGATACCTCCCCGGCTTATCGCGGCTACAATAGGCAACTAATGGATTCAATTCCTGAGCTTGTTGTGAGCTATCGCATCACTTGAACATTGTCCGCAGCATATTCAGTACTTAGGAACACTAGTATTCTTATTCCTCTGCTGACTACGTTTATCCGCGTACGCCGTAGATGACAACTCGGTAGGTATTCTTATCTCCGGAAGCGCCATTTATAGGATAGGACTCCTTAGACAACCTTGCTTAACTTGACTGCAGCGATCACGCGGGCTGATGCACACAGCACACTGCAAAGAATACAAGGCATCCCTTGTCAAACCCCCACCACTGCCATTTCTACACAACCACCATAATGTTTGTTGATGCAAATTGTAGATTACTCTGGCAGCTACATACAAGTCTCCAGCGGAGTAACAATACGTAACTACATATACACAGAGTTAACTAGGACCTGTTTTGACATGGATGCACTTGGACTCCCAGGTGTTTAGTAAGAAAGTGATCATCCTGCCTCACTGCGCAATCCTCAACAACAGAAGACTATGTTATGCAGTGTGCAGTACTTTGATAGTAACACAACGCAAAAGCTGATTGTTAAGCAGCGTCATATAGACCAAGCCCGCAAACAATGACCCTAGGTAGGGGATCACTCATCTGCATGACATTTATGCTAGAATTTCAAATTAGCCCCCAAGGCTCCCGTTCAGTCATCGTCTATTTGACAGTGAGGGTATTATGTGGCGGCTGGTAGCTGGTATGTTGTCCAAATCCCTTGGCGCTTGAGAGGAATGTGACCACAACACCTGGTATGCCCCTGGGTTTTGAGATCCTCCTGGTTCTCGAGCACAGGTGCATACGACGACCGCATGCACCCTGCTGTCTGGCCCATGCTGCAGTAGGCGGACTAGAAGCTACAAAACCCAGAGTCTCTCGGTATGTGAATAAGTAGCTTTCTAACCAACTACCTAACTAGACATTGACATGTGAAGAAGGACATAGAATTCTCAAGGTTTGCGTGAACGAGCTGTCTTTTAAATACTTGTTCAGTTTTCTTCAACTAGGCAGTGGGTGGTCAGAAAGAAGAGCAGAGGAGCCCGGGATTCATGCTCAGGGCTGACCGCCATGACTGCTGCGTGCAACCTCTGTCGTGAATAAGTGCGTTCCATCAATACCGAGATAGGTTGGTTGAGAAAGAGAGCGAAAGCGGGACCTGAGTAAGCTACCTTAACCCCGCTGTGGGAATCCATCTGCTTCCAATTGGCGTCCCAATCGTTGTGTTTGAAGTGTGTCAGGTCCGCGGCTGATCCCCTATAAGGTAAGTCCCAACTTTATGATTAGTCTCCCTACCTACATACGTACATACAAAATATACAAAAATACATGGCAGCTAGGAGCTAAGATACATACTGTACTACTGTTCGTGGTCTCAGCAGGCTAGCCAGAAAGCACAGTGATAATAACCATGACGGAGCTGTCGCTCTACATGCCACATACCTACAGCTACCAAGTACCTCGAAGGAGAGCTCCATGGATCGCTCCTTCCCTGCTACTGGGTACTGTCGCCGCTGCTGTCTGCCGCTAGCGCTCCGTCCAGCTGTTTCTGTTTCTGTTTCCGACCAGTCCGTCCGTCTCTGACCCTCGATTTCTGCCTCGCCCTCTCCTACCCGCCAGCTTAGGGACTACTCTTTATTCCACCTCCCTCTCTGCAACCACCATACTCTTTCCCAACCATCTTCTGTCTCGTTCGATCTTGTCTCTTGTTCCTTTCGTTTGTTTCACTTTTTTTCCATTTGAGAATTATACCTCGGCCAGCCACGCAAAATGGACGCTCCAGCAGGGTAAGAAGATACCCCGCCTCCGCCCCGCCATTTCATCACCTTTCTTTGAAATACCGCGACCTCCGCTCTCCGCGAACGGCGCATAGCTTGATTTTGCGACAGCGCACCACAACGATAATTTGGTGACAATGGTTATGCTAACTTTACGATTTGCAGTTCCGTGGAGCTCAAGGACAACACGGTCATCGTGGTCCTCGGTGCCTCCGGCGATCTTGCCAAGAAGAAGACTGTTAGTACCACCTGCTGTTTCGTTTGCGTGGGGGTCTATGAAGCTGACTTCTATCTGCGTAGTTTCCTGCGCTCTTTGGTCTCGTGAGTGGCCCGGCTCGTATAAAGCAAAACAATCGCAGATTGAGCTAGTCGAACTAACATTGCCCGAGTACCGCAACCAATTCCTTCCCAAGAACATCAAGATCGTCGGATATGCGCGGACAAAGATGGACCATGAGGAATACCTAAAACGAGTCAAGTCGTACATCAAGACACCTACAAAGGATCTAGAGCAGCAGCTGGCGGAGTTTTGCGAGCTGTGCACCTACGTCTCCGGACAATATGACCAAGATGACTCCTTCCTCCAGCTCAACAAGCATCTTGAGGACATCGAGAAGGGCCGATCGGAGACCCATCGCCTGTTCTATATGGCTCTTCCTCCCAGTGTCTTCACAGTTGTCTCGCAGCACCTTAAACGATGCTGCTATCCCAAGAACGGAATTGCTCGTGTGATCGTAAGTGTCATTCCTGCCACTGAATTAAGAAAAGCGATTCTCATAGTTTGCTTGGCACCGTAGGTGGAGAAGCCGTTTGGCAAAGATCTGGCCAGTTCCCGCGCACTCCAGAAGGCCCTAGAGCCCGATTGGAAAGAAGACGAACTCTACCGTATCGACCACTACCTAGGAAAGGAGATGGTCAAGAATATTCTTATCCTCCGCTTTGGTAATTCGTTTTTTGGCGCTACGTGGAACCGACACCATATCGACAACGTCCAGATTACTTTCAAGGAGCCTTTTGGCACAGAGGGTCGCGGTGGTTACTTCGATGAATTTGGAATTATTCGTGATGTGATGCAAAACCACTTGCTCCAGGTCTTGACGCTGCTCGCTATGGAGCGTCCCATTTCTTTCTCGTCGGAAGATATTCGTGATGAGAAGGTTCGTGTGCTTCGTGGGATTCCCGCCATTGAGCCCAAGAATGTCATAATCGGTCAATACGGCAAGTCCTTGGACGGAAGCAAGCCCTCATACAAAGAGGACGATACCGTTCCCAAGGACTCACGCTGCGCGACATTCTGTGCCCTCGTTGCTTACATTAAGAACGAGAGATGGGACGGCGTGCCTTTCATCATGAAGGCCGGCAAGGCCCTTAACGAGCAAAAGACGGAGATTCGTATTCAATTTAAAGACGTTACGAGCGGTATCTTTAAAGACATTCCCCGAAATGAGCTCGTCATGCGCATCCAGCCGAATGAGAGTGTTTACATCAAAATGAACTCCAAACTGCCAGGTTTGAGTATGCAGACAGTTGTCACAGAACTTGACCTCACATACCGGCGACGATTCTCGGATTTAAAAATCCCCGAGGCTTATGAATCGCTTATTCTGGATGCTATCAAGGGCGATCATTCCAACTTTGTCAGAGATGATGAGCTCGACGCCAGCTGGAGGATATTCACACCCTTGCTGCACTACCTAGATGACAACAAGGAGATTGTCCCCATGGAGTACCCATACGGTGAGTGGTAAACGAGCCAAAACCTGATGTTGCCGGGTGCTAACTATCTCCTACTATTAGGGTCTCGTGGTCCGGCTGTGCTAGATGACTTCACGTCGTCGTACGGGTACAAGTTTAGTGATGCCGCGGGCTACCAGTGGCCTACGACCTCAGCGGCGCCGCCCAACAAGTTGTAAGTTGATGTCAGCGTCGTGTTTTGCGATAGAATGTCAGGCCGCCTCGTTTCGTTGTCGATGGTCGGATGCTAATGCGCTAGGATATAGCTGAAGGGTCATCGCCACATCGAGGATAGACATCGGTTTAGGTCGGTGATTTAGCGACAGGCGAAATGAAAACTCGTGATTTGGGCGCCTCACAGTTCAACAAGGCTAGTTAGAGGGATTTGCTCAAGGGTTGCGGTTCTGTTCACGATCAGTTGATGATGGATAACGCTTGGCATATACTTTGGTGCTCCATTTTGCTCTGCTCTGCTCTTCTGGTTGAGGATAGAAAAAGGAAAAATTCGTCTTGTCAGATAGTGACGGTGCCAAGGGATCAGAGAGAGAGATCAATGTCTATGATGAAGATTTGGAAGACGCTTTCAAGCGCGCAAATCGCACTCAGGTCGACTCCTATTTAGTCCCAAGTTTTCCAATCATGACACAATTGGTCCTGGACACTTACCTAGTTCTCACCGAATCGACTAGACAGTGACTGAATATGCACAAGTGTGAGATCTGAGTCAATTGGTAATATGCCCACACGTGGGGGACTTTTTACACATCACATCTCGTATCTCGCATCCTGCGCTCATTCGCTTATTGGTCATGGCAATTTGATGAGTGTCAATGCGGGTACATACAGGGTACCTAATCTAAGTATGTGGTATGGATGTAGTAGCTCGTCGCAATGATGCCAATAGTTTAACACCTCTTGCGAGTGGCGATGAGCGCGATCAAAGAAAACCGAAAGTTTTGGATCAGTGTGCCAATGGTAAAGTTGACAAAAGAAAGAGAGGGCGAACTGGTCGACCTATCTAGGAGCGTAGAATACGGAATACGGCGTGTTCAGCCATGGACTACTCCCAGTTAGGAAATACCATGTTCCTAAGTAACTAACTGGTCGAGATCGGGATTTACCTACTCGAATGCAACAACACCCAAACATTTGGAGGGCGGATGGTCAGTCACGCAACACCTATTTCCAGCTTACGTACTTGGACTTTTGGTCCTGTATGTATGCTGTAGGTAATGTATAGGTACCGGATAGGTAGGTGGGTGGCTGCAGATTTGTCGGGTCGGGCTCGCGGGCCCGCGGGTCCACGGGCTCTTGAACTGCCCGATAATATGATACATACAGGCGAGCCGCCAAGAGTGCCAGGCAGCCAGATGTGTATCTACCAGGTATCCAGAATACGTTTTATTGCGTCCTGGCATACCTACTTAGACACGCTGACAACTCCTAGAGAGTCTCACAATTCTCACAAAAACCATATATTTTCGTCATATTTAGCCAGACTTTCCTTCAGACTAAATAACAGATCGCGTTGTACGGCGCGAATCCGTCTTCGATACAGATACTTTGATCCAAGTACCTCCCCAAATCTCGCCCAAGCGTCTGGACTCAAGCCCCTTGTTCATATAACTTCGCCGCACGTCTCTTCTTCAGTAAACATCTCTGTATTTATTCATTTAAATATTAGGTACTGTTTGTCGCAAAATCTATTCTCTCCGGAAAAGCGTACGAGTCTTATTTATACAACGGCAGAGCGCTCGCCGAATTCTACGATTCTGGATGCGCTGATTGCCAGGTTTGGTTTTGCTCGACGACAACATTCGCCAAGCCCAGCCTAGTTGGGCACTCTACTTCGGTAGCAAACAGTACCGTCGCTCAGTATTCGTTTGACCTCGCCATCTCAGAATGGGGGCGGAGCCTCCAGAGCCAAAGCAGACGGCTCCCAACGGAACAGTGGGAGAGAAACCTCCTACTGTTGCCGACGCCATCACCAAAGAAGAGGAGGCCGATCAAGATGCCAAATTACGGCCAGAGAGAGAGGCTGCTTTCGGGGACTACATTGTGAGCTCTGGGCCCATGTCCAATCTATATCTCATCACTGATTGCGAAATAGCGAGTCTTCAAATATGCTCGGGGCTGGGATCTCCCTCTTCTCGCCATCGCCGCGGTGGCAGCCGCTGGGTCGGGAGTCGTACGTTCCCGTCTTGCGAATCCTCCATTTATCAAACAGTGGCTAATTGTGCTTTCGCCCAGACCCTCCCCTTGGTCAATATCATTTTCGGTGAGTAGTGTTGCGATAGAAGCTTATACACTTAAATATATTAATCCGTCTTATAGGCCGGCTGGTCAATAATTTCAACGGCTACTTCCTCGATCCGCCTACGACCACTCGAGGACAGTTTCAAGCTCAACTCAACTTGAACTCGTGAGTTTTTGCTTCCTTCTGGGAAAGCGCTTTTACTGATCGCAGTTCTAGACTATATCTTTTCATAATCTTCATAGCTAGATTTGTTCTAACCTATATCAACAAGGTATATTATCCTCCCACATGGCCGTGATGGGAACCTTGACTGACATGCTTAGTTCGCATACCGCATGATAGGCATTCGGATGTCAGCTGCTATTAGACTCGACTATTTACGATCCTTGTTCGGCCAGACCATTCATGTTCTTGATTCGATGCCTCCGGGCTCAGCGGCCGGAACCATCACCACAACTGCGAACACCTTGCAGTTGGGCATTTCTGAAAAATTGGGCACTCTAATCGAGTATACAGCGACAATCATTGCTGCGATAGTCATTGCGTTTAAGTATAGCTGGTCTCAAGCTCTCGTTACTAGCGCTGTTCTAGTATTTATCTCCTTGGTGCTAAGCGTGCTACTCCCATTCATTCTCAAGGCCACCACACGGTTAACCAAGGCAGAGACCAAATCCTCTTCCATAGCCAGTGAGACCTTCTCATCTATCCGGATGGTTAGTGCATGTGGTGCCGAAGCGCAAATGGCTAAACGCTTTGCTACCTGGGTGTCCGTCGCCAAGAGACATGGGCAAAAGACTGCACCATTGGTAGGCCTGCAGTTAGGCCTAATCTTCTTCTCAATTTTTGCGACGTTCGGCCTTTCTTTCTGGTTCGGCACTATGAGAGCCGCCCAGACCAATACCTCTGATGCCGGTAGTGTCACAGTCGTGCTCTTTTCAGTGTTTTTGCTAGTCTTTTCACTTGAACGAGTAGCAACACCACTCATTGCTATTGGGAAGGCTGTAGTGGCTGCATGCGAATTTTTTGTTGTCATCGACTCCCCTCGGCCTGAACTAGGAAATCTAAAGGACCCTGACGTGTCTGCAAGTAACGACATCGTCTTCAAAGATGTTGACTTTGCCTATCCTAGTCGACCACACGTCAAAGTCTTAGATCAGCTTAACCTCACGATTGAAGCTGGGAAGCTTACAGCAATTGTTGGGCCATCAGGTTCGGGGAAAAGCACGATTGTCGGGCTAGTTGAACGCTGGTATACACTCCATGATCAGCACATCATCGCCAAGGCCATTGACAAAGAGCAGAAGAAAAAGGAAGAAAAGAAGAAGAGCAAGAAGAAGGGGAACAATGCTGATGACACCGATGACGACGAGCCACCTATCCAACCGGAAGACTCAGGACCGATTGTTGAGCTAAAGGGTTCGATAGCGACCGGCGATCATGAACTCGACAAGATTGACCTAAAGTGGTGGCGATCTCAAATTGGCCTTGTGCAACAGGAACCTTTTCTCTTCAACGATTCGGTCCTAAACAATGTCGCTTATGGGCTCATCGGCTCGGAACTTCAAGACGAGACAGAGGATCGGAAGAGAGAACTAGTCAAGGAAGCTTGTAAAGAAGCATTCGCCGATGAGTTCATCGATCGGCTCCCCGATGGGTACGACACCATCGTTGGTGATAGCGGTTTGAAATTGTCAGGGGGTCAACGCCAGCGACTCTGCATCGCTCGGGCCATCATCAAGAGACCCAAGATACTTATACTTGATGAGGCAACATCTGCAATTGATGTGAGAGGAGAGCGAATTGTCCAGGCCGCTCTAGACCGGGTCTCGCAAGGCCGAACCACCATCACTATCGCACATCGTCTATCCACAATCAAGAAGGCTGATGCAATTGTTGTGCTAAAGAAGGGCAAAGTCGTTGAGAAGGGAACTCACGAGTCCCTCCTCCAGAACGAAGGTGGCGTTTACTACGGTCTTGTTCACGCGCAGCAACTCTCACTTGGCGAGCCTACGGACGCCAGCGACTCTGAAGAGCCAGAGGAGGAGAATCTCGGGGCTATCCTTAGCCGCGAGAAAAGCACAGCAGTATCAGATTTAGCAGATGACCCAAGGCCGGAGGACTGGAAGGAGCGAGGCTTGATCGGAAGCTTTGGAAAGCTTTTATACGAACAGCGCAGTCGTTTCCCATCCTATGTCATCATTATTATCGCGGCAGCTGCTGCAGGCTGTGAGTCCCCCCTCTATTCGTCTTTCTCGAGAAAATAAGCTGTCTAACAGACTTTAGCCGGGGCTCCATTACAGGCATGGCTGTTCGCGAAAATCATTGTCGTCTTTCAATACCTTAATCTTCCAGACGGTCACCACAAGTTCACTACGGAGTACGTATTGTGCGATTTATTCGGCATCCCCTCAGAGACTCTTGGAGAATTTTTCATCCCCTTCGATTTCTTAATAGGCCGTCAAGCACCCTGTATTCCTCACCGATTATATCTCCCTCAAGGTCTCCTATGAATCCTCTACTAACCTATCTGTCATTAGGGCTAACTTTTGGTCCTTGATCTTTGTCATCCTGGGCATCGGTGTTGGTATTGGTTACTTTGTCGTCACTTTTGTCGCTACACATCTCGCTTATGTAAGTGCATCCCACCGAAATATTAGGCAATGAGCTTATAGAGTCGCGTAGCATATATCTTCCACCTATCGGCAGCAGTATTTCGAAGGCATATTGTACCAGAAAACTTCTTTCTATGACGATGAAAAAAATTCAACGGGGTCTCTCACTGCCAGGGTCGGCGGCGATCCAAAACAGTTAGAAGAGTTGCTTGGGACAAACATGGCATTCGTATACATATCGTTCGTAGCCCATTCCCAAATTCAAGCCTCTCCGACCCTACTAACTGCATGCGTCTAGAGTATTTACTTTGATTGGGGCACTCGCCATCGCTTATGCCTTTGGGTGGAAGCTTGCTCTCGTGGCTACAACCGTTACAGCACCAATCGGCCTTGTTGCGGGGTACTTTCGCTTTAGATACGAGCTCGAGTTCGAGAAGTTGAACAATGCCGTGTTCGCGGAGTCTTCTCAATTTGCCGCGGAAGCGATTGGCGCTTTTCGGACTGTTTCTTCTCTCATTCTCGAAGACTCAATCAATGATCGCTATAGCCGCCTATTAACCGGCCATGTAAGTGTGGCTTTTCGAAAAGCGATTTGGAGAACTCTGATTTTCGCCTTCTCCGATAGTGTGAGTCTTGCAGTACAAGCTCTAATCTTCTGGTACGGTGGAACTTTATTGGCTTCTCGCGAGTACAACCCCCTCCAATTCTTCGTCTGCTACATCGCAGTTATTCAAGGAGCCGAAGGCGCTGGACAGTGGTTCAGTTTCGGACCCAATGCTGCGCAAGCCACGGCCGCAGCCAACCGCATCTTGAGCGTTCGAGGAGCCCGCAAGAGCGATACCAGCTTGAATACTGGAGAAATTCCCGATGCAGATGGCGGCATCAAAATCGAACTCAAGGATGTGCACTTCAGGTATCCCTCTCGAAATGTATCCGTCTTCAAGGGAATCAACATTACCATCGAAAAGGGCCAATTTGCCGCGCTTGTGGGCGCCTCCGGCTGCGGAAAAACGAGCATTATCTCTCTTCTAGAACGCTTTTATGAGGTGCAACGTGGTCAAGTTCTTGCTAACGGAGTTGATATCTCAACTGTCGATGTATACGAATACCGCAAGAAGTTGTCGCTCGTAGCGCAGGAGGCAACACTTTTCCAAGGAACATTGCGGGAAAACATTCTTCTTGGCGTCGATCCAGATTCGATTTCAGAAGAGCAGCTACATGCTGTATGCCGTGACGCCAGTATCCACGATTTTATTGTGTCGTTGCCAGAGGGTTACAATACCGAGATTGGTAGCCGCGGCGTCTCCCTATCTGGAGGTCAGAAACAGCGTGTCGCCATTGCGCGTGCCCTTATTCGCCAACCGCACGTCTTGCTTCTCGATGAAGCGACAAGTTCTCTGGACTCGGAGAGTGAGAAGCTTGTCCAGGCGGCATTTGAGCGTGCCGCAAACGGTCGGACCATGGTGGTCGTCGCTCATCGTCTCGCTACTGTTCAGAACGCAGATGTCATATTTGTCCTCGGTGAGGGCAAAGTACTCGAACAGGGCTCACATATCGAGCTCCTGAAAAAGAAGGGCGTGTACTGGAATATGTGCCAGAGTCAAGCTCTTGACAGGTGATGCGCTCCTTATGAACCCAGAAAACAGATACCCAACCTTCTCATTTTTAAGAACTTTTCTTCATGTACAAGTAAATATTAAATCCCCATCTCAGTGTGTAATTAGAAGGGCATGACTCCCATTTCAAAAGAAGGCATAGTATACACATTTAGTAATGAAAATTCAACATTATTGGGATCTGAAGCTAGCTTATACAAAGCATCAGCTACGGGAGGGAATTACATCAAGCATACGGCTCATACATAATTAGTTAACGATTACAAAACTTCTTAACGCCGGCCCTTTCGTTCCGCTATGTTCCCATTTCGGTACTTGACATGCAAAGGCCGGGGTAGTCAAGTCGAGGTACCATTCTAATTCCACCAATGAGACAACTCAACATCATGATCTCAGGACAAAATTCCGGTTGACGTATGCCTTTGAATAGGATGCTCTAGATGAGTATTTGATTTTTGATTCTAGGTTTTAATTATAATAGCATACATATGAGAAACACATATAGCTTTTAGTACAGCCACTACCAATCGTCTTTCTCTCCGCAGGATACACTGTGATTTGTCTATAGAATAAATCGTATACTTAGCAAACAGTCAAGAAGAACACTGCGATGCCGTCTCTAAGGACTCATCTTCTGCATTTTGCAGGAGTTACTCTATCCCTTGCTCCCGCGCAGGCAGTGGCCGCGAAGTATATGGTAGTCTTGTAAGTGTACCTCGAAAAGAAAAAGCCAAGAAAACATCATACTTTTTCTATTTTTCTAAGCGCTGATCTCTCCTACAACCATTGTACATCTACTTAAATAAAATTGCAGCGGAGATTCCTACTCCACGACCAACTCATGGATAGGCGGCACAGCGCCATCGGCCTCCAACCCGATAGGCAACCCGTCGTTCCCGGGACAGACGACGTCCGGCGGGCTCAACTGGGTAGGCCAGGCCATCTCAAAGCAGAACACGTCGCTCGTGTTTGCGTACGACCTTGCCGTCACGGGCGCGACAACCGACAAGGAGATCGTCGACACGTACGCCCAGTACAATTTCGACGATCAGGTCAGTTCTCTGGAGTCTTTTATTCCCCTTTTCGGCATGTCTGAGAGCCATAAATTGCCTTAACGGGCGTTTTTGGCTCCTGCTACTCCTGCAAGCTCCCGAAACCCCAAGCAACTTTTACCATAAGTGGACATTATTGACTCCAGTGTTGTAACTAGGTCGAGACGCTATTCAGCACGTATCTCACCGGCAGCCTGGCGCCTTGGGGCAGGGCGAGCGATGTGCTAGCTGCTATCTTCTTTGGTATAAATGATGTCGGCGAGCCCTTCTGGGACGGCATCTCCGCGCCCATTGACGCGATTCTGGATCGGTATTTTGGACTGTTGGATGAGCTGTATGCGGACGGGCTGAGGAATTATGTCTTGTTCACTATTCCGCGTAGGTTTCCCGTTACTTTCAACAACCCTACCATACCCTCACTCCCTTCCCCTTTTTCTCCCCCGAGTATTCTCAGAGGGATAGCGCTCACAAAGCCATGTCAGCATTTGACCGTGCGCCCGCCATCATATACGAGCCCGCAGCTATGGTGGCGTCTCTGCAGTCCGACATCAAGACGTACAACGCGCAGCTAGCGAGCCGCCTGGCGACGTTTAAGGCGACGCATAGTGGCGTGACAGCGCAGCTCTTCGACACTGCTCCCACTTTCGCAACCGTGCTGAATAACCCCACAGCGTACGGCGCCCCGGATGCCACCTGCGTAAATGGTGATGGGACGAGCTGTCTCTGGGCTGATACGTACCATCCGGGCCTCGTTATACACGAACTCCTCGCCGAGGCGCTTGTCACGGCGGTAGATTTCTTCTAGGGTGCTGGGTATGGCTAGACAGTTGTGGGTATAGTATGCGAGGCCCTATATGCTGCTGGTGGCTTAATGTAAGCCCAGCCTTGAGTGATGAGCATTGCTTATAGAGTGTTATTAGCCGCAAAAGGCGCTCTAGAATTCCGAAATCGTCGCCTTACATTGGATAGTATGCAGTCGGTACTTTGTATATGTGTTACATAATATTTTCTATACGTCCAATAGCCTGGCTACCTCGGTAGTTTTCAAGGACTGCAGAGAGAGTCAATAAGGAAACAAGGGTTTTGTCTTTCTTCTTGGGTTTTCGGTTTCCCTCTGTGATTCAGCGAACTAACCTATGCGGTTAAGTGCCCTATTGCCCATTCTTAAGGGTCTAGTCATCGCCATGGCTTGCAGCCAGGTACCTACCTATTAACTATTGTAGTGACGCAAGTGCTACCTACATATTATGTACATTAAGCACCACTTGACAGGACGCAGCTCCCCCGCTAAAGTGGCTATTTTAGGTTTAGCGTCATAGATAGCAGACACAGCTCCATTGCCCTAGCGCGACTGAGGGTCCCGATAACGAGCGATAAGGCCCACCGGGTGCACGAGACAATGCCCAGGATGACGGCACTTGCCTCAGTTGCAAGTGGGAGCTACCTCTTGCTTCACGTCGATAAGCACAACACACAACACAGAGCCTCAAAGTTCAGTTCCTATCCCCTACATTACTACGTTCCTTCATCTCAACTTTCCCGTAGTCACTTTCTTGATATTTCAATAACAGGTTCGTGTGCATTTCCCCGCGCCTTTGATATTAGTCTAGTAAGTTAGAAACATGAGCACTGCCCTCCTATCACGTTAACAGATCGCGCCCTGTCTCCGCTTCTTAGCAAGCTTCAAGTCTCCCCTCTATCCATCTTAGATACCGGGTGATGTTTGCAGCAGAAGCAAACATAGTTTACTGACCGCTAAGCACTCTAATACAGATAAAAGTACACGCATACTAGATAGCCAGTAGTCTCCAAGCTGGGGCGACTGACCACCGTCTCGCGCAACGAAGCGTTCTCAATAGAATCACCCCTCGCAACTTGTTCCTCTCTCCGATGACCACCGTTGCGATACTCGAAACTGCCCAGTCCATGTTCCAACATGTCCGCTTCACCTGAGGACCGCGGCCAGAGGGGTCTTCCTCCGCACCACCAGGGCGAGTCAAGCCATAGCACAAACGGTGTGAACGGCGGGAACGGTGGTGAAAGCAGTAGTGCAAGCGCCACCGTTATCAACTCCATCGAGGCCGACGACGAGGGTTCTCTCTATAGAGATGGAGCTTGGTCCCCACCTGAAGCCGAACAACGAGAAAATCGGAGACCTAACTTGCCCGATAACGAGAGCATGCGACGGGTTTTTAAGAATATCCTTCCGCAGGTACCGCCAAGTGGCTTTCACTACAATTCGCCGGCAAGTGTTGCTGGTACAGAACAAGATGCTGCCACAGATGATGTTGCTCCCACAAATGGTGCCACTACAAATGGTGCCAGTACAAACGGTGTCTCAGGACCGTCTGTATCGTCTCCATCATCTGCATCATCTGCATCTCATGCCTCTCCCCCCACTAGCCAGCAAGACCACGGCAACCAAGTGGATGGAGTGAATGGAACAAATGGAGTAAATGGAGTAAATGGAGTTAATGGCACTAAGAGTGCAAGCGATAGGTCCAATGCGGGCAACAGTCCCCAGGCTTCCAGCAGTACGGACAGTTCTCCACGTTCGCCTATCTCTCAGCAGTCGCACACATCTTCCAGTCCAGGCCCTAAGAATCCGCCAGATCAGGGAGGTGCTGCCGGTCCAGGTGGGAACACAGATGGTGGAAACACCGGTCAATCTAACAACACAGAGGATAGAGATCGTCCACGCGGAACATCTACGCCCCCAGATCCGGATTCTGGAGATCAAGCCAAAGAAGAAAATGGGGATGGCGGTGGTAGCAGTGAAACTCGTGAGCTACAAAACGAAGAGAACAATGGCACGGACCAGGATATGGTAACCTCAGAACATGCGCGGGCGCCTATTGAGCCCGAGGATAACAACACACGTGATCACCAGATTGGTAATGGCGCTTCATCTTTTAATGGAGCGTCTAATAGAGACAACGAGGGGGCCACAGCACCTTTCAACGTCAGCCGCGATACTTCTCATCAACCAGGCCATATTACAGGCGGTTTCACTCAACCGAGTCACATCAACCCTGTGCTCCAAACACCAGGATTAACATTGCAAACAGCTGAAACTGCGCGGCCGTTGTCATCTTCATCATCTTTGAATCCGATAGCACCGGTTTTTACTCCACGTTCGCAGCAATCTCAGGAATTCACATTACCCAGGTGGCAGCCCGATTCCGAGGTAACACACTGTCCAATTTGTGGTATGCAATTCGGCATGTTTTTTAGGAAGCATCACTGTCGGTATGTCTTACCTATACAATATTGAAGAATGGTAGAATAAGACCGTCCCTAGCTAATATTTATCTATATTAGTAAATGCGGAAGAGTAGTCTGTGACAGATGCTCCCCCCATCGCATAACTATTCCTCACCTCTACATTGTTCGTCCACCTGGAGATCCAGGGCCGGTTTCGCAATACGCATATCCTGGAGTTGAACGGGGTATTGCAGACTTCACCTCCATTGGAGGCGGGGAACGAGTGCGACTTTGCAATCCATGCGTCCCAGACCCAAACACGGCACCGCCTCAGGCTCAACACTCTTCTCGGCCGGTTGTAGTGGATGGGCGAGCATCGAGACCCCCAAGTAATTCTTTAGGCAATTACAGTGCCAACACAGGCCCTCCTCTTCATCATGCGCAACCACCAGTTCATAGCTCTAATCATTCCAGATCCAGAAGTGCCAGCACAGTTAGTGAAACCCAAGAGTTTAAGTAACATCACCATTGTTAACGCAGTCCTACAGAGCGTTGGGCGGAGCCAGGAATACTTCTCCTTCATCCCTTATACATCCACATCTAGCCAATACCCGCGACGTAATTCAGCCTACTTCTCTCAACAACCACCGCATCGTCGTATGTCGAGCGCTTTACTTAGATATCAACAGCCTTTAGACCATTTTGGAGCTCACGGCTCCGCGACTCCGTTCTCGGCCTTGAACAGACCACTCCCCAGAACACCAACACCTGAGCCGGAGGTTTCAGAAGAAGACATATGTCCTGTGTGTCATCGCGAGCTGCCCTCACGAACACTTCCTAACTGGGAAGCCCTACGGGAAACTCATATTAACAATTGCATCACGTCCCATAGTAATTACGGAACAGGCCAGGCATCCGCTACCGGCCCTAGAAATCATGGAACACCTCCCCCACGAACCACTCGGAGAACTAGGATGTTTCCTTATGTTGCAACAGAGAAAGACTGTGCCCAAGAAGCGGAATGCACAATCTGTCTCGAAGAGTTCGAGGTCGGTGACCAAATGGCACGGCTAGAGTGTTTCTGTCGCTTCCATCGTTTGTGTATCGATTCATGGTTCGTTAACCATCCCGGCCGATGCCCTGTTCATCAACACGACAGCTATGGTTACTAAACAGGCTTGTTCTGTTTTTCATTTGTGGCATCATGATACCCCTTCATTAGCATGATGGCTTCCTGCTACTGGAGGCTAGTTTGCGTCAAAATTTTTCAGTACTTTGTGGTCTTTACTTATATTCCCGTTCCTTCGTTTGGTCCCCAAAGTTGCTCTTCTTAGGTTCAGAAGACGGTCTTTCCTCTATCTAGGATGCATTTTTTTTAGTCACCAGTATCCAGAAATTGGAGGCCCGTATACAATTATCCAAACATAAGGTTGTTTCTCTTTGTATCATCCCAATAGGAAGGCTGGCTCATATAGAGTCAATCCTGGCGTTTCGGGTTGGCTTACTAAGCGCTTATACGCTGTTTTTGCACGGACATGTTTGCATTTTCCTAGTTTGCATAAGGCTTCAGAATTGCGTTTTACCATTGCATGGTGTTGAGGGGTCGGCCTGAGAGCACACGGGCGTTAGGTGGTGTATATACTTGCTTTTCTATGGCTACTTACATGATAGATACCCTCACGGTATTCACACACAGAACCCGTTTGTTGTACAGCATTACTCTGGCAGGGATAGCCTCTCAGGTAAACAAGTCCTTTTTAGCAGAATAAAAAGATTAACGAATCATATCAACCGTGGCATTTGTTCCGATAGCAGTTGGCTGGTATACCGAGCCCGTCGGTGCCCTTGGACGTGCATGAGACTTAGATCGCTCTCCTTCTTCCTTTAAGGGAAAGGATAAGTCGTCTACGTGCGTGAATTCCCGTCCCTATGACTCGGGAAATGATTTCATACTCAACCCCCCGTAAGCTGACCAGACCTATCAAAACATGTTGGTCAAGTGAGTGAAAAGCGCACGAGACGAGATCGACGTTGGAGTTTCGGTGAGGCAGACACTCACTTGCCCATTCACTCACTCAATCACTCACTCGTTTACTCACTCTCAGTCCCTTTCTTGCTTTTCCCTCCTTGGCTTTCTTTTTGTCGGCGCAAGGTCCCTACGCAGAAGGGGTAAATGAAGATCCCGCTGCGCACAGCAAAACGCGTGTCATGGAGCATGCATGATATGACTAACTGCGTCACAGCAGGGCTAATTAAGGGCTCTTTTGTGAAATATGTTGACTTCCTTATTCCTCTGTTTGGCCTTTGTTCTGTGTTCACATAATCATATTTTATATGTAGGTTTTTGATGCTACACTTGCATTGGGGGGAATATGATAGGTCTCATTTTGCCCTCACTTAAGGTTCTGATTAGGGGTATCATTACTATCTCGGGACAAGATGTGAAGACGAGCTGCATAATCTGCATAGGGGGGCAGGTATACGGAAAAGCAAATATACGCGGTATTTCCTCATTCGGGCCAAGCCATTTTGAGGTTTACATACATACATACGGTTTGGGGGCGGTGCAAGAAGTCTGGGGGAACGGAGGCAGGTAGGTTGGCGATGCGAGCTGGGGGACCCTCTCTGCCTGCCTTGGTTCTGCGCTCTGTGTGGATGTTCGTCGCTGATCTATACTCGTTTTAGGGCGGAAATGTGCATGTCGAGGTGGCCCGACGTAAGGCGGAGCGAAAGGACGCCGCCTAGGGGGTGGTGTGTGTGGTGTATTTGTATGCGGACAGCTGGATAGTTCGCTGGCAGACTCTCATTGCGCGATCCTGAAGCTGTAGACATACAAATTGATGGCTGGGAGGTTGGGTGTGTGACCTGCCTGTGGCCTGCCTACGTCGTAATAAGGCTTTTGGTATTGGCCGTTGGAGGATTTTTCGTTGGACACAGCCCGGGCACAAGGCAAGCGAACTCAATTCAATTCGGGGACCTTACGGAAAGTTGTTTGCGCGCTTGCAATACAGCAGTACACACTGTAATACCGTCTGCATAGCTCTCAAAAGGTGGTGACCCGTCGTTGTTTGATGAAGATCAGCAGCGAGGTAGGAGAGAGATGGATACACAACGTCAGAACCGCATACATGGCACGGCTACACTTACTGGTATGACCTGTATATAGAGGGTTCGGTGACACTGTATTCGTGTTATGTAGACCGCTAGACACGATCATCGAGAGATCTTTGCTGTATTGTAAGAGAATGTGTACTACTATGGTTGTTGCCCAGTAAAACCTACCTAGTCAAGTACTCTTGGCACACTAACCCATAACTCAGCACGCGGGAGGTATCTCGCCTCAAGGTACTTACACCAAAAATCTGCCGCAAAGGCCATCAACTGGCTTGAGCGCGGCCCTGCCCAAAGCCTTGCAGACCCACGATACCTGGCGAGGTAGCTCTTACACCCCTACACACCAGTATGTACACGATCTACCTGCTCAGTATCACACTTACCACCTAGGTACTGTACGTCTACCCTATGTATCTAAACTACAGTATGTAAATACCTAGTGTAAGTAGTGGGCAAGGGCAAAAGAAGATCGTCTACTGTGATGTCATCTGTGTAACAGGGTTCTCCCGAACAAGGAAGACAGCAGGGTTTTTTTTCCCTACTGTATTTTACTCATAGTATTTTTGCTCAATGGGCTCTCCTCTTCCAATGAAAGGGACGCAAGCAGCGGATTCCAATCCAGGTCCTGGGCCGGGATGATGCGCATCCGCTGGGTCGTTTTGAGTAAGTGGTGCTGTAGATCCGTCGCCCGGCTGTGTCTCGTTTTTTCCCGGCCGTGCGGTTTTGCGATGGAGACACGGAGCAGGCAGCCAACAAGTGCCACACACTACTACTCAGTACTACTGTATGTGTATATGATATCCATTCATCTACGTCGCTACTGCGAGCTAATCTGTGTACCTACTTTACTGCCGGAATTAACCTACCTACTCGTCTAGTCTGCGAGATATGGTGGGTGGGCTTTTTTGGAAGCTAAACGATGAGGCTCTGCTGTGGGAAGTCGTCATAGAATTTGGAGCGAGTTGATCTGGGTATGGCGTGGGTTGGATTTCATTGGAGCCAGCCTTGGCGAGAAATTCTACAGCATGATACTCGAAGAAAGGCTTGAAAACATCTTGAATTGAGTTTTCGTTTTGCACGTTTTACCTATAGCTTATGTAGGTTGGCCTTGTTTTTCGGGCATCTCTACATCTAAGTTGAACGCACGAATGGGCCGTACAAAGCCGTAGTATCTTAAGATGCTGTGTCATCTTCATGTTGTGTCAGGGCACACGGCCGGTGTGATCCAAAAGGAGCCGGTCTGTGTCGTCAGCCATCGAGCGGGTTCGCATCGGTTTGCACCGACACACCGGATCCCGCGCCCGGACCATACCGTGTTTAATGAGACGATGATGTGGACTGTTTTAGAACAATTGGTATGAGGAGGATCATGTTCGGGGCGAGAGGTGACGTAGTACACCCACCACTTGACAGGCCTGTAAAGTTTGTTTGACCTAGCAACTTTGCTGATGTTAGCTGGTTGGTGTTTAGACTGGAACACTTTGAGTCAGCCCTTGGTCGATCTTAAAGGGAGGTCCTGTACTCCTAGTCTATCATACTGTTTAAAGAAGTTGTACGCATAGATGCTCTAACACTACCGAGCTTGAATCTCTATGGGAGCCTTCACCCTCGTATATCAACTACCCGCTAGGCCACCACGCTTTCATGTCATTGTTATTTAAGGTTCCAACTCGCGTGGTGGAGGTCAATACCAGCCTCTTGGAAGGCAATCAACACAACATGTTATGTTGCTTAGGCAAGCAGTGGTCCAAGTGCTGCATGGACCGTGGGGAGATGACGACATCCTGCGAGATAAAGTTTGCGCTCGAAAAGCCCCAGTATGTTTATAGGGTTGTTGACTAGTTTTTGTGTGTCGTCGTCCGGGTGAGCTTAGTAACCTGCTTGAACTTAGTTGAAAAATAGACGAGATCTCTAGGCAACGGTAATTGAAGCCATACAAAGCAGACCGTGGGGTTGTATTCGTATGCGAGCTTGGTACTTTGTTAATAATTTAATTCTAAACATCTCACCGTGGCACACGTAGGTATTTGGATTGGTGCCTTTCCCTGCGCAACGTCTAAGTGGGATGTAGGTATACGCTCGTAAGGGAGTAGGCGACATGTCTATTGCCTACCTCTCCCATACCTCTCATTCTATTACTCCGCTATCGAAGGGCGAGGGTAATACAAGGGGTGTCGGCGCAATGCTTGAAGGTCATACTAGGAGCAAAACAGCAGACGTTGATGCTTGCGTGGCGGCTTGTTTGTCGTCGTACACGCGATAGTGACCGAATATTGCTACCTAACTGTTTGAGTCCCGAATACGCAAGTATAACTTCACTACCATTAACTAGTAGGGACTTGTAGCTGAGGCCGTTCGGCATAAATGCCTATTTAGTACTGACTATATTGACAGGAGGCAGGCCGTGAGAATAAAAGTTGAGTTATATCGTGGCTAAACCATCGTATTACAACTGGTTTTCAAGGCATTTTGGGGCTAACACGAGGTTAAACCCACTATCGAAGGCGTGGTCTTTTGCCGCGCCACACATAGTAGTCTGCTTAAATGTGTTCTGGTATACGTACTTACTAATACCTATAAACACTACTCGCTTATGCGGGATGCGGGTGGCATAATGATGTGATATTTGGTTCGGTATCTAAGCACAAGAGTTGATTGAATACGATTGCAGACACTTGTAGGGACATTATCGATAAACGCAGCGCCTTTGTAAATAGAGCAATTCCGACGACCAACGAAAAGAAAAGAAGGCAAGCAAGCATTAGCCTGGGTAGTAGATTGACAGGACCTTACAGGGTCTATTGTCCTAGGGACAGGGTAGATGGACAGTTTGATGGTTGCGCATGTAGTCTAAGCAGAGTGCTTAAACTTAGTCATCTTCCCCAGCTACGCATAGACCCCCAGGCGCAGGCACGTTTCTTTTCAAGCAAGGGAAACCCTACATCCATCGCCCCGATGCCGTCATTGTGGCTGGGTGGCGCCCGCAGAAGGGAATCAACCCAGAACAAAAGGAGAGGGTTACGAGTATCAGGTGACACTCACCACACCTCACCCACTCGCTCGGGGATTACTTTGTTACACTATTACAGTAGCTACACTACAGTATGTAGAACCTGCTGTAGGTCAGAAATGGTCTTTGTAGGTGTACAGTACATTACATACCTAGGTACTCACCTTCAAGTTTTTGCGCGCGCTTTTGCCTCCTTACCCACACTGAATTGGCATCAGGAATTGTACGTATGTATGTACAGTAAGTCCTTCCCGATATTAATAACATGCCAAGAACAAGTTGATAGTGGGATTGCCAGAATTGCTCACTAACCCGCATGATGGCAGCGGAATGGCACGTACACGTAACTAGGGCGGCTCGTGGTGCAATGACAGATATTATGTACCTACATATTACGACCTCCTGAAAATTTGCCTCGGATGGCAACTGTACGGGTACCTTCGGAAATGTCGCCGGGGAGCTTCCACTTAGCTACTGGCGTACATGGTGTCCGATGCACGCATTGGTACACTAGTAGGCGTGATCCTCTAGCCTGTTTGCCCACCACACTCCCTAGGAAGACCCTAGATTCGTCAGTTGTCATTTGTTTCGAAGATCAACATTTCGCTGATACTTATAACTACAAGTACATACTAATTGATTCACTCTCGTGAGTGTTATAGGTAGGTCATAAGCATGGATCGTGGCCTTGGATGCCACAGCGAACGTCAATCACGATATGCCTAGTGTATGTAGATACACTTCCTGCTGACACAATCTCTCCATCCGTCTAAGTGATAGGTACCTACAGCACTGGCTGTACTAGAGCGGCGGCATTGGAATAATGAGATTGTGCAGATTATGGGATCACCAGAGACGTTGCCGGTATGACATGATGTCACCGAGGCCCCCAAGGAATGAGGACAAAGACACAATATGATGTGAGAGAGGCGACCGACATCGTTTGTAGACATTGCCATGAAACCATTAAACTGACCACTGTAACCGGAGAGAGGCTGGACAGAAGCGCATCACGTAACTGGCAATCTGACAAGCGCAGCAAATGGGGGAGAGGAACAGAAGAGCAAGCTTGGCGAGGCGGAGAGCGCAGAGCTGACACACAGGGTGAAATAAGGGCTGCCCGGCGCTGTTTCAAGAACGGTGAGAAGAGAGGCGGCGACGATAGAAGAAGGCAAAGACTGGCGCAGCAGGAATTTGTGATTGGCGAACGCTGAGGCCGTAGCACAAGATTAGCGTAGATCATCGCCCATGACATCACTCCGTTGCCCGCGCTAGGTCGACGCCGGTTCTGTTCTCGGTGGGGCCTACGGGCCTGTGCTTACCTAGTAGTTATTGTCCTCTATTATTCTGATGTAGTCACATCGGTAGGTACCCAGAAAAGTACTCCGGGAGGTACCTGCTATGTATGGCAGGTACCAGGCCCCTCACGGGTCCTTGCAATTTCATACTGTGTAAATCGCAGTGCCCTCTCTAGGAGCTTGGTATCTCCATACAATACCCTTCATCCACAGCATACAGAATACCTTACCTACCTGCATCTACGCTACAGACACCAGACTTTCCTGTCAGCAGCTCTCACGTACGCATACCTATCGGATCTTCATCCTAGTCCCTACCTACCGCCCGTTGTTCCTCTTTTTTTAACCTTCTGACTCTCCCACTTCGACCAGGCGGGACGAAAATAAAGATGGGCCTCAAGGGTCTCAAGGTCACTCTCCCACAATGGCCAGGTTCCTTCGGGCAATACAGATATTATAACAGAGCTACCAGGGTGAATGCTTTTCATCTGCAGAGTACCTAAGTACATGAGTGCTGGGCTTAGGTAGGGATTAGACCGAGGCTAACAATATCCTGTTATACCCCCCGAAAAGAGTACTGGGAGGCAGGGTAGGTAAGTGCATACACGAAAAGGAAGATCATCATTCTCCCCGGCAACAAAAGACGGCGAGATCGCTTCACCAGATGCTGAGGTGAGGTCATTGGACGTCTCACAGATCTGGCAAACCTAGTCGGATTCCATCATCTTACCACTGCTATCGGGATCATGACGCCTCGTGGTACAGAAGTTAGTCAGGACAGCGGTATCCGGGAGGTAGGCAGGCAAACATCCTATTTCGGCGGCAGCACTGTAAGTTTGGCATTCTGTTGGGGTGCAATTCTCGGTTCTTCTATCGTCAACGCCTCTCGGATTCTTAGACGGGAATTGCCATGTGCTCCGTTGCCAGGCACATGCTTGATTATGCATTGGTCTGCTTTGAAGAGGTGGCAAGGCAGAACCAACTACCAAGTATCTCGGTAAGTACCTACATGGCCTTCCATCCCGCCATTTCCATAGTGGATTGTATGCTATTGTATATTATACAGTACGCGCAAAGGTACATATAAATACCCGTGTATTCCTTGACGGCCCTGTTACGGCCTGCCACCCTAGGAAGGAAAATTCAGAATTCAGGAATTCAGGGTCCTCCCCCCCCTTTTTCAGATTCTGTGTCAGACCCTATCTACATAGTATACAGTCCCGGACCCTTGCACTGGTAAGGACGGAGGGGACTTGGGTCTCTGCCCCTGCCGGCAACCCCCCGCCAATGACATGCCGCGACGCAACTGATCACGCGCCAGAACTATCGTAGAACAACTCCAACAAACTTGTTGCGGGTCGCTTTGCCTGTTCGTGCCTACACTACGGTATCTAGCGCGCGCACTTATCAATCAAACATGCCAGGCGGTATTGGCTTTGCTTCCGCTACCACTGGTATAGTGCTGTGTCTATTTTCCCTTCAGCCTTAATGTAACCCCCAGGGATGATGGTATTTTTGGACGAATTTAATTGCTGTTTGTCCCGAGAAGCCTTTTTGAGTCCTGACTTTCCACGACCAAGAACAACACCAACCTTAGGCATGCGCTATGTGTAGATGTCCCCGAGGATCATATTCCGTACGCCCAATCAAGGCCACCTATGCGTTCACCGAAGTGATCGGCATCCCGTCACCACACCACACTAGGTAGAATCATCCGCTGCTCTACACTACACTAATCATAATATCATGCCCGTGTGGAGGATTATGATAGGCTAGCAGGCTCTCGCGACATATCTAAGACGCCCACTCGTCTCATACCAATTCCTCGCTGGTTTTTTTTTTCTACACTTTTGTTTCGCAGCAGTTGTTTTGTAGATCATTGTCTTCGGTGCTTCAGGTGGGGTTGAAGCAGGGTTTTCTGAAGCCGGTGCCCAAGCCTGTCTGCCCAATGGAGACACTCATTCCATACAGTACTATACGCTAAGGAGTATTCATGGCAGTATTCTGTATTCATAACATAACATAACCACATAACCATACACGTAGGTATTCCCCATACTCACAAGAGGCCACATCTTGTCACGGAGCCTTTGATTGGTAGTTGTCAGCATTAGTGGGATCAATCTAGCATTGATCAACACAATTGTACAGCAGGCCTAATATATTTCGATAGTCTGTACAATTTGTGTTGTTCAAGAATGTTTAAGAAGTTGCCTGACTCACTGGTGGGTTGTCCGTCCAATATGTTTCAGCAATCGGGTGTGCGAAAAGGACCGGAATCACCAGCAGAGATCTGCCTATAAATAACATATTACGTGTTTACCAGCAGTTTAATATATAGCATACTGTACGTAGTGAGATACCTACACGTGTAGTGCTTCGTTGTTAGTTGCTCATATTATTATCATCGTGGACTCTATGTACTCTGTATGTATGTACTCAATGGCCGACTAAGGAACAGAGAATGGAAGAAGAACTCAATGCGCCCTTCGTGGGGAACTGCATCCATAACTATAGTCAAGAATGTGTAATAAAATGAGCCATCAGGAAAAGGTCGTGAACCAATCCGGGACAAGCAGGTGCCTGGGAAAATGGCCTAATCTAGCTAGAGTCAAACAGCTGAACCCAAGTAAGTCTTCCTAAATATCATAACCCCCACTATTTCTGTCCACTGAGGAGAGGTACAAATGACCGAATGACCTGCCGCTAGCCTCTTTATGGAGGCATACTATGTACAAGATGTATACTACAGTTGACATGCGATACTGCATAGAGGGTAGCTATATGTAGGTACATAACATATAACTTATCCTGCTAAGAGTACCTGCCCATGTACATATGCCGTAAAGGTACGGTACCGTAGAGACAGGTACATTACAGAACCTGCACTGCTGTAAAACTCCCTAGGTATTCACCTATTATGTAAGTACATACCTTTGAAAGATGCCCTTCCACGAGTGAGCAGGTAGCTATGCCTGCCCGTTCATAACTGTGCTGTGCTATGAAAAGGTACTGTATTATGTACTAAGTAAAACCTAGGAGCACTGGCACCAATTATGTTGTAACGGTCGGTAGGTAGGTAGGTGAATAGCTGTATTCTGTATGCAGAACTGATGTATGTATGTAGGTCGCAGTGAGTGTAGCGGTACCCAACTGCGGACCTTGTCTTTTTCGTTTGCATCTCTTGGGTCATCAGCTGCCAGGACAAAGCAAATGTAGATGCGTACGCTGCAGCGCGGTACATCACAGCAGTACAGTGCGGCCTTTGCCTCCTTACACGCAGCAGGTTGTACCCCCAGACCCCTGGTCTACTATGATCTGCTATAATAGTACCTCTGCTACTCGCTTCGCTCTAGCGCACTAGTGGGCTACGTACATGTACTACGGCATACGGCACGCGGCAAACGTTGCTCAACGCAGATCAACATGGCCCACGACAGTCGCTGTCCACACAATCAGACAACTTGGACCCTGCTCTGACCCGTTGGCCAACTCTCACGGCGTATCTACCTACCTAACTGTACTACTCCCGTTCAGGGCCAAGTACTGACCAGGTCTTCTTTTTGCGACATCCGAGGACGACGAAGCGCACCGCACCGCTTTCTACCTTCTAATGTACATAGTTACAGCATACAGCAGAGCATACCGTGGACCTGCTAAGTTACCTACCCTACTACTTGCACTTGCACCCACTGGACAGACTACCTACCAACCACACCAAGTACGCATATTTGATCTCCGCCAACACCGCCTCTTGTTCTTCGTCTGCTGCTGCTACCACCACCTCCCAAGTACCTCTCGTCCGCGTGAGCTTGGACTGACGATCACTTCACTCCAAGTCGCCTACACCTCTCGCATCGTCGAATGACAGCTAGCGCTGCTGCTGCTGTCCCCGCCTGAGCGCCCCCTCTCTGCCCTCAGTTGCCTGTCGCTTTTCTTCCTCCTGGCGCCGCGCTGGTTCTCTCGACGACGGCCAGCACCTGCATTCTTTCTTCTCTCTCCCTCCTCGTTGTCGTAGCCCCGGCGTCCGCTACCACCACCCTTTTCTCTTCCCCCCTCCCTCCCTACTACTACACTACTACTACCACCACTACCACTACTACCACGACTGTACGCATACCACGTACACACATACTACAGGCACACCACGCATAGGTACTCAACATATTTTGCTCGCTTGGACAAGACGACGTCGGGAAGCACAGCACCGTCTACGCTATATCTTTCCGCCTGCATCTCACCAGCTCCTTTGAAAGACAAGACGAATGTATACCATCGTCAAAAGTTAGCTATCACATAGCCTCTGCGACATTTGTGTACGACCTCCGGCCTTCCATCACTCATTGCACCTGTGCCGAGGCTGGCTTCCACCGCAAGCAGATTCGCTACCGTCCCCAATCCTGTTGGTTGAGAGGTTGGGGAAAGTGGTCAATCGTGACGGGAGACAACAATTCAGACACCGATATTATAAGACCTCAGCGCTTGGGTGGTTGTCCCCGTCCCGAGGTACTTTATATCGGCTGCAACGCAAGCCCTTTGAATCGCCCTTCCAATACCGAGAGACGATAGTGTTCTCAATCGCCAAGCTGGAACACCCCAATACACAATGAGCAACGAACCCGCATTACCACCAACGAAACCGAACCTTTCTGAACGGTCGGACTCTTCCTGCTCTTCATCAGATAGTCAGGATATGCATGCACCTATCCCTATGAGGCCGCGATTTCTCTCGCGGAAAAGCAGCGGCACATTGATTGTGCCGCGGGACTCGAGCGAGGTCGGTCCGATAGAACACGAGTATGAGGCTGACGATGTGCGCGCCATGAGCCCACGGAGGACAAGCGAGGATCTCGAGAATTTAGGACGTGAGGCACGTGAGGAGCTTCATAGGTAAGCAGCCCACAGGAATCATGCATGGATTTTCACTCACGCTTTTATAGGCATGCTAGGGCTTTACAGGAGTCCCTGCTGATGCTGTTCAACCGCATAGAAGCCGTGAAGGAAGAACACGACAAGCTCGACAACAATAACAAGTTCCTGCAGAAATATATCGGTGACCTCATGAGCACCAGCAAGATCACATCATCGAGCAGTCGGGGTAGGAAATAAACCACCATTAGATTTGCTTTCCAGACAGGAGAGCCTATAACCACAACTGGTCTATAGACAATCGACCGCTCCAAAAATTAGGCTGCGAGACGCATTCCGGAATAGCAACGGGAGCCACACGAATGGTACGATGTCGACAAAGACCACTATTCCCAAGAAATCTATTATTGAGGCAGATGATACCCCATTCTGACCTCGTTTCCGGTTTCGACACACTAGGTCGAATTTTCTCTTCGTTGTGATTATACCAATATCAAGGATACCGGTGTTGAAAAAGAGGGTTATACCACTGTTTAGGACTCGGTCACAGCATTATATTGCCCGCGGCATGGTTGAAACAGGGTCTTGCATTACCAAACGGCGTATGGACTGTCATAAATAGCATTTGATTTTTATGGGCTACATCAAGAGGCAATCGGGCGACCTCATGGACGCTTGTACGTAGGTGTTCAGCACAGGTACCAAGCCGCTGTCACCAGGGAACACGATGCCATAGGCGATATTAATTGACTCGTTCAATTCTACCATCGTTCCGCAAGTTTACAATTTTAACAAGATAAAGCAATATTGACAGTCGTGTTCAGGTTGATGCTCAGACCAAGATACCAAATCTTGGTAGACAGATCGTTGCGGCCTACGCCAAGGGAGGGGGTTACATACATACGCCTAGGGTCAACCATTCTATGGTTATCCACACGCCATATATAACTCGTTGCAATTAATGTACTACCCAAAGATACCTTCACGAGAACACGATTTTATACGAACACAGATCGAAGCAGTCGATATTGCCGTCACACAACCCAAGGATATTTTCGTATCGATGATTACACAACCGTGTTATCTGCACATACATTCTAGCCCTAACCCCGAGTACGAGACAGCTGTCACATAATAGGAGTTACGATGGTCCGACCGGCCATTACCCTTGGTTATATCGAAATGGTCACTTTTCCCAATCCCGGTTTTACGCCCTCGGTCCTTACAAAATACATCGTGCGCGGATTACACGATGAGCTAAACACTGCGGGATGAGAAGGAAAAAGAGCGAGGGTTCTGCATCGGGCAAGAAGAAACGGAGAGGTGATTGGATGGCAGTGGCATGGGAGTACGGATTGCGTATAAACGGAGTGACGTGGAAGACCTCAACCTTGTTACTGACGAGATATGTTGGATCGTTACTGGTCGCGAACTCCAACGGTTCCCCGACTGGCTCTTTCACCGGACGCCTGGGCTTTGATGCCTTATTCACCGGCTGGCTTGACTGGAGTGTGCCTCGAATT
The DNA here is from genome assembly GCA_022578505.1 of Nemania abortiva. Classification (NCBI taxonomy): domain Eukaryota; kingdom Fungi; phylum Ascomycota; class Sordariomycetes; order Xylariales; family Xylariaceae; genus Nemania; species Nemania abortiva. The sequence goes on from MU392546.1 coordinate 281,407, forward strand.
CTGATGGAACAAGGACTTGTTTCGATGACAGCTTGTGAAGCTGATTGTTTGTTCGAAGGACTTTCCGGAACCTGATATATATTGCGGCCCGTCTCACGGATGTTACCGGTTCCGTTTGCTCCTACTCATACTTCATACCTCCCGATTCGCCGCCTCCCTCCTTGATTCCGCCTTGTGGACCTTGTTTTGCGTATCGATTAAAACAGCAGCGTACCGGGATTTCAAAAGAAAGGGAAAAACACGTTAGAAAAGGTATAAGGCGCCGCCCTAAGAGATCGGAAAAAGTGGAATGCATAGTGAGATGGAGTCACGCTCCCGGGACGGAGTCTGCCGGGTAAGGCTATTCTAGCGCCTAATGGGGTAGTAGAAGAGACGCCGTTATGCTTCTTTTTTTAGAGTTTGTTTTGCTTTCGCATTTAGCATCACTGTCCATACTCGGCGTAGTGAGGATATCTCCTTTCGGTCAAATTCCGTCTGTTTTAATTTTTGATTTTAGATTGGCTTGGTAATTACTTATTATTGGCTCGAGGTATTCAAATTCAAGTAGCTATATAGCAGATTTAGTATTAGAAACATATTATATAAAGAAAGTTCTTAGTCACATGTGCAATTCGCCTCGACACCCAAGATATAGCTAAGTGGCTTTCGCGTAGCGGTTCCATATAGTTTAGAGAGAACACATCGAACAATTCCCCGTACCTTTTCTCTAGACGTGACACTAGCTTAGAGGTTATAAATGTATATAACAATACCACATATAACTCACAAGTACGACTATTTCTTACACCTGCGTTGTAAACGTCTAAGCTGTCAGGTGACAATATGACTAGACCCTAGGGTGGTTACATTGGCGGTTTTGGCTGTATATATAGATGCCAGCTCGTCCCTCGAGGGACCTATGAGGTCCAGGAATCAATCGATCTTTCTATTTAGCCCCAAACTACGCAGTTCTACCTAACTGTATCCTGCGAGGTATCTATCCACTCCGGACTAAATCCTCCGACAATGGTACGATCGTCGCCAGCTAGCTATGTTTAGAAAGAACACTAATCAGACAGCGCGATTGGCTATGGGAGAGGTGAATTTTAGATTCTCGATATTTGCTATGTACATACTGAGACGAGAAGTACTTGTCCAGATAGCTCCCCACCCTCTAACATATACAGAGAATGAGCGTGTATGATGAATGAGTGATTGCTGGTTTTCGAGAATGAAGTAAAGTAAAGAGTGCAGATGGAAGAACAATAAACAGCGAGTGTAAATATGGACAAGAAGTAAGTGAGTAACTATATACTGTGAAGTCAAATAATAAACGAGCGTGGAGAAGGTGGGCTAAAGAGAGGGGAGATAGTGCCGCGGCTTAGGAAGCAGGGTGTTTTTTTTTTATCTAAAGCACGAAGCGGCGGTACCGAGGGATCGGGCTAGTCTTTGGGCATGGCTCGGGGGCCGCTTCCCGTTTCTCAAGGGCGGCGTTGGGGTCACCGATATCCTTGCCCTCCCAGAACTCATCGAGGGCGGCTTGGACGGCGTCGAGCTCGCTGTAGGGCTGCTCGAGAGCAAGCATCTGAATCTTGGCCTCGATAGCCTCAGGGGTGAAGATGCCGGCACCGGCGCGGAAGTCGGCGAGGTCGAAGGGCTCGGCGTCCCAGCGGTCGTCCTCGGGGTCACTGAAATCGGTGGTCTCGTTGTAGCCGAAGTTCTGCAGCATGGTCACGTTGAACGCGGCCATCATATCTTGGTCTTCGTGGATCAGGTTGTGGCAGTGGAACATGTACAGGCCGGTCCAGGGCTCGTAGTGAGCCTCCACCCGGACCGTCTCGCCCACGGCCAGCCAGACGACGTCCTTGAGGCCGTGCTCCTCGTACGGCTCGACGCCGCGCTTGCCGCCCGTGCGGGAGATGACGCGGAAATCGACCAGGTGCACGTGGATCGGGTGCGTCCAGCCGCCGGACTTGTTCTCGAGCTCCCAGATCTCTACGGTGCCGCGGGGCACGTTAGCCAGGACGCGGTTGGCGACGTCCTCGAAGCCGACGCCGTTGATGAGCCACATGCCATGCTGCCGGTGGAACTCGAAGTGGTGGTCGATGCCTTGCGTCTCAGGTGGGAAAGGGACGGCGCGGAGCTGCGCGGGAACGGTTGAGGGGTCGTCGACGGGGTCCGCGGCGACGTTGAAGCGCAGGACCTTGTCGGTGTTTTCGAAGTCGTCGTCCACGCCGAAGCCGCCGACGTCGTCCAGATTGCGGAGCTCGATCTGCTGGCCCGCGAATGGTGCGAAGTCAAAGACTACTTCGTATCGTTCGGCAACGGCAATGAACTATCCTAGTTGTTAGTGGCTGTGAAAAACTAGAGTGAGTGTGCTCTGTTCTCTTCTACTTACTAGTGTGTCAACAGTTTGGGGTGAGTCGAGGAGACCGGAATCAGAGGCGATCACCTGGAAGGGCAGCTGGGCCTCGGTGTTGGACGATCGAGCGAAGTAGAGGGCATAGTTTCGAGAGATACCGGTGTTGAGGACTCGGAAGCGGTACTTGCGAGGCTGGACGTCCATGAATGGCCAGGGTTGGCCGTTGACGTGGATGATGTCGCCCCAGGTGCTCGTGTCTTCTTGGAGCTGGGACTCGAGCGTTCCGTTTTGGTTGTAGAACTTGGCGGCTAGGATGATGGGGATATCGAACTCGCCGTAGCCCGAGGGAAGGCCTAGAACGTCCTCGGCCGGGTCGGTCAAGATATAGGCCGCCGCCAAACCGAAATACGCATTCTCAGCAGTCTGTATACATGGTTAGCATAGTTATAATATCCACGGCTAGTGGCGTTGCTTACGATTCCTAGAGCGTGGTCGTGGTACCACAACAGACGGGCGGATTCGAAGTTGGGATAGTAGTAGTCCTTGTATTCGCCGGGGTTGGTAGTGTCGGCCGCCCACCCGTCGAAGGGAGCTCGAGACGGCGAGCCGTGGAGATGGACAGAGGTCTCCCTCTGTGCATTGTTCACAAAGCGTACGACGGCCTCGGTTCCACGTGGGACCATGATGGTAGGTCCAGGAGTTATTCCATCGTAGCCTACGAGAGTCGTAGGCAGGAGGTTCGGAAAGATCTCTAGTGATCTATGAATTAGCGTTTGTTTTGCATTGCAAGTCGTGAATATGTAAACTAAATAGTTGAAAACAAAACAACTACAAGGACAACTCACGCTTTTGGAACAGTCTCTCCTCGATTTCAAAGTATAAGATATCCTTCCCGGTTACCGGGTTCGTGACAACTCTGCACCAGTTAGTATTCTAGCTAGGGTAGAGACGGAATCTAGGACTTACTGTTTGGGTTGCTTGAGGGGTGGAATTGGAAGTGGAACTCTATAGATCAGGTCGTATGGAGGGCTTTCGTGATCCTTCGCTATAGAGAAAGTTGGTGGATCTTCCTCTACAACTTGAGACAAGGCGAGTGCCTCCTCAGGTGGGATAGCATATTCAAGTGTTCGCTGAGCTATAGCCCCAGCGCAGAGGTAAGATGCCGCTGCCAAGGAGGCGAGCTTCGAGAACATGGCTCAAAGAGAGAACGAAATGAAAATTTAAGGTGTCAGGATTGTTAATGAGTGAAGGCGAGATGAAAGAGGAAGTTGAGGGTGACGATCTAAAGAATATTGCTTCATCACGGGCGAGACTCCCGTCTTAAATACACAAAATTGCAACCCAACGACACTACGACGACTCGTAATCATCGTATAGGCAATCCGAAGTGTTTCTACGAACAGCAACGGACACGATACTCGCTAGATTGAGAATCTGCCAGCAGAGCACAACATTTCCGCGTTGTGAATTTCCTATGATCGTAATCGAGAGGACAGAGTGCCAGATCACCCTAGTCGGGCGTATGCGTCTCATTGCACCCAATGACTCCCGCCACGCGGCTTCGATCTAGACTGAAGAACTAATCTTGTGGATGAGGTCCCCTTCGAGCGAAGCGTCAGCAGAGCTACGTGAGTCCCTGAGCGACTAGTCAACAACCCCTGATGGTAAACCGCACGCACGAGGCTGATAGACTGATCTTAGAGCGTGATGAGGCGCTCGCCCGGAGACAGAAAATCACCCGAATGGGAAACCGATAACGTGGCGGTGTCTAGGGGAGGTTGTCTACACCTCGGCCTACGTTTGCTACATACCGAAGTCCATCCGTCTCTATCATATCATTAGGTAAAGGAGCAGCTATTTCACCGTCTCGACGCTAGAACGCCAAAACCTGATTCTACCTAGCGAACTTCTATTCTGAGCAAACGTAGTTACGAATCAGCTATCCCGATGCATCTTTGGCGCCCGCGTCTGGACGTAGGCACGAGTAGTGACGACCCTTCATGACGAGGCCTTTAGGATGGTCGACGGAATACACGATGAGCACCAGCAAGGGAGGAGAAATCATCCCCCGCGCAAAACGCAGTGTTCGACTCACGTGCCCCCAGTAGTAGGTAGAAACTGAAGAACTTCCATGGAAGACTTCCCATCTAGGTAACTTTAACTATCCTACTAAGCAATGTGGCTGCAGGAGACGCATGTCGTTCAATGGTCGGCGCTTGGCAGCGTAGAGCTATAGACGGAAAGCCGTGAGTAATAGTTTCAAGGCTGTTTCCCTATAGACACTGTGACTATTACATGATAATTGCCAATGCACTGTAAGGGTAGCGTCTGGTGTCTCCAATGCAGACAGACGTTGAACGATGCGCAGGACCCTCTTCTTGGCAACGCCATGGTTATACGCATACTACATAGTTATCTGATCATGATATTGACGATCAGTTATGTTCAACCTAATTGCTGATTTCATCCTGAAAGCCGCGGCTATCATCATTCCAGAGGGCATTCTGTTTTTATTTGTAACATAGTGCTACTAAATCTCGCTACCAGACTTATAACATGAGGCTACCAAGATCTATTGGTCTCATTTTTGCGACTCGCGCTCGATCAAGCCGTAGGACCCCGCTCCTCCTGCGCAATGATATTTTGGCATGCAGGAACCAGTGGCGATGGTACATGGAAGAGGGAAACGTGATGCCTATTCCTGGAAGCGAGTCTGCAGCGTCAGGGATTGACATGCAAGTCAAGAGGCCAAGCACACCCCGCAAGCAGACAATGAAAATTTCCCGGCTTGCAGTGCTTATTAATGGCGCGAAGGTACATTATAGTCCATGTGTGGTAAGAATAACTAGAGGCTATCTTGACTAACGTTGCGCTTCACGTGTGAAATGCAGACGGATAAGCCCGCACACTGTAGCTAGGATCCCACCCCTGACTGTCTAAAAGCACGAACATGCGAGAAAATGGAACCCTTCCCGCGTCGACACACCAATCATCGAGTTCATGATGTCTGTGTGTCTGCATTCTAGCGAACCCGGTTGCTTCCCGATATGGCTCCGGCGCCGGGAATGGTGGCATGCCGGGTGGACGGCGGTCCAACCCCATACCTATATGTCCTCCAGTAAAGGTCACCACCGACACTACCGAGCTGCGATGAGAAGGGAAGGCCCATCGTTCTCCATGTTACACCATACTACACCAAATTGACGATCGTCAATCAACTTCACCAACTTCCTGTCTATCTTGGATGAGATTGTCCTCGATTACTACCTGGCGCATACGAGCTAATCCTTGACCACTTGTCTTGAAAAGTTCGATTTCGGGTGTTCAGCTGCCCAGTGACTAAACCGTATTAGCACTTAGTGACGGGTATTATATGGCTCCTTGATGGCAGGCCGGGATGAAAATGAGGGGTCTTCGTTTGCGCCTTACGGGAACTCGAGGGCTCATGACCCTCGAGGCTGGAAGAACCCCTGGCTTAGCATCTAGGCACGATGCATGAGCAGGGCAAGAGTTGTTCCTCAACGCAGCCTACGCAACATTCCGTGCCAGCATCCCTACAAATGGCGAACATTCATCAGCGTTACCAATACAGACACCCTCATCACGAGATAAGATTGTCTGGGCGCTGTCTGGGCGCCAAGATGTGAACGCAAGAACGTGCCTCTTGCTTGCCAAGCTCATATACGGAAGCGGCTGCTATGTGGAAGCAACCAAAAGATGCAACTCTCGCTCGCGAGCCTATGTCCGCGTCAGCGGTAACTGTTGAGGCGCTCGCTAGAGCCCTAGAGACACGTAACCGGGTAACTCTTTATAGATCTTTAGCTATCTATTACATCACAGATAGGGCTGCACTTCCCCTTTCTGGAAGCGCGCTCGCTCGGACACGGGCGTCCTAGTAACTTTTCAACTGTGGCCTTGTGGGCTCTGGAGGGGCTGGTATAAGTCTAGGTGCTGAAAATACCAAGCCGCGATGACGCCTTGGTATGAATTTTCCTCGAACGAGCCGCGCGGACTCGTAGGCTTTCAGACGATACCGGAGACATCGTGATATCCTCATCTGAGTATCCTCATGTGGACTGTTGTCTATAAAGCTTTCACGTATCCTTAGTGATACTTTTTCTTCGGCACCCCTCACCACCCGGCTAGAATCACTTTAATATTTACACACCCAGTCTTTCATTAATTTCAATACCATGCCTAGCCCTTCCTTTACCTCCATCCTCGTGGTGGGACTGGAGCTCATGAGTCTATTCTCTGGGGTGTATGGCCAAGATGCCCCTTTGTTCGTACAGGGAGCCTTGGATGATGCTACCGCATTCGATGACACCTTTAACACTGGGGGAACTATCAGCGTTGCCGGTTTTAACATCACTGTTCCCAAGAACATGCAGGTTGAGTTTCCTGCGGCGTATGTCCCATGGAAAGACTTTGTACAAGACAAGGACTCTATGCTCGGATACGAGACCAACGTAAGCCAACTATGTTTTCGAGTACCGCCCTTTCTTCACTTGCGAATCCGTGCGTCCCGAAATGGAGCCTACGTGAAAACACAACTTGGCTGCCTAGAAATCAAGCCTATGTGAACTTTTACGTTGACAGTCTCCCGACATGACTAGAAAGTTGATGCTAAATTTTCTTCCAGGTCATCGGCAACTTCATCAATGGCGTGCCCATAGCAGCCCAGATCCTCACCTACGAGTTCTTCGAGGGGATAGCAAGTGGCTTCATCGAGTCTATCGACTTCGAGGACGGTAGCATGCAAATCGTGAATGGGCCGGTCCTGCGCATCAACGACCCCAACGCAGTCTTCTCCGTCGGATATACCGAGGCGCCGTTCTTCACCGCGGACGATGAGAACCCGAGCGTCACTTCGTTCTCTGGATTCCCCATGTGCATCCCTCGTAACGCCAGCGACCCTCTCTGTCCGTCGACGAACCGCCCTTTTAACGGCCAGGGGACCTTGTAAGCACTCCCTCGCCGCCTTGAGTTGAGTTGAGAAATGGAAGGATGATCGAACGAAATTGCTGACCGTTGGGGAATAGCACCGCCCCTGACCCGCTAAGCATGGCCCCTTTCTTGCCTGGCGACTTCATCACCTGGGCAGGCATCAAGCGAGGCAACGAGGTCATCGCCTTCAGCGTAGTCGCCCAGAACGTGCAGATCACGACTCTCCAGGACCTCGTCTACGTCCGGACCGAGCTCGCGCTTCTTGGCGTGTCCAACTTTAACGGCAACACGGAGTTGGCTGAGTCCCGAGTAAGTAAAGATGTTTTCCTAAGATAGTAATAGTAGTTCCGCTTGGGGGCAATCTTGTATGCTAACAGGGACACGCAGATCCTCGGATACGTGTCCAACGCGCGCTCGACGGTGGCGCTGTACGCGATGGACATCGACCCGTGCACGGGGGCGGTAACGGACCGCATCGTAGCAGCGATCGGCCTGCGCGGGGGCGGCAACGCGCAGAACAAGTTCGAGTACCGCGCGGACATCCTGTCCGGGTACGCGCGCGACTACCGCGTCGTGGCCGAGGTCGACGGCGTGCCCAAGACGCGCACCACCAAGAACGGCTTCCTCGCCGGCACCTACGTGCAGCCCGTCAACGTCTGGGTCCAGAGCGAGCAGGACGTCCCCGGCGTCCCGCCGCCCGCCAACGACTTCTCGCAGCTGCCCTGGCTGACCCAGGGCCTCGGTGTGGATGCTGATGGCAACCTCTGGGGACCCCTCGACCCCTTCCCGCAGAGCGGGCTGATCATCGAGGCGCCTACGTGCGCGCAGGGGTTAAGGTTTGGGGGCGATGATGTTGATACCGATTGGGTCCCGTCGTGTAAGTGGTTACTGTGGCCCCCTTTGACACAACATGGGATAAGTTGACGCTAACTTTGTCTGTATAGCTTCCCTACTTAACGGCACCCTGCCTCTCAACTCGACCGCTGCCAACTTCACTGTGCCCGCGAGCGCAAGCGGCGTCCCGGCCAAGAAGCGCGACGCCCCTAATATGCGCTGGAGTACCCGCGCTCGTCTCGACGCCACCACCCTGCCTGCTGGAGACCCTGCTCTGAACCAGATCACAGCTTAGGCGTGTCGAAGCGGCATGATAGGGGGCTAGGCTAGATATTGTTTCGTCAGTTTTGGGTTGATTCTCTTCGTGTATATATTGCGTGGTATCGTGCCACTCGTACATATTATCACTTATCTTGGGGGATGAGATTGTAGTGCGACGTCAGTCTTTTCCGTTGTATATACTGTTATTTGTCATTATAATTGACATGTGTTGTGGACAATTGGCGATGCTGATGTAGACCGAAATGTGTTCGCGACATATATGATATTTCTATAGCTGTCTATGACATATTGTTGGCTTAACAAATACAGTCCTAGCGGCTCTTCCGTACATTCGTCCTTCTGTTGAGGACCTAGCTATGATACAAGCTCCTACACAGCTTTTTAGACGCTATTATCTCTAAGATTAAGAATTCTGTATCTCCTCGTTTGCCGTACATGGCTGGTCCAAAGTTCAACAAGCTCCAAGCAAGCTGATGGACTAAAGGAGCTCTGTTACGGGCTCAGAATCAAGTTTCCAGCAATGTGTCGTCTTCTTTCTCTTCGATCCTTACGACATCCCGGGCTTCTTCGTGAAGTAGCTCGCCAATCTCAACGCTCTCTTCTAGAACATCCCGAGCCCTCTCCTCAGTGACGGACATATCCTCCATGATTAGTCGTACAGTCAACTCGGGAACGAGTACAGACTGGACGTATCCGGTATAAGATCTCGCTGAGATGAGTTTGTCTTCCACTGCTCGCCGGCGGATCACGTCAGATAGCGAGTTCATGATGAATCCCGTCATGGCCTGTAGCCCTCGAGGCCCGTAATAGCCTGGCGTGAGATTGTCCTGACTCTTCAGTAAGGTTCGGTTCTTTCCAGAATCTACCTTTTCCTTTAGGATCGCGCGGTAATGTGACACTTGAGTTCCCTCAAGGATGTCCTGGAGGAAGTCTTTGTGTGCACTACAGCGGCTGTTTAGAGTATGCCAGTCGATCTTAGGATAGCCCTTCTTCATTCCCGCCGTCTCCGCTGACCGTCGTTTGTGTAATCTACAGAAGGCGGTCTGCTCCTTGACGCTCATTTTCCCGTTGGTTGAGTATTTTTTGATAAGCTCGCCGTCGACCTCGTCATTACACATTGGGCACCTAGGTGTGGTTGTGCTCTCGAGTTCCTCTAACTCTAAATGATCCCAAGAAGTGTCGTGCGATCCGCCGGAGGTTCCCGTGGCGCCTAGTGAACCATCATCGTCAAATGAATCGATATCGTCTAGGCCTGGAATCTTGAAGACGGGCCGCTGGGAGAATTCTCCTGAAGGTTTGGGTGAAGATTTGCGCCGCTTTGATTTTTTCCGCCGTGGTGCTTTGGGGAGTCGTGCATTGCTGTCTGGCTCTTTATCCACCGGCTTGGTTAATTCTTGTTTCTTGTCCTCAGCGTCTTCGTCCTCATCTACGGGACTCATATGCCTCGGGCGATGCTTTGCTGGCGTTGGCATGGGAGACGAGCTGTCTGGAATCATCTTGAAGCTAGGCTTCGAGTCCTCGAGCTCATCCCAATCCGATATCCGCCTTTCAATCTTGAACGCTTTTCGGGGGGATCTCGATTTCATCGGGCTAATACTCTCGACACGATGAAATGGGCGCTTGCCAGGGGTAGGTTGCACTGTCCGGAGTATTAGCGTTTGACTGTGCTCATTGAGTATCATATACTCACCGCTGTCTTGTGAGGACGTTGGGTCATCCTTTGAGGTGGATGATGTTGATTGATGTACATATTGCCTTTTTGTTTTCTGTTGTAGGCCGTACTTCGTTACAGGCTGTTTCTTCTTCTTCTGCCGCGGGGCCTCAAGTTCTTTCTCTAGCTGATTGGGCCCTTTTGGACGGTCTTCCTCGGCGGCCCGTTTGGATCCCGCAAGGCTGGAAAGGTCGTCTGTCCTAGAAGTTTTCGCATTTCCCTTATATGCTCGAGGTGGTCTAATCTTGGGCTTAGAAGACAGAGCACTGCTTGATGTGGTTGATGTAGCTTTGTTAAAATTTGTCCCACGAATGTCTGCAGTTCGACGCCTGTCGTATTCTTCATCGGAATCATCAATATCGTCTGCATTAGGCGGTTTCACGGGGACATCTCCCGCCTCATCATCGCTGCTCTCGGGCGGCGCGGTAATGGGGTCATAGAGCGGATCCGAATCTCCTTTCATAGCGAAGGAAGATGCTTTGACTTTTCGTCTCTGGCCAGGAACAATGGCCTTACCATGGATCTGTGAGAGAGGCGGCCCTCCAGAGAAGTTCTTGTTCAAGCCTATCCGCCGTGGGGCCAGTATCATCGATCGACGCCCCGTCATTGACGCTGCTTCTCTTGACACGCGGGATCACCACCGGCAAGGATGGATAGTGCAACACATCTAGCATATACAGTCTTTTTGAAATCAGTCGAGGAGGGCGATGTCGAAGCAAAAGCGGGTCAAGAATGACAGGTATGTATATGAATGTGACGGCTCTCAAGTGGGATGAGTTTCGGCAGCGCAATGAATGAATGAATGAATGAATGAATGAATGGGAATGAATGGGAATGAAGGGGACTGTAGGCGTACAAACAGCGAAGCTGAGGTTTGTTTTTTACTTGCACAGGCCCAAACACAAGCAAGGACTGAGTTCACGACTACAGTATCTCAACCCAGACAACGAATTGAGCATTCTTCGCTAGAATACGTATCGTGATATGATATCTGGCGGATTACGGGCAACGACGCGTGAAACTGAGGCTGATTACCTAGCGTGGTACCTACATAGACAAAGCCAGGGTAGAGGCGGCAATAGCGCGCGTACAGTACCAGCCATCTGACTCACTGTGTTGATCCCATCTGACTACAGTGTTTTAACCTGTGATACTGTATGAGCATTATTCCTGCACAATTTACCAAATGCCAAGTATTCGACAAATTGGGCTTAGCGTACCCGCCGCTTTTGCTCTTTAGGCGCGGTAACGCAAGAGTACTGCCAGGGGAGGCTTTTGGCGTAAGTATCGCGAGATGAGATACTTCTGCACCGTGGAGCAACGAGTTAGCGCTCTGAGAGTAGGTACCTGACAAAGAACACTTTACTAAACAGGCACTGCGTATGAGCTGCACACTTATATATAATCTATACAAGAAGGTTCCAGAAACCGTCATTAGGGGTGCCGTACTTAATTCAAGTTATTAAAGCACCATCACATATACGTAAAACTACAACACGTCTATATATCACCTAATACGACGACCGCTAGCAGCACAACCATTCTGTCACACGGCAAAGGCTGTGCTAGGCTGCTAGGCCGCTAGATTGCTAGACGGCTCTCAGCTTACAGTCATAGCTTTTGAGTTACCTGCGGCAAGTGACAAGCTTAATAGTAGAATAAGTCATCCAAGGGAGCGGGACTCGCGGCCATTGGCCGGCGAGTATCTCAAGACTTTAGTCGGGACGATTGGGGCGTTCGAAGGGAGAAGACCGACGACGACTCCTCCAGCACTGATACATCTATCGCTTCTTCCTCTTTCTGTTTTCGTGCTTCTAATCTTGCTTTGTATAGTGCAAGTAGATCATCCATACAGGATTGGCCGTGGACCGCTAGTCCCCAGTAATGAATGTCGTTGATAGAACGTATCAGCCTTGAAACGCCTAAAGACCTATAGCAGTCGTCATGATATATGACCTCCATCTTACAGCCATCCCAGTTCTGAGTCCTCTTCGGTCGGATACACCACATCTTCCACTCCGACCCCGTAAACGTGATTCCGTAATGCCGCATCTGGCTCTTGTCTTCATTCGACCATTGTTGTCCGGTCGCCTCAAGCGTGAGGCACTTCAACCGATAACGGTTAAATAGTGACATAGCAGCAGCAACAGCAACTTGGCACTGGGCCACCTCATATTTCAAGTCGTCTTTTTTGAATTCAATTGTAAGATATGGGCAAATTCCTCGTTCGTGTACCTCGGAAGTCAAAGTAGAAATTATGTTGCGAAACTCAGGTTCAAAGGCTTCCGAAGGGGTCCAATATGTGACGTCCGTGCGATAATCCCAATCATATCGCCTTGGATGCATACCGTCCAGAACAGGTGGAGTAGCCCACTCACCTTTTGGTCTCCAAACAAGCCCAACCGTGCTGTAAGATACCCAGCGCCCACCGCCGAGCCTTGGATGCTGCTGTTCTTCGAGGAAAAGAGCTCTTAAAGCATATCTTGAATGTTGAGCCTCGTTGCACCCTTGAGCTTTCATAAAATCATACTGGCCTTGGACATCCTCCTCTTTCACATTTTCTACCCAAATAGTAACGTGCGGAAGCTTCTTCTTGTAGGCCTGGACGCGGTCTTCCGACTTATCGGGCAACCCCAAAAACCCGAAGTGATTATCTTCAAAAGATTGTCCATCGAGCTCGATCGTGATCCCGTAATGCCAGAGGACCTCGGTCGCGAACTCCTTGTCCGTAACCTTGGCCGTCTCGGGTTCGATGCCCGCATCGGTACCTGCGGCGGTTGGTTGCGTCCCAGTGATTCCAGTTGCAGTGGTTCCCGCCGACTTCGCTGTAGGTTGAGGGGCGGCCACTCCTCTGCTCACGCCTGTTGGTGCTTCATTGCCCCTAACCTTACTTATTGAGCTCTGTGCCGGTTTAAGGTATTGTGGTAACTCTTTTTCATCTTGTTTACCTTGCTTTGACATGACTGCCTTCCACAACCGTGCGGTGCGTTCCGGGTTGGTATTAGCAACGTAAGGATAATAGCTAGGCGTGATTTTAGAAGGAGTAGAGCGGGGTTTCGATAATGACGATGTGGAGCTAGAGGAATAAGAGGGTGATGTGGACTTTAAAGCACGTCTGCGAGCAGAAGAATTCGCGGTCGGAAGTGTGTAGTGAGGCAGTGGGCAGCAGGGTTCGGGCAGCCGCTGCCTATCGTTGAGCTTCACAATACACATATTGCACCCTCCGCTCTAGTGTCCACAATAAGGAATCAGGGGATGAGTTGGAATAAAAAGTAAAGGCCAACAAGCAAGTGGATAAATAAATACTTTAATTGCCCTGTTAACAAACCAATATCAACAAAAACATTGATGTTAGGGTCTTGCTTGACCTTGAACCGATCATATGTGATTTTTGATTGGGTGCATCTCTTCGGTCAAGGCTAATGCACCCAATTGCCAATTGGGGCTCTGTAGGCGCCCCACCTGAGAAGACTGCCCGGACCATCTGGAAGGAGCTTCTTTGTTGCGATTGATATTGACCATTTGTACCTTCATACATAATTCTACTAGCTACCCCTCATTTTCTTTACGTGCACCTTCAGGAAGCCACCTATTCCACACGAGTTTTTGATATTTCCGCCATGGCTGTCAATCGAAAATACGCGGATCTACCCGACCTGGTATTATTTCATGCCCCCTCGGAGCCCTCGCGTTGTTTGTCACTAACACTTATTCAGGACTCTGCACCTGATATTTACGAGACCCCGGAACTAACAGACGACAATTCAACCATTCCTGTATGAAAATCACCATGGGCACCGTTTGCTGCTAAGCCAACACGACAAATGACTAACAAACACTTATCCCTAGACAACCGTCGACAGGTCGCTATCGGACGATGAATTTGACGACGATGACGACGACGACACAGATGGGCCTGGAATATCCCGCTCGCGGCTACGTATAAACCAAGCTCGATCACGCTTCATGCCCTCCCAGCTCGATGCCCGAGATGTGGACTTCTCGGATCGCGTGAATGGAAAGCGTAAATCCTACCGAGCCTCGAGCAGAAGGCACCGGATTCTGAAAGATGGTACCGCCGAGATCGGCGATCTGAGCGATGAAGAAGATGGCGAAACTTTGGAAAGAAAGATCGCACGTCTGAGGCGCGAGATTGAGGAGGCGAAGGAGGAATACGGCAAACAACAGGCAGAGTCAGGAGATACGTCGTCACAACAAGACACAGAGCTCGCAACACTCAGTCAAGCGCTAGACGAGCTGTCGATACAACCTGAAGAAGCTTTAGGCTCTCGAGCTCGACCTACGAGGCCTGTACGAGAGACCACTAAATCGCAAGACGACGTGCCACTTGCGTCGGTAGACAACGCTACTTATACCGTCACCTACGCACCTAGCTATGATCAAACCCATGCTCTTGCGAAAGCTGCCGATTTCGACTGGCGGCTTGCTCTTCTAGAGAAATCAATCGGCGTCTCCTCAACCGTGACACCCGACCTAGAAGGCAACGGTCTACCTCGTGCCATTCTGCCAACGCTCGAGAACCTCCAGAACCAAATCATGACTTTGTCAGAGGCATCAACTTCATCACTGGATAGCATTAGCCGCCGAGTACGAACATTGACGCAAGAGGCTGAACAGTTGGAGAAGTCTAGAAAAGCCGCCAAGGTAGCGCAAGAGGAACTGTCCTCGGCAGGTGGCCCCACAGTGGAAGCAGATGACGCGGAGCAAGTCGCCAAGATCAATGCCCTATACGGGACACTGCCGACCATCGAGAGCTTGACGCCCCTATTGCCGCCTTTGCTGGATAGACTGCGCTCGCTGAGGGCCATACACGCCGATGCTGCTACGGCTAGTGACACGCTTGAGCGGATCGAGGTGGCTCAGAGTGAAATGGCAGCGGATATCAAACAGTGGAGGGAAGGGTTGGAGAAAATTGAGGCGGCGATGAGTGAAGGCGAGACCTCGATGTCCGAAAATACGAAGGTGATCGAAGGATGGGTTAAGGAACTTGAGGCCAAGATGGCCCAGCTGTCGTAAAGAGTAAGCCGCTGTTTGGCATGTGTGTGCTGCCTGGTTTTGTACTGATACCCCCGTCACGAACATTATGGCCTTTGGAAACCAAGATAACATAAGCCATCTAATTGTTGCAACAGATACCTCCTGCTTAACTGTTTCCCTTTTATGAGAATCTGAGATATCCCGGTATATGATTACACTAATGAGCACGAATGATCTCACAGGACCTCTCAATCTTTAACTATATAATATCGATATTCGTCTATGTTGCTAATGGATTATCCGGAAAAGTTAAGGTTGCCGTCGGTTAATGTCTTCTTTCACATGACTATGGTTATAAAGTCATACCCTCACTAGTCGTACAACGTCTGGATATGGTACGGGATCCTATCCTACGCTCAGCTTACCGTCTGCTATCCTAGCGCGAACCAACCCACGTGAACGACATCGTAGGTTATTAAATCAGCTGGCCAGAGCGTTGTACTAATAATAATTCATCCGAAGGCCACGAGTTCAAACCTCACTAGGACCAAGACTTGGCCTTTTTCACTATAATCTTTTAGCCTCTTGTCGTCAGCTTTCTGGGGCCTCTTCGGTGGCTCATCAAGCCGAGCCGCGTAGTTCGGCCTAGTTTGGATAGGGTTGTCGACCGGCTGCGTGCGGGCCGTCATCCAGTACAGGGAGTCTGCCGGGTGCCCACGGACCCTCGACCCATACAGTTTGTAAGATAGGTATTCGATCAAGTCTACCCCGGAGTTTGATTTTCAATTAATACCACCTGCCTACGTACCTGCTACGTACGTTCGGTTTCCAATCCAAATAGAACGTATGATGATGATGAGCGTAACTAGTTGAATGAGCATTTATTCGCACAAGTAGGTAATCGGGCAATACCTATCATAGGTGTGCATAAGGGTGAAGAGCGGGCTTTAAATTTTCAGGGCTTAGTTGGTTAGTTGTAAGTGTGGCGTATGTACATAGTAATAGGATGATAGGTCGATGGAGATGACTTGATTCGGAAATTTCAAGAGTTTCCGATTCTCTATACATAGCTAGTAACCGTCACCAATAAATTATAAGGATTCTGCTATTAGCAGGTTATCAGTCAGATACAGGGGCTTTCTTTATTTTTAGTTGTATTCTTCGTTTTATTCTTTACTCTTTTTCTTTTTCTTCTTTTTATAAAAATACATTCGCATGATTCGCAAGGCAGAATCATGGGGAAGGGCGACCTGTCTGCCTACCTAGGGTACCTCCAGTATATGCGTATGATAGATCTGCCCCGAACTGCTTGGCACGTAACAGCCATAGAGAGGGAGAATCCGTAACTTGAACAAATGAGAAATAGCGAGTGAAATTCTTGTACCTCCTATATCTAAAATATATACTGTAGTAGGTAGCACTTATATATTACTCATCAATTTAATCGCCTCGACTTACCTACTTTGGTGGAACGATCTCTGGTCGCCTACCCGATAATACTTGTGTAGCTGAGTTGCGGCCGAATGAGGAGATCTGGGGGTGAGGTTTTAAGTTTGGTAGGGACTTAAAGTGCCGTCCTGTTCGCCTACCTACTCATTATTATCTTGCCTCTATATTGTACTTCTATAGTGTACTTGGCGTAGCGCTAGATAGGTCCCTAAGGTAATAGTAGTGGCAACTGCGGTTATAGCAGACAGGTACTTTATTAGCTGTAATGAGTAAGTAGGTACTCAGGGCTCTAAATGGCGCCTGCTCGCTGTCTGCTAGGTGCACTAGATAGATACTACCTATGTATCTATACCTACCTTAGGTAGTCTCGTTACAGCCCTCTGTCTCTCCCCATGAGGCGCATAGAGCATGTAGGCATTGGATGCCCAGGTGTTCCTACGGCGGGTAACCCTGCTAAGTATGCGTATACTAGGTAAGTAGGGAGGTAGGAATTCGGCGACCTGGTCCATTGTCTCTATCTTCGTCTTCTTGTTTTTCCCCAGACAACCAACCTTACAAAGTCTTGGCCCACACGTAGATTGTGCGTCGAGTCCATCACTCTTACTAGCCGCTAGACCACTAGTCTGCACTATAATCGACGGACTGACACCCCCTCAGGCTAAGCAAGTGCCTGCTTACGCTACTTACACGCCTAAGTGTACCTGGGCAGATAGAGCTAGCTGTCGGGGTACGCATGTATACTAACATGCGCCTATGATCTACATCCGCCTACATACAACCTCGATCTCTTCACCGCGCAGCTTACCTACTATTACCTACCTGACCTACAACCTCTGCTTCCCGACCTGGAGGTACCTCGACCTGTATGAAAAGGTATACGGTCGCCGACTACTTAACCCGACTACATACCTACCTAACTACGACGAACTACGACGACCCACGACGGGCTGCTTGCTGCTGCTTTGCTTGCTGCTCCCTTGCTCCCTCGAACAGGGCCGGGCCGATACACGACTCACGACCTGCGAACCCAGCCAACCTTCGACCCCCCCATCGGACAACGAAATGGGCGCGCTGCCAATTTGATGGCGTCATATCATTGATCCAGCTGCCAGCATTGGTGTGCGAGTGACAATGACGAGAGATGATGGCCGCATCAGCTCCGTCGCGAGCTCCAGCAGCGGCATGTCCAACACCACCGTGAAACCCACGCCAAACCGCTCCGCATCATCCATCTCGTCCGCGTCCACCAAGCCCACCCCGAGGCCCATCAAGACAAGTGAGAACGGTCGCTTCAGGTGCGTGTTCAATCTAGATAGTTTATCACCCTCTACTCGTTGTCATTATAATTGCCATCTTGGGAGACGAGAGCGAAGCGAAGCGACGGACGTGGCCGGCCGCAAACTGCCTGCCTGCCTGCCTGTCTGTCTGTTCACATTCTTCGCCCCCACCATACACCGCAGGAGTCTCTATTCTTATGTGGCCTTATGTCTTTTCAGGCAGACAGACCACAGTTAGGCAGAGCACATAGTCCAGGCTAGAGGCAGAGTGAAGAAAAAAAGTTTCGCCTGTAACTAATGACAGGCTTCGTAGGCCGCACAAAGAAGATCCGCAGACTTCCCCCTCGTCGCCTACCGGCCATCGCTTCGCTTTATCCCCCGCTTCGACCACCTCCGCCAGTTCCCTCCTCGATAGTCGTCGCATGAGTGACCTTGCAAACTATCGTCGCGACCTTGCCGTCCTCGAGCCTTCTGGCGGTCGTTTACCCCAGATCCATCGAGACCCCCCTGCGAATAGTCCAAATGCCCCTCCGAACATAACGTCCTGGATGTCGGCCAACGGAGCACCTGGTGCGACCGCATCGCCGACCACCTACACGAGCTTCTACAATGACTCTAGCGACAATTTATCCACGCCCTCCCAGCTGTCGCCCGCCTTTCGACTGCCTCATAGACCTATGCCGAATGCTGACAATGACTCTCCTGACATTGCCTATTTTGATGACCAAAGACGGCCCTCGATAGCGAGCATCACCACTGCGAGTAGCCAAGGGTCCAAGAATAGTAGTGGTCGGGGTGGGCTGAAGAAGCTTCAGGGGTTTTTCGGGGAAGAGTTTCCGGGTCGCGATGGGTCGGAGACGAGCTTACCCACTGGGCAGCCACTTGCCAAGGAGCAGCGCTCGTACTCATTTGGCCGACCGCGCCGTGGGCGGAACGATTCCAATGCGACCGACCACACGCGAGAACCATCACCTACATCGTCTCGGCCTCGAACACCCATACCCTCGAGTGACGTCGTGCCCTTTTTATATCAAGAAGCAGACGACATCTTGAAGTATGGCGAGGCTCCTGTTCGTGATATACTAAGTGGACCGGATAGGGAACGGTACACCCAGACGCACCAAGATAGCTCGAGCTCGAGCCAGAACTTGATAGCCCAGGCGTCGTCATCTTACCGCTCCAACCACTCAATGGTCCACCTGGGTCATCACCACCGCCACAACAAAAGTCTCGAGGAACCTAATAGCTCGCGGCCTTTCTCGAGCCGAGAAGATTCTAATCTAAGCGTGAATACCATGAAGGAGCGAGGAGGGTCTACGGCAACCGGCATGCGTTCCCGTGCCCAAAGCCCCGCGCCGAGTAGCAATAGCAACGGAAGTAGGTTAGCTTCGGTAGATGGGCAGATCTCA
Organism: Nemania abortiva; assembly: GCA_022578505.1. Classification (NCBI taxonomy): domain Eukaryota; kingdom Fungi; phylum Ascomycota; class Sordariomycetes; order Xylariales; family Xylariaceae; genus Nemania; species Nemania abortiva. Next base: position 300,655 of record MU392546.1, read on the forward strand.
CCTGGTGGGCATGGAAAGAGAGGCATTCTAGACCGACTACGACGACATAAGCCGAAAGATGATGGGCATAGTAGTCGCCATCGCAATGCACCATCATCCCGGTCCATAGCGCATTCGACATCAAGACAAGACTTGACCCGCGCTGGGCAGTCATACGAGAAACCCCTACCTAGTCTGGAACTCGAACGAGACCCACGGCTGAACGCATCTCGGCAAGCCACCTTCAACAATAAGTTTCCATTCACCAAAAAGTCTCGTACACATAAGACGTTCGACGACGCTGATGAACTTATTGGCCCTACTGACAGGGATGACAAAGACTCGATGTTTCATTTGGATACCAATCTTAATGATATGGAGGGCATTCTATCCCGTCCGCCTCCTCTTACTCCTATGGACCCGGCCATGTTTCATATCTCTGATCTGGAACCTATGCCTGAACCTATGTCGGCGACGACTAAACCGGGAGGGGCGTGGAATGCCCCGGACAGCTGGGCTGTCCGCAAAAATGCCGAAGAGAGGGACAACCGTACCCCGGAAAATGATGACGTGGGAACGCCTCCACGAGTCGAAGAGAAGGGCGCCCTTCATTGTATCCGTGTTTTTCGATCTGATAGCTCTTTCGCTACAGTACAATTACCGCTTACTGCAACTGTGTCCGAGGTCATAAGTGTAGTTTCTAAGAAGACCTTGATAACCGAAGGCGTGGAGAACTACCATATCGCTCTTAGGAAGCATGATCTGTGCCGGGTACTTCTGCAGCAAGAACGGCCACTCTTGATACAGAAGAGATTATTACAACAAGCTGGCTATGAGGAGAAAGACAGGCTAGAAGATATTGGACGTGAGGATAATGGTTACCTTTGTCGGTTCTTGTTTTTGTCTTCAAGGGATAACATTTTCAACGCTTCTCCCCACGATCTCGGACTTGGGAGAGCAGCGAAGTTCAACCATGTCGACCTATCTGGCCGGAACCTCATCACAATCCCAATCACTCTGTATTCAAAGACCAACGAAATAATCTCGCTGAACCTTTCACGAAATCTTTCCCTCGACGTTCCCCGGGACTTTATCCAAGCATGCCCTCAACTGCGTGATATCAAGTTTGCCAGTAACGAGGCCCGGAAACTTCCTATTAGTATAAGCAGAGCGACCAGATTGACGCTACTTGATGTATCAAACAACCGGTTAGAAGAGGTTGAGCACGCTGAACTCGCCCGCCTCACTGGAATCTTGAGACTAACGCTTGCCAATAATCGTCTGAAAAGTCTGCCACAAGACTTCGGCTCTTTCAAGTCTCTTCGCGTTCTGAACCTATCTTCAAACTTCCTAGACAAATTTCCGGTCGCTCTATGCACGCTGGAGAGCCTTGTTGACCTCGATGTCAGCTTTAACGCCGTCGCAGAACTTCCTGAGGAGATAGGAAGTCTTCGAAGTCTGGAGAAATTCGTTATGACAAACAATCGATTGGGAAAATCTTTACCATCGACGTTCAGCCGCTTATCTAATCTTCGCGAGCTGGATCTTAAGTACAATGCACTTACCTCGATCGATGTCATATCTGAACTTCCCAAATTAGAAGTGCTTACGGCAGACCACAACATGATATCACAGTTTGTCGGTAGCTTCGAACGAGTCCGCAGCCTCAAGTTGAATGGAAACCCTCTCACGAAATTCGGCATCGTGAACCCAGTTCCGACTTTAAAATTGCTCAATCTATCGGATGCCCAGCTTGCAAGCATTGATGGGGCATTTCACAACATGGTCAACCTGGAGCGACTCAACTTAGACTTCAATTATTTCGTCTCACTACCAAGCACCATTGGTAATTTGCGCAGATTAGAACATTTTAGTATTGCTCACAACTTGGTTGGTGAGCTTCCATCGGAGATAGGATGTCTAACAGAATTAAGGATTCTAGATGTCAGAGGGAACAATATTAAGAAGCTGCCGATGGATATATGGTGGGCTAATAAACTGGAAACTCTTAATGCATCTTCGAATGTCCTCGAGAACTTCCCGAAACCCGCCTCTCGTCAGCCTCAGCCACCGGGGGAAGCATCGACCGTCCCGGTCATCAACCATAAACCATCGATTGGTCCCCTATCGCAAACCCCTGGCGACGAAGATACATTGTCTGATGGGTCACGCAGGCCCAGTCAAGCTTCCAGCACGTTGCTTAGCGTGGGACCGAATCCAGCCGCTTCTGGAAGCGACCGGAAAGGTTCGGTAGTGTCTGTCTATGGGAAAGGAGGCCGCAAGACTTCAGTTGTTTCTAGGAACACGTCAGGAAGTGGCATGAACGGTTCTATGACGCCGTCGGGAGCATCGAGAAAAGACTCTGGTCTCTCTAGTCGGCTGACCAATACGTTCGCTGGCTCGCTGCGACAGCTGATACTTGCAGACAACCAGATTGACGACGATGTATTCGAGCAGATCACGCTGCTTAGCGAACTCCGAGTTCTCAATCTGTCATACAATGACCTTAGTGATATGCCCCAGCGGTGTATCAAGAACTGGCCGCAGCTCGTTGAGCTATACTTGTCAGGCAACGACTTGACTAGTTTGCCTGTTGACGACCTAGAGGAATATAGTCTCCTTCAAGTGCTCCACATCAACAACAATAAGTTCACAAACCTTCCGGCGGATATTTCAAGGGCAAAGAAGCTAGCTGTACTTGATTGTGGAAACAATTCGTTGAAGTACAACATCTCGAATGTGCCGTATGATTGGAATTGGAACCTCAATCCAAATTTGCGATATCTCAATTTGTCAGGCAACAAACGCTTAGAAATCAAACAGAACAACCATGGCACCGTTGCACAAAATCGCGAGCAGTACACTGATTTCAGCCGCCTACAAAACCTCCGCGTCCTTGGCCTGATGGATGTAACTCTTACTCAACCCAGTATACCTGAGCAGAGTGAAGATCGTCGTGTGAGGACGTCCGGCTCATTAGCAGGACACCTACCATATGGCATGGCAGATACGATGGGGAGAAATGAACACCTGTCTACCATTGATCTCGTCGTCCCCAAATTCAATTCGTCGGATACAGAGACTCTACTTGGTTTATTTGACGGCCAAGCCCTTTCCAGCGGTGGTTCTAAGATTGCCAAATACCTGCATGAGAATTTTGGTTTCATATTCACGGCGGAATTGAAGGCAATAAAAACTCGTCAAAATGAAGGACCTGCCGATGCACTACGCCGTGCTTTTCTCTCTCTCAATAAAGATTTGGTTACTATAGCTATTGAGCACACGGAGAAACGGCCAGTTGGCACGCATCGCGGGTCCGGAGCCCCCGTCGCATTAAGCAAGGAGGATCTCAATTCAGGAGGTGTTGTCACTATTGCGTACCTCCAAAATCAAGATTTATATATTGCTAATGTGGGTGATGCGCAAGCAATGCTCATTCAGTCAGATGGTTCAAACAGGATCTTAACACGGAAGCACGATCCGGCTGAGCCTTCGGAACGCCAGCGAATCCGAGATGCCGGTGGATGGGTGTCCCGCCAGGGGAAACTGAACGATATCCTCGAAGTCTCCCGTGCTTTCGGCTATGTTGACTTGATGCCAGCCGTACAAGCAGCTCCCGATGTCAGTCATATCCAAATTACGCCTCAGGATGAAACAATTGTGATTGCTACTAGGGAGTTGTGGGAATATCTCAAGCCGACGTTGATTGTTGATATCTCACGGTCTGAGCGAGGTGATCTCATGCGAGCTTCACAGAAGTTACGTGATCTTGCCATGGCTTACGGCTCAACTAACAAGATCATGGTGATGATGATAAGCGTTGCCGATCTCAAACGACGACAAGAGCGATCGACGCGTCTGCATAGGGGACAGAGCATGTCTTTGTATCCCTCGGGCGTTCCGGACGAATTTCAGTACCCGACAAAACGGGGCAAGAAACCAAAAGGCGGCATTCTTGACTCAGATTTGCATCGGCTCGAGGCTGAAGTGCCCGCACCTACCGATAAGCCTTCTATCGTCTTTACAGATATTAAAAACTCAACCAATCTGTGGGAGATGTATCCTGATGCTATGAGATCTTCTATTAAACTTCACAACGAGGTTATGCGCCGGCAGCTCCGACGGATTGGCGGGTATGAAGTCAAGACGGAAGGCGATGCCTTCATGGTATCGTTTCCGACCGCAACATCCGCGCTGCTTTGGTGCTTTTCCGTTCAGATGCAGCTCCTTGACGTGCCTTGGCCGTCGGAAGTGCTCAACTCCGTTTCATGTCAGGAAGTTTGCGACAAAGACGGTAACGTGATATTTAAAGGCCTCTCCGTCAGAATGGGTATCCATTATGGTGAGCCCGTAGCGGAGATCGACCCCGTCACTCGTCGAATGGATTACTTTGGACCAATGGTCAACAAAGCCTCTCGTATCTCTGCAGTTGCCGATGGTGGCCAGATTGCAGTGTCTGCAGATTTTATCTCTGAAATCCAGCGATGTCTCGAGACGTATCAGGAAAACGATCGAACCGGATCTATGGGTTCGGACGAAGCATTTGATGACACAGCAACTGCACTAGCTATTCGGAAGGAGCTGAAATCACTCACCTCCCAAGGGTTTGAGGTCAAGGAAATGGGCGAGAGGAAACTAAAGGGGCTCGAAAATCCCGAATACGTCTATTCTCTATACCCCCATGCCCTTGCCGGTAGAATCGATTACCATATGGTTCCCGCTGGATCGATCGGCCTGTCCGATCAACCTGCACGACTCGTGGCCGGTAGTGAACTCGGTATTGATCCAGAGAAGATTTGGGCTCTATGGAAAGTTAGCTTACGCCTAGAGATGCTTTGCAGCTCTTTGGAGGAGATGTCGGGGAGGGGCTTGCAACCACCTGAAACTGAGTTGCTCGAACGTATGCAACAGCGTGGTGGTGAAGTCACAGACCGATTCTTATTCAATTTCATGGAGCACCAAGTAAGCCGCATCGAGGTGAGTTAATTCATTCCCATATACCTCTTGTAACCCGTGTGATTTGCTAATTATCTGTCGCAGACTTGTATCTCTACTTTGTCTCTGCGGCATACTGCTATGGGTGGCGGTCGTATCAAACAACTTGAAGATCTTCGCGCACCAATGTCGGTCATACTTGGCCACATCGCTAAGCAAGTGGCTAATGCTCAGAGATACCGGGCCAAGTACGGCCCCCTCGAGAGTTCTGACGAAGGAAGCGACACAGAGCAAGAATAGCAAACCCCGTTCAATCTTGGTTTCTCTCAGCCTACAGAATCCGGTACGATGGTACATCCCCATGGCGATTTCATCGACCTGAACCCCTAGCGCTATAAACTTGGTTGCATTATATCTAGTACAGCATTATACTATATCTTCATTTCGCTGAAATGCGTTATGAAATGATCTCCTAACGACAGCAAGGGAACGACTTGTTTTGTTTGAGTTCTAGGACGGTGGATGGGGAAATGGCGTTTCCTAGGAGTAGCATACCAGGATCATCAAAAGGAATATGTTTTACTGGGTGAGGTCTCTAGCCTCCGTTATGCCTTATCTTGAATGCTTCTATACCTAAGAAGGGTTGATTAGCGATACTAGTGGATCGTGGCATTGGATTGCTACAACTGTTGAGGACAGTGTAATATCCGTTTTAGGCGTTGCGGCATTTGGACGGATTGGGTTGAAGAAAGGAGTAATCAAACACGCCGGACATTGCAATGTCCAATGTTGGGGAGCCGACTTACCAACAAATGGGTGGAAAGGGGTGGCTGAGCTACTCTTAATTGATATCAACATCATGAGTATACTTTTTTGAAAATATCATTTCTTCCTACTCCAATGAAGGTCGAATTTCGCATCTTATCCTGATTCTGAATAAAGAGAAGAGATGCCGAGAGAGCCTAACGTCCTTTAAGACCTCTGAGCAGTGCTACGTAGAACGCGAGTGACTTAACAAATCTATGAGCAGGTCACACTAAACACCAGCTTCCGAGTAGGATTATAGAAAAAAAAGCGATAATTTCACTCATGTCCTCGAGTCCTCGCGTATGTAATCTCTTTAACCCCAGGGCGCCACCTGATGACAAAGAGCAGTCGTTGTCTAGACTCAAGCCACAACGACCAATCTGTTATAGTAGTGGACCGGTCCGTGATACCGCCCGCGGCCCCAGGTCCCAGAGAGGGAAATGAGGCTCGATAAGGCCCCTGAATTCGCCCATAATCTAGACTACGCGTGGCTTGCTGACCTAGGCACCCGGTGCTCAAACCATTCTAGAGCTGCCTCAGCCCTACTAATAGGTCGGTCGACCCTAGTCGGGGACCCCGTCAGACACCCCCGGACAGAACTAGTTTATTCAGCTCGCAGGAGACGCCTGGGGACCGTATTTCGAAGAGCTGGGCCTGAAGCTCCGTGTGGCCTAACCGAAATGGCTTCACGATGCGGTGTGTATGTGCGTGTGTATCTATATAAGACTCGTCGCAAACGAGACATTATCTAGAGAAATAGCACTCGCACTCTCCTGCATCTTCGGCATATAAAACACTAAAGGGACTGCCACGTTACGTCTCTATCCTCTTTCCCCTATCCTATTACCTCATCTTTAATCCCAGTACACAGAGTCTCTACCGAACGCCGGCATGCCTCCGGTAAAAGACCAGAAGCCTAAAGGCGACAGCGACGGCGAGAAGAAGAGGAAAGAAGCGCGCTATTCCAAGTGGTGGGTGACGGGCCTATCCTTCTGCGGTCTGACGGCGTCGTACATCTTTGGGTCGGCGCACTTCGTTCCCGCACCTCCGGGTCTCCAGACCTGCCTCAACAAGGTCTGCGCCGGCCGCTCGAACTGCGTCCGATATTCGGGCACGGACAACTACCGTTATTACACGGACTGGATACGCCCGTGGAATCTCGTACACGAGGTCGTCCCGGCGGCTGTGGTGCGGCCAAACAGCGCGGAGCAGGTGGCGGCTGTCGTCAAATGTGGCGCGGAGCATAATGTCAAGGTACAGGCGAAGTCTGGAGGTCACTCGTACGCGTAAGTCGTCCCTGTCCTTAAGAGATTTGATATTTGCGTACTATGTTGTCGTTCGAGACTAATATTATTTGTCAATAGGAACTATGGTAAATTTCTCCTGACATCCGTTTACTGTGCTTAAGCAAGCTTACAATATGTTGGATAATAGGTCTCGGAGGACGGGATGGCGCCATCTCCATCGACTTGGAGAACTTCCAGTATGTCGAGCTGGACACAGCCGAGGACTCCTGGCAGGCTCGCGTCGGAGGCGGGACGAGATTAGGGAAGGTGGACGACGAGCTTAACAAGAAACGTCGATCCTTTGCCCACGGTGTCTGCCCTGGTGTTGGAATAGGAGGTCATGCGACTATTGTGCGTCATGTCTTTCTATGAGAGCTCCTCCGCTCTCGATGCAAATACTTGTGATAGTTCTATACTAACTATGCTATAGGGAGGCTTGGGCCCAATGTCTCGCATGTGGGGTGCCACGCTGGATCACATCGACGAAGTCGAAGTCGTCACGGCAAATGCACAAGTCATCAGAGCTAACACTCACAACAACTCGGATCTGTTTTACGTGAGTTCCTCTCTCTATTCTCTCGTCCACTATACGACTACAAACAATTATCAACAACACCGCTCACACAGTGACACCTTAGGCCGTGAGAGGCGCAGGAGCCGGCTTCGGCATCGTCACCGAGTTCGTCATGAAGACACACCCTGTGCCTGAAGACGTGATCCACTACACCTACCACTTCCAGTTTAGCCACCTCCCCGAGCTCGTCGACATGTTCCTCGCCTGGCAGACGCTCGCCGCAGACCCCCTGCTCGACCCGCGCCTCGGTACCGAGTTCATTCTCTGGACGCGCGGCGCGACTGTCTCGGGGACATTCTACGGCACAGAGGCCGAGCTAAAGCGCACAGGTATCCTCGACCGTCTCCCGCGTGGAAAAGACCCCGTCGCGCTACGGCGGACCTCGTGGGAGGGCTCGCTAGCCGATGGCGCCTCGCGCGAGGCGCTATACGCCGCCGACGTCCCGTGCAAGTTCCTCTCGAAGAGTCTCGCCTTCACGCGCGACGACGTGCTCTCGCGGGCGCAGATCGAGGACCTGTTCAGATGGATTGACAAGCAGCACAAAGGGACGCATCTCTGGTCCATCATCTTCGACGCCACGGGGGGCCAGATATCGAAGGTGCCGGCCGAGAGCACAGCGTACGCGCACCGCGACAAGTTCATGTTCTACCAGTCGTATGGTGTCAATGTCTTCAGTGGTGCCAAGGAGACCAAGAACTTCCTCACTGGTTTCCATGACAAGTTGTTGCAGACCTTGCCTCAGCGTGACCATGGTACGTACCCTGGCTTTGTCGACCCTGAGCTGAAGAAGCCTCAGGAGGCATACTGGATGGGAAACCTGCCTCAGCTGGAGAGGATCAAGGCGAAGTGGGACCCCACGGACTTGTTCCATAACCCTGGGAGCGTTAGGCCCGTGGTCTAGGGGCTTGTTAGACAGAGAGATGTATATTTACTCCGACGGGCATTGTATGTGTACGTAGATAGTACATGCCTAATTATAATAACCGAGAAACAAGCCTTGCATGGTCCATAGCCTTGCAGTTCGTAGATTCGCTTAGCTTACCAGATTCACATCCACTAGAGATTTATCAAACTCTCGTCATGATTTCACTGTATAATCAGATAAGCATTTAGGGAAACATGCGTGGGAGTGGCACTAGGCTGTCATAATGTCGCATGTGTATGGGATAAATGACTGCTTATTACCACGGGTTCGGGCCCGAGCATAATAGGATGCTAATGACGCAAACTGGCCCCTTACTTGTGATGCCTATCCAAAGCATCGTTTAAAAGAAAAAATGAGACGAGAGGGAATCTGTATCATTTTAGGTGCTCAGTTTTCAGAAAAAATTGGACAGCTTGTCACATCGCAAGCTAACGCATGGGACGATATATGTAAGAAAATCCTCAGGAACCGCCTTGATATATATATATTACCCTATTATATCACAATACCCAATTACCTATCATATGATACCCCCTGCATGTCATTTTTACCTCTTTTAGGCCACCCTGCACGCCCTACAGACCCCTTCCTTTACTGTTGTATCATAAGGTCCGTCCTTTCGCCCACACTTGCCGAACGACCTGTCCGACTTGATAACCTCGAAGCACTTATGCTTGATGCCGACCTGGGACAACATTTTGGTAGCACAAAGCTCGCACCTTAGATGTTTGTTTTCCGAGTAGCACATGGTGAATTTGTGGTGTGATGTTCTTGCTGCTCTTTGGTTTTTTTTTTACCTATCCCCTTACGCTATTACCTGTTTGTGTGTTTAGCTTCGGTCAATAATCCTGAATTGCCTTCGGTAGTCTTATTTATATAGATATCGGTAGCAAGCTTCGTTGATTCATTATATTCAGACTGCGACTGCTTTGTCTTGATAGATTTTACATAGACCTTTTGGCATTGCCTTGTTCGAATGGAAGAATTGAAGGACAAAAAAGGCCGGTCTCCCTTGTGGGCATAGAAAGGACCAAGTTCCTGCCAAGCAGAATAAAGCACCACAATTCATTCATTATTATCTTCGCTTTATGGGCGCTGGCTTTGTTAGGGTTCTGGAGATGCTGAGGTGTGTGGAAAGGGGTTGGTAACTCTATAGCTAAGACCTGAGCTCCGGTATTATCATTAAAAAGGCTAGTGAGTACGCCTTCTTTATGCATTCGTGGTTGGGAAGAGATTGAGCTATTCTTAGTAAGAGTAGTGGCAGTAAGAAGACGTGAGGTATGATGGGAAAAAGAGACCTCAACACCAAAGTCGTCCGCCAAACAGAGGGCAATACAAAACATGTTCAAGGATAGTTGCCACAAGGCAGGAACACCGTTTCTGCGTAATCAGGATAAAAAAACATGAAGGCAGACATGTATTTATCCACTCAACATATGAAATGAAAACATGGAGTAAATAAAAACTAGAGTAAAAAGCAGGACAAAAATAAATAGAAAAAAAACAAACAAACTGCACCAGCCGGGACTTGCACCCAGGTCTTTTCCTTCCTTGCCCATGTATGAATAATGGGAGGGAAATGAGTTAACTACTACTCTACTGGTGCTGTTGAAGAATCAATGTGACTATGAGTACTTATTACGTTGCTGTCGGGTTGTCTTGTTGTTTGCTCAGAACGCGTACACTATGGCGGTACCCGCAGGAGGTACCGGAGTACATAGCTGAGATTCCCTGCTCACTGTCGATTGCGGGCGTGCAAACAAACGCTGTCTAAGGCCGCCGTGTGATCGATCCTATTGGAACTCACGCAGCTGTGAATCGAAAATGGTGTGTATGTATAATGTGACCTCGCTCACCCCTCCCTCCCTCCCTGACTCCTGAAGGGAGGCAGCCTACATGACATATGCAGCTAAGATTCTGCAAGGCGCACGAGATCCTGTACTGTACGATTTGAGAAGTTAAAGCTGACCCTAGGGGAAGCTTAGGCACATGTCAGATTAGACAGCTTGAAAGTGTTGGTAACTTTGACACTCGTCATGCAAGGCTGACAGACGTACATGCAGAGGTTGAATCCGTAGCTTATTTTGCACTCTATAGATGAGAACTATCGCGTTCATATCTCTTGGACATACTTGATACTAGCACAATTTACCCATGAGTGCTGCTGTCATGAGCTATATGTATGCTGGATACCGGAGCTTGACATGTGGTGATGGGTCCACGGTTGCGTGCGTCTCAGGACCATCATCTACTGGCTAAGATGATATACAACCCATCTACTAGAGGATGAGAAATACATACGTCTATGTAATGCGTACTGTACGCGTTGCGTTTGCTGGGGAGGCACTCGGGGCAGAAGATGAAAGATATATTTATTATCATAACTAGGTCAAAAGAAGCAGAATTATAGATTAAGGGTGCTTTACTTTGTCTATTCATCGCTCTGATTTCTGACCTTTAAAGGGTCACTTACTGTATGGAGGCATTACATAGTACAAGACATTTGTCGCTCACTTTCTATGGGCAGTCCCAACACACCCGCCATAGACCATGCTTCATCTTTCCCACTCTCCCTACTGCCATGCTAGAGCCATGCCCCTAGAACAAGCCCGCAAACGCAATTCCCACAGTTCCATCCTCAGTTGAGTTGGCTGAAGTGTTATCTGGACACATGTCTCTCTTCTCCAGCAGACAGCCGTGTTGCACCTAACAGGGGATAGGCTAAGCAGCCCAATCTTAGTACACTGTAGAAATAGGGCCAAAGGGTATATAAAATATGCACGCAGTCCAGTTCCAAAAACAAAACAGAATACACTCGCAGAGCAAAACATGTTCTCTATAGTATAGACAGCCAAATCCTCTCACGCATTGAAAGACTGTGCTCATGATCCCGTCAGTTTCCTCCACCAGCTACTTCGAGGTGTTGCATCCATGAATAATTGCTCCCGCTGTGCCTTGTCTCCACTTCCATCTGATCCACCTACCCGATGCTCTCGGCGCTCGCGCTCTTCGCGTCGTGCGCGCCTTCGCCTCTGGTCATCTTCGTAGTCTTGATCCGCATCGCCGTACTTCTCTCGGCGACGGGCCGCTCGTCGCGCAGCTCGCCGGGCTTCCTCGTCGTCTGGAGCCGGAGGAGCGTCCGTCATTGGGCCATCGTTAGGGGGCGGACCCGCATCTGAATGCTCCTTCACCCATGAGCTCGTACCTGAATGAGGCCAGGTTGGCGTCCTTTTCTTGCTACGTTCATCGTCTGTGTGCCTAGAGGATCTTTCCCGGGGGTACACATAGTCATCCATGGGCGCGGAACGTTCGCGGCTAGCCTTTTCGGCCCGTCTAGCATCGCGTCTCCGTCGGCGCTCCTCGTCATCTTCGTTCCCTTCCGGATGTCGCATGCGCCGTCGCTCAGCCCGGGCAGCTCGACGAGCTTCTGCCTCTGCTTCCTCAGCAGCGGCGGCTTCTCTTTCAAATCTACGGCGCCGGCGATCTGCCCTCTCAGCCTCTCTCGCTTCGGCCTCTTCGTTTGCGAGTCGTTGGGCTTCGCGCTCGCGTGCGGCCCTACGTTCCCGCCGTCGGGCTTCTCGCTCTTCTTGTCTACGCGCTTCTTCCTCTTCCTCCTCTTGACGCCTGCGCCTTTCACGGCGAGCATCTTCTTTCGCGCGGCGAGCCTCTTCGGCCTTTTCTTGTTCTCTCGCTGCTCGGCGAGCGGCGCGTCGGGCTTCACGATCGGGGTCGACTTCCGGTTCCATATTACTCGTTCCTCGTGCCCGTCTTGCTCTTTTATCGGGTCTTCCTTCGTCGTCGGTCGCATGGTACGTACTTCGGCGGCGAGGAGGTTCCGGGCGGGGTTCAGGACGAGGTTCAGAACGAGGATTCGAGGACATGAGACCACCAAAAAGACCGGAGATACCCTTCTTAGCACTTGAGTTGGATCGTCTTATAGGTGTCGCGTCAGCATAGCCTCTTGTATTGCCTGTGACGAAATCATCTTCAAGCTTTGCCTTTGGTCGCCTGCGCGCTGACTTATCAGGGCTTGAAGGAAGGTCGCGGCTTCCGACCATGACAATATCGTCGTCTTCTTCGGTAGCACGCATTCTCGAGGTTCGTCGACTGTGGCCTTTGTCCACTCCAAGAACTCGTGCCGCCTTCGGGGTCAGGTCAGGCATTTCTTCCGGCGGAGGTGACACAAGTCCACCACTCATTTCTACGGAGTGCCGTCTCGAGCTGGATTTCCCCGGGCGCTTGTCGCGAGTTGACATGGACCGCGAGATAGGAGGAGTGCTTTGGAAAAGGCTATTCATGCGCGGCTTAGCAGTTGGCGCGGATCTCTGATCTTGTCGCTCTGCTTTGTCTGAACCTGAACCCTTGGAAGGTGCTTTCTCTTCTCTCTCCTTCTTTGGCCTTTTAGCCTCAGACCTAGACTTGGGCGACCTTTTCTCTTCCCTCTGGGGTGTAGCTGAAGCGGACCACATGCCCCATGATGCGCCGCCGTCGCGACTAATCTTCGTTCGTTCTCTCCTGGAGGATCTGGGCTCATCAGGAGGTGATGGGGGTGATGAGGGCGCTTCAGGTACCGCAGGCGGTGGAGGAGGTACGGCGGGTGGCACAGGAGGATGGGTAATATCTCTAGATTTGCCCTTCTTACTCTTCTTTGGCTTCTTTTCTACAGGGGGTGAGAGGTCGATGATTTCCACAATCTCGTCTTCATCATGAGCTGCATCTTCATCCATAGGGAAACTACCAGGAAGGACGTCTTCGTCTCTCTGTAGTGCAGGTGGTGGCGCTGGTGCTTCAGGGAGGACATTGATCAGGTCACCCTCGGAATCATCGTGTCTTTCGGGCTCAAATTTCTTAAGCCTCTCAGCGAGCTTAGTTCCTTTGGCCCTCTTCCCGGGCATCCAATCATCGATGATGGCCTTAAAGAAGGTTGGTGGGGCTTCGTCTACTGCGGCTTCTTCCGCGGTAGAATACTCCAGAGACTTGGCTGACTCATCAATTGGAATCTCGGATGTTTCCGAGTGCTCGGGCTGAGCATTCACCATTTCAGGAGTCGAGCTTTTCGGACTGTGTTTGGCACCCCAGAATGCAAAAGGATCCTCGCTTTTGGGTTTCTTGGGCGGTGCTAGCGCAAGGATCTCCTCCGCCTGTTCAGCTGTTAGGTCCACATTGTCAAGATTGAAATCGTCGTTGTTGTCGTTGTTACTGTTAGTGTTGTTGTCGTCGTCCTTCTTCTTTTCTTTGCTGCTCGATTTCGATTTCTTGTCTTCAGACTTGGAGCTTTTCTTTGACTTCTTGGCTGCAGCTGCTTCAGCCGCCTGTCGCTCGCGCTCAGCTTTCCTTTCAGCCTTTTCGGCCTTGCGCGCAGCTTTTGCAGCCTGCTCTGCTTCACGTGCGACTTGGGCGGCTTCTTCTGCCTCACGTGCGGCTTGCTCCTCTGCCTCGCGGGCTGCCTTCTCTTCAGCCTCCCGCTTAGCAGCCTTCTCGGCTTCTCGGGCAGCCTGCCAAGCCTTTTCAATCACAGCTTGTGCGGCGGATCGTTCGGCCGAGCGTTCTGCTTCACGTTCCGCTTCGCGTGCGGCTTCCTCCTCAGCCTCCTGTGCGGCTTTTTCTTCAGCCTCGCGTGCAGCTGCCTCTTCGGCCTCGCGCTCAGCTTCCAGAATATCAGCGTCCGAGGCACTAGTAGTAGGATCGGTGGTGCGGGCATTGATCTTTTCGGTAAGTTCGTCGAGTCGCTCTTGATCTTTTTTAGTAAACTTTTTCTTCTTCTTGGATTTTGCCGTTAATTGCTCGAACTCGAAATCTTCTGCGGCTTCCTCCTCTTTGCGTGCAGCTTCCTCTTCAGCCTCACGGGCAGCTTGTTCTTCAGTTTCGCGGGCCGCCAGCTCGGCCTCCGCTGCTTCACGGGCGGCCTGTTCTTCAGCTTCACGAGCGGCTAGTTCCTCGGCCTCGCGTGCTGCTTGCTCCTCCACAGCGGCTTGTGAGTTTGCTTCATCAGCATCAGCAGTACCTGCACGGGCGTTAATTTTCTCAGTCAACTCGTCAAATCGCTTTTGATCCTTCTTAAGCAACTTCTTCTTTTTAGCTTTCATTTTAAGTGCTTCGAGTTCCGCTTCCTCGGCTGCTGCTTCTTTAGCTTCGCGAGCGGCCTGCTTTTCTGCTTTGCGTGCTGCCCGCTCTTCGGCCTCACGAGCAGCCTGTTCTTCTGCTTCACGCGCTGCTAACTCTTCAGCCTCGCGCGCAGCTTGTTCTTCAGCCTCGCGAGCGGCTTGTTCTTCAGCTTCGCGGGCGGCTTGTTCCTCTGCTTCACGGACGCGTAGCTCTTCAGCTTCGCGGTCGGCTAGCTCTTTAGCCTCACGGGCGGCTAGCTCTTCAGCTTCACGTGCAGCCTGTTCTGCAGCTTCAATTGCAGCCTGTGAATCTCCATTGTCGGATACTCCATCAGCTTTAGGAGCCGCAGCGGCACGGGCGTTAATCCTTTCAGTAAGCTCGGCGAATCTTCTTTGCTCCCTTTTAAGCAACTTTTTCGTTTGAGCTTTTGTTTTGAGTGCCTCAAGTTCCGATTCGTCTGCTGCTGCTGCTTCTTCAGCTTCACGAGCAGCCTTTTCCTCGGCCTCTCGTGCGGCTTGTGCTTGTGCTTCTGCTTCGGCTTCACGTGCCGCTGCCTCTTCGGCTTCTCGTGCTGCCTGCTCTTCGGCTTCACGTGCAGCTTGTTCAGCTTCAATCGCAGCTTGTGTGTCTTCGTTTTTAGCTGCCGCATCAGCTTCTGCAGCAGCAGCACGAGCATTCATCTTTTCAGTAAGCTCTTCCAACCGCTCCTGATCCTTTCTCATAAGCTTCTTCCTTTTCTTAGCCTTAGTTTTGAGCGCCTCGAGCTCCGCTTCTTCCGCCTCGATTTCGAGTCTAAGGGCTTCGGCGGCGGCGGCAGCCTCTTCTTCGGCTCTAAGTGCTTCGGCAGCAGCATTAGCTTCCGCCTCCAACCGTGCCTGTTCCTCGGCCTCCTTGGCAGCGGCCTCCTCGGCTCGGCGATTTGCGTTATTTGTCAGCTCGTCAAACCGCTTCTGATCCTTTTTGTTGAGTTTCTTCTTCAGGCTCTTTATGGTTAGGTCCGAAAGCTCTTGCTCTTCGGCGGCGATTTCTGCAGCTAATGCTGCAGCAGCGGCGTCCTCCTGCTCGCCCCCGCCTTGGGGCTCATCCCATACATTTGCCTCCATTTCGAAGCTAGTGGTTCCCATGTCTAAGGGGGGAGGTGTAGGAGCCGGCGGAGGCGAGGGCGCTGGTGGAGGCGATATCTTCTTACCCCAGCCCCATCCCACATCATCGTTCTTGGGCTCTTCAATTGGCTCTAGAATGAGACTGCTGTTAGCATTCTTCTTATTAAATTTGTTAGTACCGAATGGGTCCCGGAAATCGTCGCCGTTACTAGTTCCCCCGGGCACATGGACCGCATGTGGCTCCAGTTCGGGCTCGAGTTCCTGGTCCAATTCGTCCAGGGCTATCGCCGCCTTACCAATCTTTTTCTCTTTCTTTCCCCAATTTAGCCAACCCTCGCCGCCAGTTTCGGTCTTCTGTGGCGGATCTACCAATTTTTTAGTTGTCTTTTTTGCGGCTCCCCAGAAACTCCAAGCGCTGGCCGGTTCTTCAACTACAGGTGGTGGTGGTGGAGGTGCCGGCTCAGGTTCCGGTTCCGGTTCTGGTACCGGCTCTGGTTCTGGCTCCGGTTCTTCAATTAGTCCCTTCTTCTTCTTGCTCTTCGAAGTACCCAGGGCGTTCCAAAAATCGTCATCGTTTGACTTTTCTTCCTTGCCAGGCTCGGGTTCGGCAATCTTGCCTTTCTTTTTTTTATCCTTTTTAACTGTTGTTCCCCATGCGCTACTACCACCCCACGGGTCTTCTTTAATGGGTTCCGGTGCAGGAGGATCCGGCTCCGCAATTTCCTCGATGGCCTTCTTGGTACTCTTCGTGCCTATGCTGCCCCAGAAATCATCCGTCGGATCCGTCTTTTCGGGCTCAGGGACAGGGTCGAGGAATGAAGACATGCCCTTCTTGCTCGTCTTTTTGGTTGTGCCACCCCAAGAACCCCAGCCGTCGTCGGCGGGGGCGGAACCGGCGTCCGGAGTTTCCGTGAGTAGGTCCTTCTTCTCCTCGGGTTCGGGTTCCCAGATGCTAGTCTTTTTCTTCTTCTTGTCTTTCTTGCCCGCGGTGGCGAACCCAAAGCCAAAGTCGTCATCCTTTTTCTCCTCGGGCTTGTCTTCCGGGATGAGGGGCTCTGGGGCCTTCTCTTCTTCATCAAAGCCGCCGAAACCAAAGGTCGCTTTGGTCTTCTTCTTGGGTTTCGGTCGGTCGATGCTCCAAGGTTGGGTATCTAGGTCATCCTTCTTCTCCTCTTTATCTTTGGTCTTGTCAGCTGCTTTGGTCCCAGACCAGTCCCAGGTTGTGCCGGGAGTCCAGCTGGATCCCCACGTACCAAACGAATTGGTCTTGGTGTCTGCAACATTGCTTCCAAAGTTGAGGTCCAGAGACGGTCCGGTATCATTTAGTTTGATATCATCAAATGCATCAAACTTGGTTTCGGTGCCTAGAAGATCGGTCGTCTCCTCGGTCTGGCCTTTACCCTTCTTCTTCTTCTTAGTCGCGGCCGCGGAACCCCCTAAGATGTCGTCAGGGTTCGGGTCGCCTTTGTCATCCTTTTTTTCGTCTTTGCCGTCTCCATCGCCTTTACCCGCACCACCTCCTCCAGTTTCACCAGCATTGCCGCTCTGGTCACCACTACCCCCGGCACCCCCATCTCCACCATCACCAGCTCCACCCTCGTCCTTCTTCTCCGGTGGCGTATTCAAGGGCAAGGGTTGCGATGCCTTCTTCTTTTTCTTGGCATGCTGGATGAATCCGTCATCGGAGGAGAAATCGCAATATGATTCGGGGATCAAGGGACTAAATAGGTGGTTCTCCTGGCGACGCTGTTGTCGTGGTGAGTCCGGCGGTGGCGGGGGACAGCCTTCTGCCCTGGAGGGATTGGGAGTTCGTTGCCGGGCACGTTCATCAGCTCGAGTCGGGTCTACTATATCTTTTAATACCAATGATTCCTCATCGTGGGATGGGGGTAGTCGCCTCGATCGCTTCGGCGTGGGATCAGGTATCGTTAACGGCTTGTCATAAATAGCGCAGTGGACTTGGTTCAATTGATTGGATTCCTGATCATAGTTTGCACATATATTAGCTTCAAGTCTGAGTTAACCAAGGATCGTGGCAGCATGCTGCTGAAAAATGAGAGTATCATAGGGAACTTAAATCCATAACAGCTACTTTGCAAGCTTGGAGCCGCCTTCCTCACGGAGATTGGCGGGGCTAGGCTGCTGTGGCATGATGGACGTTGAAGCAATATAAGTAAGCGCAAAAGACTGCTCACATATGTCCTTTGTAAGAACCATTGGCGCGAGATAAGTGTTAGCCGCGTGTCCAAGTCAAGCTCAGTCCACTGAGGCGTCTGGGTCGTAGAGGACGGGATCGGCGACCACGCATATTCACTCGTCGCCCCAGCTTCGTAGGCGAAGCCCGCAACGGCGGTGGCAGCCATTCTGAGAGATGAGGCTCGACCAGTGGACAACGGGTCTGGAAACCATGGACGCTGTAGTATCACCTTTGACGAGGAGTGC
This sequence comes from Nemania abortiva, assembly GCA_022578505.1. Classification (NCBI taxonomy): domain Eukaryota; kingdom Fungi; phylum Ascomycota; class Sordariomycetes; order Xylariales; family Xylariaceae; genus Nemania; species Nemania abortiva. The sequence goes on from MU392546.1 coordinate 318,811, forward strand.
AACGGATAGTGTGAGGAGAAGATATGAGAGAAAGAAAGGGAAGAAAAAGCCTAATCCAATCAAATAAAAAAGACAGATAGGCCGTCAGCCCGCTGTTTCAATCCGCGACGCGCAGTCTCGTCACGCATTAACAGAGAGGACGGCACCCGGAAAGCCGAGATAGTTTCCAAAATGGCTAGAGAGCACCTAAGGTAGACCATAGGGAGTACCAAGGCTGGACCGCACCAAAGCTTCCACGCGCGTAGGGCAATTATGTATAACCGTGCTCGGGTATGATGGTATTATTGTTTCCCTATTTTGTCGGACCTTCTCTCGCGTTACGCAAAGAAGGGAAAACGAAGGGAACGGATAAGGCTATGGTGGACTCTCGAATAACAAATGAGGTAAGGGGCTCTCAATTGCACGCAGCCAGAGCAACGCAACGGGGTACTACCAATGTACAATGTGCAATGTGTACGGACGGATGGTAGTTAGAGAGAGGTATACGGTAGCGTGTCTGTATCTGTGTATCTGTCTGTGTATGCCTGCCTGTACCGTGACGGGCTTACAGCATGAGCGAGCGTAGGTAACATAACATACACACGTACAGTATGTATGTATGTATGTTGTGTATGTATGTACACCGACTCGTCAAGTCCCCCTTTCACTGCAGATGCGAGATGCTGCAGCAGTGAGAGAAGTGTGCACTAGATACAACGAGCCTAGAACTAGACGGGATGATAGGAGGGATGATAGGACAGGAGGAATCGGGCTTATGTAGGTTGCGCAGGCAAATGTGCCATGTAGGGATTGACGGAGCACGACTGGTACGACCTGGGCTGCAGGGTCATCAGGGCAGAGGGCAGCAGAGCGTGGTTCCGAGCTACGAGTGGGCGGGAGCGAGATGCGGGAAAGCGTGTGTGCATTGATCGAGTTAAAAATTGGTGTTTGCTGAATTGGTTTTGGATGGCTGGACTAAACGGCCATTGGCCTAGCCTTGATGCCATCGGCGGTGGGGCCGTCCAGAAATGGCAAAGGGGGGGTAGACGGGAGGGGGCCGGTGTTCTGCGATTTCTTTTTGGTGGTCCAAATCGCGTTTCAACGGGGTTGCTATTTGTGGATCTTAATACCACTTTCTTGTACTACTACTGGTACAATTCCCGCCCTGTCTTCGGTCAAGCGAGCCTATACTGTTACATATAAGCAACGCTGCAATAATATTTTATATTTTCTAATTTCGGAGCACTGAAAATTTCGACTTATTTACGGCATTGCCACTCAATCGCCGTTGTTTGCCGATATTGTACTACCATAATAATGCTAGCAATTAACTGGGCACATCGGACCGTACCGAGTCACTTGTCACGTTGAGCTCGGGTGGGTCATCTTGCGGAGAGGACAGTTCAAGAACTTCGGGAGAGTTGTCGAGCCGGTGCGGCTATGTACCCACTACTCTTGCTGTTGTATTTGCTGCAGCTCACTATTTGCCTTTTGTATCCGTCGATGCACATTAAGAGGAGTCGTCAGAATGACAAGATTACTTACTGCCTACACAACTTGGGTGCATGTAGATATATGTGTGGGCGAGGCAACGAAAAGAGAGGTAGCATACAATACCTAATTCGGCACAGCTTATGCGTACGTACGTCGCACCCAGACAAGATGTCTCGAGGACCCCACCATCAAGGACCCAGCCACATGATTCTATCTCATCCTTCTGTACAACACTCACCTGTGAAAGGTGTGTATAGTACTTACTATATTACCGCTACCTCTAACTACCTAAAGTCACCTTTTTTTAGGTCTGGTAAGACGGACTACAAGTAGGCAGGCAGGTAGGTAGTAAATGTACCTAACCCAGACAAGCCCCCCAGTCGCCCTATTGCCTGTCAGCTCTCTATTTACCCCTCCTTTTTTTTTTTCTTCCCTCAACCTCTCAGCTTTTCTATATACGTAGAAACGGTCGAATAGGTGGTAAGAATTGAAGGCATCGATGCATAATTTTGCACATCCAACTCTCGCCCATGTCATTCCACGTCCACATTAACTTTGTGACCTGTCTCATGTACCAGCACATGAAAACTAGGGACTATGCAGGTAAGTCGTGTTATGTAGTTGTTCTGACCGCGCCGATAAATGAGACGGAAAACTCAATGACGGACCACAACAACAACAACAAACACTTGTTCTGCAGCCTGCAACGCGACGCCACTGTCTACTTATGTTTCCCGTCCAACAATCCTTGTGATCTCGCCTTATCCACCTCGATAGGCGGCTCAGCTCATCTATTGAAGTTCTCGAGCAGTGGTGCATCATGGACAGGTACCTCTACATGACGGATGGGCAGCCATGCACCGATTAGCTCGGTATCTAATGCTCAATCCGTCGCGCCGCTGCCCTTCCACGTCGTCGGGACCCATCGCACTAACGCATAGCAGACGCATTTTTTGACGGTCGAGAGGTAGGTATTGCATGAGTAATTCGCTTGTGATGGCGGGGCATTATGGCCGACCATAAGCATTGTATATCAGGTAGGTTAGGTATGTATGTGAAAATAATATGGAGGCATAACAACTGACTTGCTTCACACACGCAATCGCTGATGTGCGTCTACCTAAGTCTCAGATGGGTATTTATTTCCTGGTCCTCCCACCACGCGGATACAATACTCGCAGCCTGCATTGGCGGCAGCTAATGTGTCTCTATTTACGTACGCACCCTCTCTCCGCTTGTCCTTGTTCACATTGCATTCTCTTACGGGCAAAATGGTCAGAGAACCAGCGGCTAGACGGAAAAGTGGAACGGTTCAACAGAACACGCGGATCTCCCATGCGTGATCCCGCATTGTTCCGCCTAAAACGGCATCGCGAGGGCTTCACCGCTTCGTCACACACACACACGCCCACTTCAACGCTCCCGGCCAAACTGGGTGAGATTTACGCCCAATGGACAGGCAACGAAACGGCGCAGTGGCTCCCTAACAGCTTATAGAAGAGCATTTGGTCAGCCATTGGTTTGCCATCGTGCAAATTTTCTCCGGCCTCACTCTCTATTGGACTCAGTTGGTTTGCCTGATCAAGTATCGGTAGCCGCAACAGTCTTGACGCATAATTCATGTCTATAAGTATTTCCGGCATCGCAATGGGTGCCACAGGTACCCTCCCGGCCCACACCCATTTCTGGATCTTTCGCTGCGTATTTACTCGCATCAAGTAACTAAGCCGCTATTACAGACCATTACAGAGTAAAAGTTGGAAATGTTGTATGATCTAGACACAAGCCAGCGAGATATATGCACTTGGCAACACCAGCCCTGTCGCATCACTTCTTCGTGTTGTGCTTATGGACCGGCAACAAGAGGCTTAGGATCCACGCAGATCCGATCGAAGCTCGGCCCATACGTGTCTAGATGGACACTAAGGAGCAATCCCGATTGATTGAGCCATGACGCTGCGGACGTATAAAAAGTGGCATTCTCGCTACATTGCACGATGCCCAAGCGGGGCAGCTGAGCCGCGCAAGGGATACATACAGTGGATTGTTTAACTTACTAAGTACGAAACTCATGTTTTGATCAAGCGCTCACCTGAGGCGGTGGGGATAGACTATCTCAAGACTCAAATTGGCCGCCGGCCGGGAATTATGGCTTGTGATGCGTGTGTACTCGTACACCGGTAACAGAGCCGCTGAGTGTGTCCTGCTATAAGTTGCGCAGTCAACGACCTAATTTGAAGAGAGAGACCAAGTGACTACGGGCGGAACCGAACTACAAGCTCTAAACAAAGTAGATCACCGTCATCATGCAATATTCTACTGTTCCTCTATCCGCCCAGAGCGCCATACGGCCTTTTCTATAACCCTCAGTCATCCCACTTTACATGGAAGAAGGCTAGAAACCAAGTGCCCTCTTCGGTATCATATGTGCCTTAGATTAGGTATTTGCCACTGTCCTCAAAGAGCGACATTATGAGTACCTACTTCATGTGCGCATCCGTGATGCCGTTATCTACATACCCAGTGTCTACTAAACGTACTAATCGAAATCGCGGGCCAATAGTTCACACATTCTCCAATTACATAGTTTATATGCCAATGTCCCATCAGCAGCTCATCTCCTGCTATGTAGCTTGTATCTTCACACAATTTCATATTCTACTACCTGTAGCCGAACTGGGATATTTCTAGAGACGTTACGCTGCGGTGATTTCTTATTGAAAGGGCCTGCCTTTCGAGCGTATACTAAATCTATCCTGCTTTTTACACCGTGTTCTAGCTGAAAACATATTGGTGAATAGGTGCCCATTACAAGACATCAAAGATAGCTCTCAACTAGCAGCCTCTACAGACCAATAAAAGCGTTGGAGACTAATCTTGTGACAAACCAAAAAATCCTCTTTCACATCAAGCCTAACTGCCAGCTCCTGAACCGGTAATTTCCGATCACACAGTCAGACGGATATGTATAGTTTAATCATGTGAAGCAGTAAAAATGAAACTACCCACGCTCATCAGCACTCGAAGCGATTCATAATCTCAAGGGTAGGATCTTTTACGTAGTAGGTGATGAGTCCAGTCAAAAAGGATATCGTCGACGAGGATGGGAAGGGAGTCATATCAGGCATGAATTGTGATTCATCGAGAATAGACAGGCGGCTTTCGCACAGAACCAGTAATTCTCCAAAATGAGGAACCAATAGCCCGTTATAAATACCAAGTTTAACAAGCTATACAACCCCCCCGTCTAAGAACACTAATTGCAATGTTATACTTCTGTGGTTGATGCCAAGTCTTGATGACGGCGTGGCATACATAAGCTTTCGGATGTATCCGACACGGAGGGCATGCCTAGAGCTGATTAATTTTAATAACCTTATAACAAGGATATAAACCCGGACATGGGGGCGGGAATGTCTATCACTTTTGCTCTCTGCCATGCTGTGAACGAGCGCGAAGGGTGTTTTCGGATGCTCTGATCGAAAAGGCATGATGAGGTAACATCCAATTTCCTTAGTCCACGATGGACAGCCAATGCCAAGGCGATGGAGAAAACAAGGCGCGGGCGACGAGAAGGTAGGCAGGGCGAACTTGTCAAGTCAGAAGGTTACCTCCAACGCTATTGACACCATCGGCGTATAAGCTTGCGCTGAGCCACACACACAGCTAGCCTATACCGTGTTCTCGTCAGCACCAAACGAACGGCAATTGGCCGGGATGCGAAGCTAAGGAAAACAATCAGACCAACACGGGGCGGCGATGAGCCATAGAAGAACGGGACATTTGATGCTTAACCTTAAAAGGGGCCAATGACTACTCCGCGGTTTCTATTTTCCTTTCGTCCTATCGTGCACGAGTGTTGGAAGCCAAGCCTTTACCGATGTGCATCGTATGAGAAGGCGAGGCCATAACCAGGCAGCAGCGCCAATTGACAACCCGACGCAACCGATATAAGACTCATCTACCTAGTAGCCCCGCGAGACACCAGGTACAAGTCCACCCCCCATACAAGAATGCCAACCAGACATCGCATCAAAGTCCGCGTCCCAATACCGCGCGAGGTGTCGCCCGCCCACGTCGTCTCGACGCTGCAGACCTTCGAGCCGCTGCTCGACAACCACAGCTACGTCATCGACTACCGCCCGAAGCCGTGGCCCATCAGCGAGGCGGACCTGGCCGTGATCAACGGGGATCCGTTCTTCCGGGAAGACCTCGAGAGTCCGTCGTCCGAGCCCGCGACCGCGACCGACGCGCGGTGGTGGGTCTGCGATGTCTGGGAGGACGTCTACTGGGTGCCGTTCCTCGTGCCGTACTTCTCGCGGCTGAAGCGCTATCTCGCCATCGGGCGCCGGACGGAGGGTGGGATCCGGTTCCGGCAGTGCGTGTCCGGGGGCGTCGTGACGAGGGGCTCTTTCACGGTCGTCGAGCGCGGGACGGGGAGGCCGTATGTTTCCGGACCGGCTGAGGATATCTGGGATGAGGATACGGAGAAGGGGTCTATCGCCGACGAGGAGGAGAGGAGGCCCAGTGGGAACGAAATCGCAGAAGGCGAAAACATAAATGAGAATTATCTCGGCGAGAAGCGGACGGGCAGTTGGGATGCGCAGGACGACACCGATGCGGAATCCGAGCCGGCGTGGGACATCGTGTGCGAGTGCGAGATTGAGATGCCCCTTATCTTGGTCGTGTCACGGTATCTCAGGCGAGGTGATGATCGCGACTTGTGCGAAGACTTGTGCAAATCTGTTATTCATGCAACGATCATGGAATTTGACGAGTACCGGGTTTACAGCTCAAATCTCGTCTCTACGTTGAATTTATAGGCATACACTCGCGACCTATCTTGATGAGAATATCGCTGCTTCTCTGCCCATTCTATAATAGTAATGAAGAAATACTGCAGACTGTATATTGTCGTGGCGTGCATTTCCTTGGGGAGCGACAATTGTGAGACTCCAAGGCAGTGATGTTTTAGTTCCCCGAGTCTTCTCATCGTCATCGACTTAGCTTGGCTTAGTGATGTTAGGGGGAAAAATACATTCGTACCAATGAAAGCCACACACCCGATGAGCATAGTGCCCGTCTCAATTTCGAATCTTATAATGTTGCCGGAAGAATGGCATGACTCGAAGACTTGAGGCGTCATAGACAGGTCATAGTCTTATTGTATCACGTCTTTGTACGTACGATATAAGTCGTACACGGTCACATAATAGCTAGATCTTACCAATGCCAAATGAGGGCTGGGAAACACAGGCAATCACCCAGACAGACTTCGAATAAAGCCCGATAGTGGCAGCATAAAACATGCTCTCGTCAAACATCTTTACCTCATCATCATCCGCTCACGTAGTACGGCGCAATGGGGTCTCAGTCCCGCGCCCGCTGCGACGGACCTACGTCACCCAGCGACCGACTCTGCCAAAAGGGGTCGCAAACAACAGACCACTGTTCGTGAACGTCGCCAGGTGTAGCGCTCTGCTTCACTCACCGTATCCCCCCGGGCGCCCAGCTAACACACGGCAGGATGATCGCTGCCCTAGTAGGCATCCCAGCAATAGCATACTTCATGATCCCACCACGTAGCGCTCCCAAACCCGCGCACGAGTCGGGTGGCCCACGGGCGCCAAACCTGGATCCCGCGGCGGCGAAGCGCGCCCGAGACGAGACTCAGCGGAAATACGTGCATCCAGAGCATGAGAATCCGGACGACTATAAGCCGCGGTTCGGGGAGGTGCATAAGCATAAACGGGTCGATACGCCGCCGGATGGGCGACATCATCAATCTCTTAGCGACCGGGCGCGGGTGCAGGAGTAGAGATTGACCTCGGTGGCGGGTTTCAACTGAAAAGGAAGGGTAATTGTAAATTAACGCACAATGAAAGTAGTAAAGCTCTTCAGAAGGAGGAGGAAGACGACGAGTGACTCAACTTATTACAACGAGAAAAGGAATATGAATATGGCACCGCTTATACGACTTGCAGATACGTGACGGCTGGTCTGGTTGTTGCTATCGCCAATTCGGTTTCTCCGAGAAGTTGTATCATAGGAGAATCAATAATAATGCTAAGATGCAGATAGTTCATCATAGTATTGCGCCCGTGTGAAAATAAGCAATGTCGCAACAGCTGTGCCAATCATGCCAAGCACATGCAAGTACCCGTCTTACTCCCCTCATCTTACTCTCCTACCTCACAACGTATACACCAACTTCGTCCCACTAACCCTATCATTCCTCAACTCGTCAAGTCCCAGCACCACGCCTTCCAGCCCGTTACCAAAGCGATTGACCTCGGGCTTGAGCGGCGTAAGCTTCCCGCTCTCGAGCAAGCCCTGCGTGAGGTTCCAGAACATGCGCGCGAACTCGACCTCGGCCGGGTCGGGCTTGTACATGCGGTCGAAGCGGAAGTACTCGACGCCGAAGGCGTCGTAACCTAGCGTGAAGTGCGGGCCGTCGACTACGGGGTTGATCTCGTCGAAGACGTCACGCTTGACGGGGATGATGGCCGAGAACTTGGGCTTGCCGCCCTCCTCGTTGTCACTTAGTGCTGCTGCGCAGATGGCGCCGCCGAAACCAGTGCAGTCCCACGCGTACTTCAGCTTGTTGTTTGTTAAAGCCCGGATGTCAGACCCGACTGTGGGAGACTTGTAGTCGAAAACGTGGTCGGCGCCCGCCGCTTTTAGGAGCTCGAAGTTGTGCGGCGACGACGTCGTGATCACTTCTAGGCCTGATAACTTCGCGTACTTGATCCCGTAGATGCCCGTTGCCGTGCTGCCGCCGTATATCAGTACGGGAAACGGCGCCTTGGCTGGGGCGTCTGGCAGAGGGAGCTTAAGCGTCTTGTAGAGGCCTTGGCCCTGCAAGGATGGAAATGTTAGTTTCCTTTTTCTGTCTTCTAATCTTCTCACTTATTTTCCTATTTTTTCTCCGCTCAAGCTGCAGGGCACAGAATTAGGAAGACTACATACCACCGTAGTGACAGAGACACCGAGGGTCGCCGCTTCTACGTCGCTAACGTTGTCGGGCACCTTGAGGAACACATGTTCTTTCGCGGCTGCGTACTCGCCGAATGCGCCGTTATCAGGCGACTCGGCGCTCCTATACAGCCGTAAATCAGTTATCTTATGCAGTAAATCGCATGAGATTACTAAGTCCCGGTCACACTGCAGCTTTCTTCGTCTGACGATGACACCCTTACAAATCTAGGTTTCATGACATAACCATATGTCGGCGATAAGCGACAAGAAAGAAGCCGGGGTTGGAATGGCAAACTGCAAGCGGAATTTTTGAAAGCAGAGAAATAATCTTACGCGCCAAAAACGAAGCCGGCAACCCTATCGCCCTTCTTCAGGTCCTTCGTCAAGCCCGGGCCGAGCTGGACGACCTCGCCGACAAAGTCACACCCGGAGCGGGAGCCGACGCGCCGCGGGTCGATGTTGTCGATACTCTTCCAGTCGGTGGGATTGAGGCCCACGGCACGGACCTTGACGAGGACGTGGCCCTCGGTGAGCTTGGGGAGAGGCAGTTCCTTGACCTCTACCTTTTTCTTCTCGACGATGACGAGGGCTTTTGTAGACGCCATATTTCCCCCGTCTTTCGTTTCCTAGCTTCTCAATCGTTAACACGCTACCTTAATCCTCGGGGTCGTCCCCAAATACCTACTATGGGTTAGGGGGTTATAAAAGAAGGGAACCGACTCAAATTTTAGCTAAACGGTTTTGCGTCACGTAGGCACCACGGTTAGGTAGGTAGTTTAGAGAAGAGGACAAGGCCAAAAGTGATTATAGAGTAGATACGGTAGAGTGGTACGGTTCTACTTGTTGAGGCACAATATATCCCCGCCCGCTGCTACGACGACGGCACCGGGTTGGGTATCGCGTTATTATAGTAAGCCTACGATGTGGACCGGAATCGACGCTTGTGTACCGCTCCCGCCAAATCCTTGAACCTCCATGCGTTCGGCGTTAATTATAAAGCATCGATTTGGACGGGATCATAGATTCACCCGAGTACTGCATTTGTAATACAATTGAATCATATCGCGGCTTGATATTCCTGCCGATATTGGATTATTTAACACTGCTATTCCTATAGCTGTGGGCATCCACTGAGATCCCGGTGGATCATGAAGCCATTTTACGGCATGGCTATTCATCCGTCTCTTTGGACGTCAAGTATGAGCTACAGTACAACAGCAACCGCTAGGGTATTTTGAGAAACCCGAAGTGAATTTCATTATGAAATTACATGAAGGTTGTGATTGATCTACTGAAATAGGCGGAGGATTGGAATAATCTAAGATATATATAACTCCATGGGTGGTATCTAACAGGCCGTCTAAAGGTGAGCACCATCGTGAACAAAAGAACTACATAAACGATGCCCTGGGTAACTGGACAGGTAAGCAACAAACATCGCCGGATGTATAGGATTATATATACATCGCCCGCGAATTAACTCCGAGACGCTAAAACGCAAAGAGGTGGTCGTGAAATGAGGAATGGGAAATATAACGGCACCAATCAACGCCCGCCATAATCACTAGCGTAACCCATTTCCTGGAAGTTTTGCTGGCCCCCTTCGCCAAAACCTGGTCCGCTGACATAGCCAGTCTCATCACCATCGTCGTAGTCGGACGCGTCGAAACTTGATCGACCGCTGATCTCGTCTTCCACGTTGCCCATGTCGGTCTGGCTCCAGTTCATTTGAGCGAGTGCGGGGTATTGCGCTAGTAGGGCGGCCGGTAAACCATACGCGCTTGTATCCATACCCGGGTACAAAGCAGAATCCATCATAGCTTGTTGCTGGGCCATATTTTGTGCCATTTGCATATTTTGCTCCTGCATGGCACGGTGTCGTTCCATCATCTCCTCATCTAATAAGGGCTTGATGCATATTCGACCTGCTTCAGACCGGAAATGACGGCCCAGCGCGTCGGCTCGGGCGAATCTTCTACCACAACCCCATTGCCCGCCAGCCTTCAATTCGCCCTTGCATACGAATTTTTTCTCACCCGTATGTAACCCCTCGTGACGTTTGCGGTCATGTTGGCGGGCGAAAGCTTTCCCACAAACCGTACATACGAAAGGCCGTTCATCCGTGTGAGTGCGTAGATGCGATCGAAGATTGTAAGCTCGAGTGAATCTTTTCGGGCAAAGGGTGCACTGGAACGTTGCGGGGTGCTTCTGAACTCTTGGTTTTCCATTGTCTTGGGTAGCGGAGTATTCAGGATCTGCTAGTCGAAGTGCAATCACATTATTCGTACCTGAAGACATTGACGCGCGCCTCCGAGAGGCTGCGTTGGCGCTACTAGACCTATCGCCCGGAGCTAGCGGTGAAAGAGATCTTGATGATGACTCGGACCCCGATCGACTCCGGTTGGCAAGGTCAGCACCTAAATGCGGCGAGAGGCTGCCTGGTGTTTGAGGCCGTGAATTGCCGCCACCACCGCTATACATGGAATCAGTAGCCGCGCGTGGCCGTGATCTAGGTCGCCCTATGCAAATGTTAGTCGTAAAAACCCGAGGTTACAAAAGCTCATAGTGACGGTACCTCTATCGGGGGGAGTCAAGGAACTTTCGTCCATGCGGGGCTTGGGCTGGTCGAACGTGTTTTGTTTGACGTTGGGAGGAGCAAAATCGATATTAATCGACGGCGGCGCCAATCCCTGGGGTATCTGTTGTTCAATGGGAATGTCTTGTGGCAGTGGTGGGAACTCTTCTGGCTGCATTGGATAGCCGACCGTTGGGCCGTTTTGATACGGCGTGTTTAGCATCATCGGTTGATTTAGTTGGCTGGCCTCAAACATCTCGGGAAGTATTCGTGGTGATACATGGGGACTATGTGACGGGCTACGGCTGTTACGATTATGATCTGATATGCTGAAGTTACCTAGTCCCACAACACCGTCGTTGAAGCTATCCTGAGGATGTTGCATCGGCGAGTGGCCCTGCTCCGGGTCGAATCTATCATGGGCCGTTAGATTCGGCGATGCTGCATTGGAAGATACCTCGGAGAAGTCAGAGGGTGATCTCCGGTGTCTCTGAAACTGAGCCTGAGTCCAGTCTAATTGTCCGGGCATCAAAGCAGCTTCTGGACCCAACGAGGCATGTCTCGAATGATGGCCGGGAGGAGAGGAGTATTGTTGGTTAAATGGAGCTGAGTGACCGGGTTCCATCTTTAGCATATGAGGTGGAGTGGGGGAGTGATGTGTCTGTGGAGAGGTCATGTTCGCCAGGTCGTTCGGGTTAAGAACCGGTGGGTTATTCTGCGGTATATCGCCGAATAATTGCGTCGTGTTGAATTGATCGGATTGTGCAGGTGGCGGGAATAAGGAGAAGTCGGTGCCGGTGGTGAAGTCACCTGTCAGCAGGGCTTGCGAAAAGGCGGGTTGGGATTGAGCGAAGTCCTGGTTTGGGTCGAAGGGTATCGGGTTGGGAGAGCCCTGTTGTGGGAATCCCTGGGCTTGTGAGGTGTTGAGGAAGCGATTGTCGCCGCTGGTGAAGTCGTTGCTGAAGCTGTCCTGGGTGAACTGAGGATTGGTCGACGACGAAGAGGGGTCGAGGCCGATGCCGAGGCCGATAGAGGCGTCTGGGGACTGATAGGGATGAGGCGAAGGCGAGTGACTATTTCTTATATGAGCCTGGGCTTGCTGCTGGTGCCCCGCGGACGGCGACCGGCCGCGTGCCGGCGTCGCGCACTGGGCAGGCTGTCGATCCATCGGGTTTGGTTGTCGAGTTGGGTTGCGTTGGTGTGTTTCTGTCTTTAGAAATGTCGGGTGTCGCAAGGTTGACCAGTAGACCACCGAATCAGCCAAAATCTGCCTGACGGGGTGGCGCAGGGTCTGGTTGAGGGGGGCTGTGCTCCAAGCAGCAGGTCTGACGACTATAGCGTTGCAGCCGACCAACCAACAATGGCGAGCGGAGTGGGATCTTCCAACGTGAGACACGTCCAGCAGTGCAGCAGTGCGCGGGCAGCTGGGAAAGCTGGCGCCAGGAATGGAACGACAATGCGCGCGATGGAGGAGTCAACTTTCGAACTGACAGACTGACTGAACTGGCAACGGGCGCGTGCCGGTGTTGTAGGTGGTAGAAGGTAGTAGAGAGAGAACAAGTATGTATGTACCTAACCTGGGTAGAGTTGTAAGAAATTGTACGTCTTACTATTTTTTTGTGGACATATGTAGATATATAGATATAGTAGTAGGTGTATGTATCGCAGAATTATCCCTTTCCTCTCGCAAGGGATGCCCAAAAAAAAGGAGAGATGCAAGACTGGGCGACTGAGTGAATGGATTGAATGACTCGGAATGAGGGGACGTGGGGCCCATCTACCTAGTGTAACTGCTTGTATCTTTTGTTCTTTGGCTCGATCTGGCTTGGTCTTTCTTAGTCTGGAATGTTACTATTACCGTACAGCGAGCGTGTTGGTATTATTGTATTCTATACGTACAGAAACAGAATACCTACTTGGTCCTCGACGGCGGGCCTCAAAAACCGGTAGAATGGTACAGCCGCCGGGTCAAATTACGAATGGGAGCCCCTTGCTTCTTCTGCGCGCTTTCTCTATTTCTTATTCTTTTTTATTTTTGGACACGTCGTGTGCGAGGGGGTGAAAGGAGAATATCGACCCAGAGCTAGGTAGGTAGGTAGGTAGAAGGTAGATAGGTATCAGACGGATGTAAGGGAGTTGAGCGACCTAGAGAAGGGTTGCGGGGCTGTGCAGAACGAATACGTGTGATTGATATGTCGACGACAACGCCAAGTTCGAAGTGCTGCCGTAGGTGTGTGTTTAGGTGTGCGTTTCAAAAAGGGACGCAGAACAAGAGGCGCTACAGGGCCTTGACTGATGTTTAAAATAGATTACTAGAATGCTGCTGCTTGTGGAGGAGGAGGAAGAGGAGGGGAGGGGGGGTTCGGATCTGCTGCGGAATGGATTCAATGCGATGCGCAGCTAAGCGCGGGATCCGTCTGTCTGGGAATAATTGTTGGCCTAAGCATCCAGTTTATGTTATAGGCTTCGGACAGCCAGTGCATGCTATAGGCGTCTAGCGAGGCGAGAATGGTGCATATCTGCGGTGTATACTTGAGTACATAAAGTACCCTATTTGGGGAATTGAGGTAGGGAGAGAAGATGAAAGGGCAAGAATGAGCGGGCGGACACATTGTTCGAAATCGTCGTTCTGCCGTACAGCATAAACTTGCGCATAGTACCTACCACACATCACCCACTACGAGGTACTACAGGTATAGCATGATAATGCCTCGAGTAATAGTCATCCACCTACATAATGTAAGATACCTACCTGCCTACTCCTTTAAGTGCTCTTAATAGACAATCTGACACTTAGGACGGTATCTCACCTCTTGTCCCTTAGGTAAGTAAGTACTTTACATATGATTCGGAAGGATGCAGTATAGTTGTAGTAATATCTGGTAGCACGTATCATGGCACAGTAGGTCTACCTACTGAATTAGATAGTGCCTACATGTACCGAGTCCATGTACCTAGGATAGGGACCTGATGGGTGACGTCGGGCGCTACCTCGTCCCATCACCCAGGCACCTTAAAGGCACCTTGAATCGGCTTAGTTTCATGTTCATTCTGCCCTACAGGCTGCAACCATGGTCTAGGCCGGAGACCAAGAGCAACCCCTCCATCCATCCTACGCTACTAAGTACCGGGCTACCTACCTGGCTACATGGCAATTATCAATACCATCCCGTCACGAGGTTGGAGGAATGTGCAACGTGAAATTTTGTCGATAAGGGACGGCATGCCCACGCGAAAACTGGTTGGAACTGCATGCGGCTGGTGCTAGACTAAAAAGATGCTTAACCTAAGACCTACCTGCATACCCGGGCCGTCTTAGACGTTTTCAATACGATGCCGTAATGCGCCCTAAACTAAGAAGTATCCAGTCCGATATCTGTCTCATCACCTATCTAAGTTGAAGCCAGCCTCGGATTTCGTACCGAATAGTGCCGACAACTCACCGTGACGGCTAGTTATAGAATTATGTCTCGGTACTCGCTTAGTCTTAGGTGACGCCATCGTCATCTAGGTACTCCGTATAGACGATCTATTACTCTACCCCTGGCTATCCGGGGTCCGATACATTTTTAGTATCGTTTATCGATCTCTCTCTCTCTTTCTCCCTACCTCACTATTTAGCGGGGGAAAAAAAACCTCGTGCGCATTTGTATTTGGATGGGTGAGCAAGCCTCGACTGCAATGTGAGATACAACGTCCGTCCGGCCTAGATAGGTTGTCCCCGTCATTGCGAAAGCCCTGCTTGCTCTCGACACCAACCATGCATACTATCTTAAATATTGTGAAACAGCGCCAACTTGAGCACGAGGCCTATCACTGACCGGTATCCTCAAGTGCGCCCTTCTAGTGAGAAGCCATCACATCGCATCGTTGTATGTACGGTGGCACATCTTGCCTTCTACTGGCCCAGCGTCCACGTCTCGGATCGCGGCTGTGTTCTGGGCAAGTCACCAACGTGGTAAAAAGAAAAATGCTCCTTGAACTCGGGTGTACGGGACGTCACCCATCCCATCCCATCCCTACACAGCGAAAGTGCTCGCCATACATATTCTTCTGGAATCTCTCTCGAAGCCTTACACGCCATCCTTGAACAATTAACTAGCGAGCTAGCTTCCGCACCAAGCCCGCATTCACTAGCATCATAACGTTATCTTGCCGCTGCTTGACTTGTGCTAGGAACTAACTAGAATTAAGCCGTTCTAGGCGACCCGCACTGCTATTATTATACTTAGCATTCAACTACCTACTGTAGAAAAAGTTAATAAGGACGTGTCCCACATTCAATCGGGCAACGATGGAGACACTTGCTCTCACCGCTCACATACTGTATGTGCCGTCCTAGCAGCGATGAGTTGCAGGGTGTGCACGAGGCGATATATGTTCAATGACGTGGATAGTGAGGCTGTCTATGCAGGTTCAATCTAGGGTGAGATTTGCCGACGACAGACTACGCGCCGAGAAAGCACTGCCCTGACGCCCTACCTATGATCTACTCTGGTTCTTCCAATGGCAAGCTTCGAGATCTCCCCTGCCGTTGACGAACCTGCAATGACTTGAGTGAGAGTTACAGCACTACGACAACACGAAGTCAAGCTAAGCTATACTAACCTATTCCGATCGTGACGAGCTGCGGCGCTACTCTAGGTAATTGTTCTAGGACTCAATTTAGAGACTAGGCGTCTTTATTAGCTCCATTCAGGCAGCAGGCAACCACTTTTGAGCTTGCCCAACAGAATACGATGAATACTAGCATTATGCGGATATAGGGAGAGGCACATTTGTCATGGTTATTTATGTGGTACGCATGAAGTCCCCTATATACTCATGGTTACATACATAGACCGCATATCTCAACTGGCAAGTTCCTAGTCCGTGTTTGACACAGGACTGTTCTACCTAGGTCTAGGTTTACATATGCTCTCGCACACCGTACTGGACAGCCACAACGACCTATTCTGACTATGATTTTGAATGCAACGGTGCGTCGATGCAGTCAATCTTCGGGAGGCCATAAACGCGTACCTAGGGAAGCGCTACGCGCGATGAGGGTATCCTTCGTATCGCCGCTTGCGCGTATCTTTGGGGCTCGATGCTACCACGTTACGTCTTCACGCATGATGTTCCGTAAGATGTACGAGTAGTACGAATCATTCATCATCCCAACACGAGACAGAGAGAATGCTGAAGTCCGTGGACTTACACTCGCCCTCCTTCTGACTGTCGAGGTGCTCACCGCTTGAATGAGCCCCTGAGTAGCTACGGCAGAGCCCGACGGAATTGAAGACCGACTTGCCAATCGGGAACTGCTGCTTGCAAGGGGCTGTGCTGTTGTTCTTGCCGTGAAAGATGCAGACCATCTCCGCCCCCGAAGACGTCGCCATCTCAAAGTACTTGGTATGAAGTGCCGTTGGGTATATCTCGTACTGTCAATCTCGAGGTTAGAAAAAGGCACTATCATTAATCTCCAGTACTAAGTCTAAACCCACGCGGTTGCCGGTGCAATTGACGGAGTCATAGATTGTCGCGTTCCAACCGTGGACGAATTGGCCAGAGACGAGGGCGAGCATGGCGCCCGTCTGGGTCGCGAACCTCATCGTGATGGGCGGGTCCGAGTGATCGTGACGCTGTCTCCGAAGTCTCGCTGGCTTAGGGGGCCGAGTCGATGCGCGTCTACGCATATTAGCGCATGCCGAAGCGGTGACGTCGAGCGCCGTTTCTTTATATCGGCGAAGGGTCGTCTGAGGATCTGCATTGGCAGGGTTATTTTTGGCAGGAAGGAGACAATATGCCGACTGTCGTTTCAGAAGCTAGATCATCCACCAAACATAGCTAGATATGACCACTGATCGTCATCTCCCCGGAGTCTTTACTATTTACGGATTCTCTCAAGAGATTTCAGCTTAGACTTAGACTAGGGAGTACATGCTGAGTAAACGTCCGCCTACTATGGACGGCATTTAGATCAAGGTAGTAGCAGTTTGCTGTTTATTCTTATTCCTGGTATTGACGACTTTTTACATCCAACATGCTGATTCCATCTCAAATTCGGCCGTCTACCATGGGTAGGTATCCAGCTACTCATTTCGGGTTGGGCGGAATCTATACATGCCTGTTCCTGGAGATCGCCGTTAGTACCCCTGGACGTGGGTATGCCAATTTTGACAAATGACGCTACCTAACCTACATAGGTACTTTCAATTATGTCAAGTAGCTAAAGTGCTGTAATACTATCTACAGTACTGAGGTACAACTGTCAAATTGATCTCATATTCCTATATATCAGGAGAAGTCGTACGATAAGTTATGCCTACGCAAAGCTAACCTAAGTCCGTACCACATCTCGAGACAGGGGTGGAGATTCTATTATGATTCCAGGGTCTCAATTGCGCCTCGTCTACGACTTGGAAATATGAGGTCTATGGAATGTTCTGAAGAGTGACTATCTAGAAACCTGTAGTAGCCCATAATCTAGATCCGCGTTCTAGCGTTGAGATCTTTTGTTTGCATCATCACCATCGGAGTGCACGGCTTAATACCTCAGCAAGAACTTCGTCCGCGCCGATATCGTGTCTTGGGCAACCCGCATGTGCCTCGCGGACTCGAATCCGTGCGGAACCCCCGGGAAGAGATGGAACTCCACATAGACGCCTGCGGCCTGGAGCCGGCGGGCGTACTCGATATCCTCGTTCACGAACAGGTCCAGGCCGCCGACGTCAATGTACGTGTCGGGCAGTCCGCTTAGGTCCTTTGCCCTAGCCGGTGCGCCGTAGATCGGGACATTCTCATCGGTGCGCTCCTCTAATATCACGTCTTGTTAGCATTATTCTATACCCTGATCGTACCTTTAGTTCACTGCGTGGGGATTTGGCTTCGCCTCACCTCTCTCCCTGCCCAAATACGCCTTCCAAGCAAGGTCGTTGTTCTTCGACGTCCAAATTAGGAACTCCTGCACTGGGTGATCGGCCGGCAGGACGGTCCGGTCATCTATCATCGGGTAGATGAGCATCAGAGCCGCTGGGGGGTATGGCAGGCCCTTGTCGCGGATCATCAGCGACGTCCCGGCGGCGATGCCTCCGCCTGCGCTGGGCCCGTACAGGATCACGCGCTTAGGGTCGACGTTGAACTCGGTCGCGTTTTCCTGCAGCCACTTGGCGGCCGAGTAGAAGTCCTCGACCGCCGCCGGCGCGGGATGCTCGGGTGCTAGGCGATAGTGCACCGCGAAGACCTGCGAGCCAGTCCGGTACGCCAGCTCCTTGATGCCCTGCCTCCACACGTCGATGCTGCCCGCGACCATTCCCCCGCCAAAAGCGTACAGGATGGCGCGCTGGGTTTTGGGGTCAGCTGCGGCCGCTGCGGGCACGAACCGGTGCACGTCAATGCTGGTGCCATCGAGAGATGTGATGGTGTGCTTCGTCTCCGGGACTTCCTCTGGTACCACTAATGTCGCATTTGATGCCGTCAGCGCGGTGTTTGCGCCTCTCCGGACGTCATAGATGTCGTTGATCACGGGCTTCGGCATGAGTTTAAAGGCCTCCCACATCAGCGCCCATTCCGGGTCCATCTTAACGGTCGACATTGTGATGTTAATTTGAGGAACACTAGTTGTGTAAGAGCAAGATTGTGTAATCGGCTTGGTAAGCAATTTGAGGGGTTTGGATGGCTTTTACTGGAAGGACACGAAACATGCAACAAAGAACAGTGTAAATATTTATATTGTCATCCGTAAAAAGTCATGACGGCTAATGATGCGACCTCACGATCAGACGAACGCTCGGAAATCCCAGTACTAGAATGAATCCTTCGCTTCGGTACCCCGCGTACTTGGTAATCATGGATCTCGCGATTGATTGGTGGTGGTGTTCGAGGTCCTTTCAGCTGTGTTCTCCGCAGCCCGATTGGTCCCCTGCACGTCAAGATAAGTTCTTTTGGGCATTTCCTATAATAACCAGGGGCATTCGGCACCCCAGTACGCAATCCTTCAAACCCCGCTGACTGACGGAGTTAACCAACTCAGCGACCTTAGATAGGTAGGTAAGCAAGGCTTAAACTACTTGGCAATGAGGCTAGTTTCGCGCCTCGCGCTCAAGAGATTCGCTTCGCTTCCGTTTGCTTATCATGCTTCCGTATGTCCGTCAACGGCGGAGTTGGGTGATTTGAAGGGTGCAAGCTGTCCACGGCAACACCACGCGCTAACGGTATGACTCATGCGAATCCTTCCTGTAGGAGTATTGGCAACTTATGGAGACATTATCAGTGTATTCGCTCTCCTTCTTATGCTATGAAAACCATTGCCAGGCGCACGATGACTCAAATTCAACCAAAAACTCCGTCATTATCTACACCTAGCCTGTAATCACGATCCAAATCCTACGAATTAGTTATCTAATCATGCTAATACTCTCGCAATGACAGAAGCTATACTCCGTTTCGAGGCCTTGGAGTGAGTTGTTGCTCTTGTCGGATCAACTAATGGCAACTTCATAAGAACACTAAGTACACAGATACCAATATGTGTATATGTATGAAATTATAATACGAATTCAACACAAGGACGGTGTATGAGATGAACAGAAGCAACTAAATAGGTATCTTAAATTTACATCTTGAAACCTCGACATATTTTACTTACCACGAACTTCTCGTGCATTTTATCAAGTAACCACTACAATACCTGAGGCGAAGCGACAGAATAGTTAATAAAGGTGAGTGCCCCTTGCCGTCATTGTGGAGGCCATTCTAACTTGAGTATGGCTATAGACTGGCGAACGGATGGAGGGAGCTATGCAATGTCGTTTCTGAAGACATGACCGAGCCCGAGACAGACATAATGTCAACTGATGATAAGGTTAGACAAGTAAAATGTACTGGGGAGCTCTATCAAGTCAGGAGTCAAATTAGGACGCTCTTTGAAGATCCCCCCAAATGTAGCTGTTGCATCAATTGGGTCGGGGAGGAACCCGATGATCTGAGACTATCGGTCCAAGATGGAGAAGGAAGCAAACTTCGCGCACTATTAATCCGCATGGCGAAGAATCGGGGGGATGCATTTCGATCGCGGTGCAAAGTTTGTATCTTAGGTCCGTTATAAAGGTATCATCACCACGCTTATGAATCGGTCTTCACGCCATCCTTCTACTCTTCCTATCATAAATGGGAGCAACTCAGGTAGTTGGTTCGCAGTGAAGAGGATCAAAGCAAATGATGGCTACTAGCAGAGACTTCAATTGCGATGGCGTCATCATATTTGACTACCTACCTATCGACTATCTTCAACCTAGGGATTAACTTCAAAGCCGAAGAAGACGGACATGGTTGTTTCTACTAGCTTGTGGATGTAGAATACACATGCTCTATGTTCAAGGTATACCAGGTCAAGGAGCCACGGCACGCAATACATTAAAATAGGGGCTAAAGGCATCCGTTCACATATGGCCGGAGGCTTTCGTGGTATTGATCCTCGTGTCACTGTTGGACGGACCAACAAATGTGTCTTCTGATGCTCTTCATCGTCAGCGATTGAGTCGCCCCGTCGTAGATCGCACAACGCATCGAGACCGTTATCGGAGTAGGTGCACAAAGTGGTATAAATCTATATAGGCTGTTCCGTACTACTTAGGTACTGACAACTACTTCTTTGCGGGCTCTGAATTCCCAGCTGGCGTTGGTAGAGGCAATCTTTCGATGACTTTCTCAGCCAATGCCGCTAAGCTAGGCGAATTCGTTATATCCAGCGCGCTCACCTCAGCGCCCAGGCGCGAGCGAAGCCACCCACGCAGCTCTACTGCTGATAGGCTATCAAGTCCATACGCGGCTAACGGCTTGGCTGGCTCAATCTCGGCCTCGAGGCGTAGCAGGCGGATGACTTGGGTCGCTAAGACGTGAATGCATGCTTGCACCAGCACTTGTCTTGATGCTGTTCCCGGCGAAGAGTACAGTGTGCGTAGCTCTAGCAATGCTGTATCACTACTGTCAGAGGAGGTCCGCCCGTCACCGTCTCTGTGCTCCGATGTGCCGGTGCCTACGATGTGCCCAAACCGAGCATCAGCTGCTAGGTTGGATGACTCGTCCAATGGAATGTTGATGCCCGTTATTAGCTGTGCGACACTTGCCTGGCTGAGAAGCGTGTTTTCTCCGTCGCCGCCACTGTGCCCTTGCTGCTGTAGAATAGAAATGTCAAACACTCGGCATAGAGCGCTCTCATTTAGTGGCGTCCACTGTCCTTTCTCGAACTTTTCCTCTAGACCACGTGCTGCCCCCTGCTCGGCGACGTAACCAACATCGTGAATGACACCTAGATCTATAGCATGTGCGCACAAGTTCAACGAGTGGCGGTAATGCGCAAATGCATCGAGAAAGGTCCCAGCTGCTGCGTAGTTGGCTTGTCCTTTATTTCCGTACACGCCAGAAAGGCTCGAGAGTAACGTGAAGAATTCTAGGGGTTGGTCCAAAAGTTCAATCGAAGCCTGGTGCAAGTTCCATGTTCCGAGTACCTTGGGCTGCAAAACACTCTGATAATCTTGCGCAGTCATGATCTCGAAAGGGACATCCTAAAAAGAAGCGTACTTTAGTAAACAATTTGAAATTTGGGGCATAGTTGCATATAGATGATATGCTCACCTTTAGGACCATGGCACCTTGAACGATTCCCGCAATGGACGGAGAATGTGGTAACTTGAAAATGCCCCTGACGAAGTCCATATCGGCTATGTCTCCTTTTGCTTCACTCACTTTGCAACCGTACGAACAACAATCACGTACAACTCTGGCAGAGGCTTCGTCCCCAATCCCTCTTCTGCTACACACAATAATGTGTCGTGCCCCACGTCGTGCCATGTGGATGGCGAGACTACCACAAAGTCCCTTGAGGCCCCCAACAAGGAGGTAGGCCACGTCAGGTCTTAGATTCAGTACGATGGGTGCCCGACGTATAGGCACCCGCAAATCCCGCTGCCCGTTCTTCGTGATGACTAGCTTACCTATATGCTGTCCGCGGCGCATAAATGCTAGTGCATCCGGCACTTTATCAAAGCCGTACTGGGTAATAGGCTGGATAGGATGAATATGTCCTCGAGCTAGTAGACCAAAGACTTCGGCTAGGAGTTGACCGATTAATGCATCTGTGATATTCTTGGTATAGGACATATCGACCGCGTGGAATGAGCAGTTTCTGCCAAAAGGCTCCATCGCTAGGACATTTCGATCGACAATATCGCGCTTACCGATCTCGACCATGGTCCCACCATCGGCAACAAGGCGCCAGGACGCATCGAGCAGCTCTCCAGTCAGCGAATTCAGCACAAAATCGATACCGCGGCCGGCCGTAGCAGCCATGATTTCCCTGTGGAACTTGTCATTCCGTGAGGAAAAGATGCGGCTTGACGGTATGCTGAATGTGTTAGATAAAAAAGCCCGCTTCTCTTCGGTTCCCACCGTTACGAAAACGTCGGCCTTTTTGTACATGGCCAGCTGTATCGCGGCGAGTCCGACACCGCCGGCGGCGGAGTGTATAAGCACGGACTAATAATCATGTTTAGTATCGAGGCATGTTAATCATGGACGTGTGCTGGAGCACTCTTCTCCGTAGGAGACTGGGTCATACTAGAGAATGATTTTCAATACTGACCTGGCCCTCTTTGATGTTGCCCAGATGAAAAATGCTATATAGTGCGGTTATGAATACTAGTGGGATAGTAGCAGCCTCTTCAAAGCTCATCCAGTCGGGGATGGCGTTGGCACGGTCGGCGTGTACGGATAGGCGATTGGTATAAGTCCCAGCGCACATGACAGCCACACGGTCTCCAACCCTGAACTTGGTGACCTCTGATCCGAGCCGTCGTATAACGCCCGAACATTCGCAACCAAGCATATATTCATTTCCCGGGACAATACCCATAATAGTAGCGATGTCCTAGTTAGTCTAATGTTAGTCTGGGCGATCTGGCGTGCCTCGCGTTTCCTCTTCACCCGCCTGCTAGTCAAATATCGTACCTTAAAATTTATACCCACGGCTTCCACCTCTACCTCTATACATGCTATGCCTAGATCCGTCTCGGCACGGCGAATTTCGTGCCAGCTCATATCTAAGCTGCCGACTCGGTCCGCCCGAAGCTGCACTATGCTGTTCCCTTCCCACAGACTTCTCTCAACCGGGACTGCGTGCCTAAGGTGGTTAGTCTCAGTGTCTGGTATAACTCGCTGTAAATGCAGAACACTGTTTCTTTCGGCATATTCTCCTTCGGCTCTTCCAATGCGAATTGCATTGAGAACACGTATGATTGCGTCCTCTGTTCCTGAGGATAGTGAGAAACCATCACCAACTCTAGCACTCCCGATATCGAGGGTGGTGAGCTTCGCCACGGGATCCTCACGTCGCACGACACGAAACAGCCCGTGAATGAGTGCGCCGTGAGGATTTGTTAAGGGTGTGTGTTGAGAACCGTGGGTCACCCAAAGCAGTGGTAGACCGGATGTGACAAGAGACTGTAAATACTTCCATTGTGCTGTGGAAGGGCTGGTGAGAATGGGCTGGATGAGTTCGTCGAGGACGAGAATGACTCTATTGTCCTGAAGTGCGGTGACTGAGTTGGAGGAGCGAGGTGGTTGCTGACACTCAGTGATGTCCCAGCATGATGACTGGAGCTTCGACCGAAAGGACGGTGACAGCAGGTCAGCGGAGCTAGACCCTGAAACTGTGGAGCTCCCAGGGTCTTTGGGAATGCTGGGGATTAGTAGACCCCAATGTTGTAGAGCCGCATCACCGTCGCTACTAGGAGTGCTGTTATTTCTATTCCTCCACAGGTGAACAGTTGCTATATCCGTCTCTTTTTCTAAAGCTATCACCGGCGTGGAATATGCACAATTCCCGCCCTGATTCAATCTACCACGATTCCATACGACATCGTCTTCGAGAATTGTCCTTTCTGCGGGCTGCGTTGGCGGAGGAGAACTAAAGTCTGCAAGCGACTGTCTTTCGTCTAGAAGAGTAGGGAAGATCAACCAAATAGTCATTTGAGGCGTCTCCTTTTCAAGTGGAGTTTCAATCCGTTCCTCGATACGCACCATTTCTTCCCCACCAAGCCTGACTAGCAGGGTATAGGGATTCTTATCCGGAACAAATGGGATCATGTTCTGCATCATCTTCTTCATTCTGACGCCGTCTTCCGGGGACGACTTCATTATTATGAGGTCGTACACCGGATGGTCGCTCATTCCAAAGGCATGTTCTTCCGGGTTAACAAGAAAGAATGACGTGTTCTTATCGCCCTCACGCTCGTATCTCGATTTCATCGCTACAAGGGACTGCGCTTTAGAAGAAACCATATCGAATCGGGAATGTGATCTTAGCGATCTTTCATCATTTCCAAGCCACAGCGAGGATGAGTCACCGCTGGCTAAGCTCACCTCCAATACTTTTGCGTCGCGCTTCCTGAATGCTATCAGATCGAGGATGGCATCTAGCCTTGGAGCGATTCGCTCTGTGCTACTTAGCGCGAGCTGCCGTATCTGGGACTGCGTCAACAACGAGATATCTGGCTTCCACTGAAGGCAGGCGAATTTGTGCGGATCAGCCTGTTCCCCCACGTTTAGCTCAACATCATGTAGTCCTTTGATTTCCACAAGCAAAGCGCCTGTCTCTAAATCATATACGCCAAGGTCAGAAACGATTCCATTAGCCTTATCGGGCCGCCCACGTCCTGTTAGTCTCGATTGGGCAATGGACAGTCCCATGCTTATGTTGTGTGGTATCTTGTTTACATATACCTCATCGAGGATCCCCGGCACAACGAGGTCACGAACCAGACTGCGTTCGTTAGACACCTTCGCAGGTGTAGCCACAAGCAGACAGCCGTCTAAAACCGCGGGATGAAACGGGGAATAGAGGCTCTGAGGATCCCACCGTGACGGAGGTGGCTTCAAATCAACAAGTGCTCGACATGAACGTTGGCCTGCCACCGCCTCAAGGGCGGTAATCTTCCTGAAGGTAGGTCCAAAATTCATTCCGATCTCACGCTGTGCCTTATACCATAGCGTAAAGGGTTGGGGAGATTGGAGTGGTGATAAATCGACATTTAGAGCTGGCGTCATATTAGCAGGCTCTACGACCCGGACCAGTCCCGAGCAATGGCTGATCATATGAGCCGACTCGCCGTGACACGTTGAGATATGGAACCGATGCCAGTCTCCATTGCGACCACCTTGTATCTCCGTGAGGCTCAGAACAATATTAACAGCTTTTGTCTCCTCGACCACTAGCCCACGATCGAATCGGACGTCACGTAAACGGTACGCCAATTCGTTGGGCGAACACACTGCTTTGTCCGGGTGAACGGTATTGAAGTGTTGGAACATAGCTTCAATAGCCATGGTTGCCAGACCTGCACCAGGCATTAGCACATTGGACCCCATCTTATGATCGCGCAACCAAGGGACATCGTCGAGTCGTAAATGCTTGCGCCAGACACATGTCTGCCCTCCCCAGGGAACACCAAGAACTTTGGAGCCGATCAAGTCATGTGTCACGAAGCGCCGGAACCGCCAATCGCGGCTAGCCTCGCTTTCGTGCCAGTACTTGTTTGAATGATTCCAGCTGTAATTCGGGAGGTCTACGATAGTACGCGGTACTTGAGGCGTTGACGAGTAGGCGTTCACGGCGGCTAGGTTGACGGGCACACCCGCGACGAATAGCCTGCCTACAGTATCATACAACGACTTAGAAGCATACGTACTACTACGAGACCAAGCTGCGCAGTATGGAATGTCAGCGCTGCTCGGGTTGGGATGCGATTTGAGTATTTGGGAGATGGGCCCAGCAAGTGCCCCTGTCGGGCCTATTTCGATCAGGAAGCCAGGGCGCTTGTTCGGCTGGGCTATCATCACGTCGAACGCCTGGTGAAACTGAACTGGAGATACCATATTCGTTTTCCAGTATTGTGCGTCGATTGCCGTTGTCGCGTCTAGTTCCGATGCTGTGACCGTGGAGATCATGTTTACCCTAGTCGACGATGCTTTTCGCTGAGCACCGCAGCTGCGATCCAAAGTAAGAAGCCTCTCATATTCATCACCAGCCATACTCATGAACTCTGTGTGGTAGGCTAGATCAACCTGCAAAAATCTTGCAAAATGGCCGGCCGTTTTCAGTTCCTCAGCTAGCTTCTCGAGAGCCGCTCTCCTTCCTGCTACTGTCACACTTCTCGGACTGTTAAAGCAAGCGATCCATGCATGCCCGACGTACTTTGTCTGCTCTAAGAGGGACGCGGTGCTTTTAGCGTCAATGCCGACCGCAAGCATCCCAAAATCACCTTTTTGAGGCTCGCATCCCTCCTTTCTCATACCGGGCACCGTACGAGCGGTACAGCCTCGATAGTACGCCACCTTAATCGCCTCAGCGCGGTCTAGATACCCAGCTGCATACGCTGCTGCAATCTCACCTGACGAGTGTCCAATTACAGTCGATGGCTCTACTCCCCAGCTATTTAGTACAGCTACTAGACATATTTGGAGTGCTGTGATGAGCGGTTGCGAGAACTCGGGTTGGCGAAATCGATCAGCTGATCGTGGCTCGGTCAGCTCCCGTATCAGTGACCAACTCGGCCTGAGGTTGTTCTCAATGCCACCTAGCGCCTGAAGAACCTCATCTAGCTCTTCTAGAATTCCACGAGCCAAAGGGGAAATCTCTAGTAGTTCTCTTCCCATAGTCGGCCATTGGGAGCCTTGGCCTGTGAAGACAAAGCTGATGTTAGGGACCGAACTCTGCCGTTTACCAATGACGAAGTTCCTTGACTGCACTTCATCCTGGTTGCGAGCCGTAACAAACGCGCGGTGCCATAGCTTGCTACGTCTTTCGGACAGCGTAAATGTAAGATCCGGTAGCGACACCCGCACCCGCGGATTGGCTAGATAATCGCAGAGAGTCTTGATATTAGCTTGTAGGGAACTAGTATCGTTTCCGGAAATAATGAGAACATATGGGCGGGATCCCTCTTGCATCTCAAAACTCAAGGACAAGGCATCTTCTGTTGACAAGAAGGAGTGAACGTGAAACTTATAGCCGCTAGAGGGCGCCTCTTCAATGACTGCGTGGGCGTTGGATCCGCCGTAGCCAAATGAATTGATACTTGCCCGTCGTAGCTTTCCAGGCACATCGGGCCATGGAATTGGGAGTCTCGTCGCTTTGACCTTACTACCCGCGAAGTCAACTTTCATAAAACACAAATGTTAGTATGTCTTCTCCTACGCACTACCTTGTGCTACATATTCTAGATCCCTTTCATGTACTATGCTTCTCTCTTATTATAACCTATACAAGCGAAAAGTATCTCTGTGATACTTACTTTTAGGATTTGGGTTGATGAAGGACGGAGTACCCGGGATGGTGCCCTTTTCTATGGCTAGAACGGCTTTTATAAGCCCGGAAATGCCTGCCGCGGGCTCAGAGTGTCCGACATTACTTTTAATCTTCAGATGTGTACGTATCCCACCGTATTAGCTTGCAACCTTGTACGTGAAGATAATATTATAAGATGGATGATACATACAGAACCAATGATCAAGGGGTTATTGGGATCACGGGTTGATGCGAATGCGATGCCAATGCCGCGGACTTCAGTGGGGTCGCCGACTTGCGTGCCAGTACCATGGCACTCAAGATATTGCGTATCGCTGAGACAGTCAATCTTGGCGTTAGCGTAGGCGGCAAGAATGGCTTCTGCCTGCGCTTGGGCGCTAGGGCTCGCGATTCCCCCTATAGTCCTGCCGTTGCTATAGGAAAGTAGAGATCTGTTACTAAACTGATGTAATAGGTGGGTAATGAGAACATCACGGAAGACGCTTGTGTACGAACCTGTTGGATGCCAACCCTCGGATAACTGCTCTGATCGGATCCTTATCTCGGATAGCAGATTGCAATTTCTTGATGATGAGGCAACACACGGCCTCAGCTTTGATGTAACCATCAGCGGCTGCGTCAAAGGTATGGCAGAATCCTGATATGGAGTGTGCCTGGCTACCACTTCCCGTGTCAATAACATGCTCCGGGCTTAAATACAAGTTGCCTAGAGCAAGTAAATATCAGCGCTCATATACTTTGAGCCAAGTTATTCTGACAGGCCTATAATAAAATGGGAAAGGCTCAAGTATTACTCGTTGCGACGATGGCCGTATCAACATCGCCGGATCCTAGGGCTTGGCAAGCCATATCGAGACTCACCAAGCTCCCAGAGCACGCAGTGTCGATGGTGACACTTGGGCCCTTGATATTCAAGAAATTGCTGATTCTATTGGCCATAATGGCCCTGCCGACGCCGATCGCGTTGTTCGCCGGTCTATTCTCTGGGTCGCGGTTCTGAGCATCTCCGTAGTCAGAAGCGAACGAGCCCACGAAGCAGGCCACAGGCTGTCCGTCGATAGCTTCTAAGGAGAATCCCGCATTCTCGAGGCACTCGTAAACTACCTCTAACATCTGCCGTTGGTTTGGGTCCATGGCGATGGCTTCTGTGCCCGAGATCTCAAAGAAGCCAGCATCGAAACGCGCGAGGTCGATCGAAGCATCGAGGAACATCCCACCAGGTGGTCTCATCGTCCCTGTCTTATGCGACCCATCGTAATGACCGGATATGTTGAAGCGCGAGGGCGGAACACTGTTATCTGCGATACGGCCATCTTCGAGAAAGTCCCAGAGAGTCGTAGGCGAGTGGTTACCACCTGGTAGTCTACAGGCGAGGCCCACGATAGCTACTGGATCTTTGCTTGGGGGTACGTTGGCCATGGCTTCTGAAAGAATGTTTGTACGGGTACAAGTATGCTTTGTGCTGTCATTGAGTCAAGACTCCCGATTCAAATAACAACCCCTATTCTCGACTACAATATATATATCAACGAGTGAGTTGATCAATTTTCGTGTAACCTAATTGTCACATACTCCTGGAGTTTCGCTATGCCTTACAGCCCACAGAGCGTATGCGGGATCTAGCATAGCATCTACTTAGACGAGGCAATGAGAAACACTATGCATACGCGGGATTGATGACGTTTGTATACTGACCTACTGGGTCTCAAGAAGGATTATCGGAATGAAACACTCGCACTTTCTGCAGTCATCCTTACTCGAATTGCCTCTGACTGGTGTATTTACGAGTGCGGGGCCATACGCAGGCCGATGTTGGGCGACACAACAGCTCAAATAACACCCAGAGCAGGTTAGGAAAACAGCAGAGTTGTCATGAGCCCGATCATGTACAATCTTTGCTTGTCATGTATCTGAGAAAAGCATAACGTATACTGCTGAAAGACTGTATCCTAATTTGACACATTATGGCATCGCGACATGAGGTAATAGAATGCAAGACAATCGACGGAATCACCATCAGAGGCTGGTTTTATGAAGTCGGCGGACCTTCACCAGTCGTTATTTTGTCACATGGTGTAGGTTTTTCAATACCTTAGTTATATGCTTACACACTGGTACCCATATACAATTACAGAAGACTAAAACATGCTCACGTCTCTAGTTCAACTGCGTCAAAGAAATGTCCCTTCCTGATATCGCAGAGAGGTTCCAGGACAACGGGTACAATGCCCTCTTGTATGATGCACGAGGTGTTGGCGCCAGCGATGGTATGCCGCGGAATGAGTCGGATCCACTGCAGATGGCTGCGGATCTTTCTGGTGTGTGCTCGTCTCTCCTGAAAGTCCTAGCTTCGTCCTATTATTTGAAGCTCTATAGCTCAAGGACTTGTTCTCATGCTCTTATCTCTACGTCAGATCTCATCACCCATGTCGGTCTAATGCCAAGCGTCGACGCTCAAAATATCCTACTTTGGGGGATGTCTTTCGGCGCGATGGTAAGCGGGATTTGCGCCGCCGTCGATAGGCGCACAAAGGGTGTGATTATGTTGTGCCCACTATTCAGCTTCATCCAACCTAGCAAGCGTGAAAATCTCTTCGCACACCTCATACGAGATCGTATTTCGCAGCTACACGGAAATCCTGCCATCACTTTACTGCCATTTAATGACCGCGGCGACAA
Organism: Nemania abortiva; assembly: GCA_022578505.1. Lineage (NCBI taxonomy): Eukaryota > Fungi > Ascomycota > Sordariomycetes > Xylariales > Xylariaceae > Nemania > Nemania abortiva. The sequence continues at coordinate 348,861 of MU392546.1, forward strand.
TCCAGCTGGCATGGGCGGTGCTGGTGGCCCTGGAGGCCTCGAAGCATATAACTTGATGCGAGCAGCTAGGGAGACAGGACACCCAGGATTCAGAGACAAAATCACGCTGCAGACGTATTACAAGCTAGCGCTAGCGCGGCCGAAGGAAATAATGATAGATCTTCTGAGGTATACACCCGTGATGATGATCGTGCCGGAACTGGATGATATATCAAACCCAAATGAGCAAAAGGAGCTTTTCAATAGCCTAAACGCGCCCAAAAGGTTATACTGGGCGGAAGGAGCTGGACATCTTTCTATCTTGACCGGTAACGGGGCACTAGAGATTCTGGAGGCCATAGACCACTTCTGTGAGGATGCGCTCGGTAGGAGAGTAGAATAGAAAACGCTTGTTCCCTAGCAGTTGCTGTCTTTGATGAGGCTACACTGAATAATAGGTAGTACTAGGGCTTGAGATAAAATTCATTTCACGAAATTCGAAAACTCTATGTCCCTGGATGTAAGCTGATCCTTCATTATGGCCGCAGTCCACAGAGGCCAGCTTCGAGCAATGGTTGATGAAGATACTCTTTTCAGTATTCCAATCGTCGCAACAGGGAGGTAAGGGACTGAGCCTGCGGCACGCTCTATCGATAGACCTCAAACCGCTAGGAACGAAACAAGTGCGCCTGGCCTCTTACTTCGCACTTGAAATTTTAAACCCGCCGGGGCAGAGTCTCTGAAAGACCTGCTCAGGATCGTACTTGACTGCTACCTCTTCCATTCTTCGAAGGTTATCAACTCCGTAGCTTCGTAATGGATTCTGGCTCATATCGGCATAGTTCAAGTAAATCCAGTCGAGGTTTCCCCCCTCAGTTTCCGTACCAGCGAAAGCCTTGACGGCTTCCAGCCAGGTCTTGACCTTGAGATAAGCCCAAGTGTATTGCGAGGAGGTCCGCACCATTGCTACTGCAACGAAAAGCAATCCATTCACCGATTGCCGTTCAAGCCCCATGGCGTTACCTCCAGCGGCAACGGAACGCGCTGCGTACATTGTGGGCAGCGGTTGAAGGAGACATTGAGTCCAGAAGTCCCCGTCCGGTATCCTCTCTTTGAACTCAGAGACAAGTTTTTCGTGCAGTTCAACAGCATAAACTGCGATCCTAACGCTGTTTTTGAACGTCGCAGTGAAAAAGATGTTGCTGTCAGGAATAGTGCTCGTCAGTGGCCAAATCGCGTTTCTTAGTGGACTCAAACTAGGATACGGAAGGAGAAAACACACTGATAACCACCTGGCATACTATGCTCTGGCGTCGATACGTACTCCGACATGGTAGTCGGCCTGCATGTAGAGAAAATAGATGGCAGTTCCCTCCAGGGCTGGAGGTTGAATGAGGATGGTTCACCATCAGCTTGTAGTGCCACCATGGCAACTACGACGTCTTTCGTATGTGGCTATAAAGTGTTAGGAGAAAATGAAAAAATCGGAAAAGCATTCAAAAAATTGGTCATGTAGGGCTCACTATTAGCAGGCCATTAGCTGTCTGACGCTATCGTAAGGCGCGGCAGGTATACATACCGGTATGGGCAAAGAAGCAGAGCATGCTACTATCTAGCGCATTCGGAAGGTCTTCCGTGAAGGCAGTTAGATTCTTAATCGCTTGGTATGAAATAGATTTCGGGTAGAAAGTAACGCCACCCCATATTCTCGTCCCCTCGTAAGTTTCCATCTTGAAACTAGTAACAACGCCAAAATTGTTCGAGCCCCCTTTCAGAGCCCAGAACAGATCACTGCTTTGTTGCGCATCAGCCAATATGATGCTTCCATCTGCTAGAACCACCTCGAATTGAATCACCGTATCACAGGCAAAGCCTTTCCTTGCCGTTAAGAAGCTATATCCTCCACCCAAAATCAACCCTCCGACGCCAACATTCCCCTCTCGCCCACCCGCAACCATCCGCCCAACTTGATCTAATTTCGCGTAAACATCCTTCCATAGAGCCCCGGGCCCGACGATGACTGCGCTATCTATATAGTCGTACTGAATGCTCGCCAAGAGGCTTAGGTCTAGTATGATGCCACCGGCTACGCTACTCGCCCCGGCCCAAGGTGTGTGACCGCCACTGCGAATAGCGAACTCCCATTCATGAGTAGAGAACATATGCACCGCTATCGCTACTTCTTGTGTAGTATGAGGGCGCACAATGCAGCCTGGCAAAATCTGCGCGCTGAGAGACCAGATGCTTCTTTGACGGGTTGCAAACTCATCATCAGATGGGAGCAATACACGCAGGCCAGCTGAGCGGACTTGCTGGGCTATAGATAGAATGGATGTGTTTCCTTCGCTCATGGCTATGATGAAATGCAGGGATCAATACGGATGAATGGGGAAAAGGACTGCGCGGTGCGCTCAACGAGTGGTCACAACATCATTCCACTCATATTTCTCAAAGTTCTGATCATACCCACTCTTAGCTGGAGGCAAAAGGGCGCCATCGGAGCATGGAATTTGGGCTATGTACCTGGTGGGTAAACGAGAAGACACCGAAGACGCCACTTACGTCGCCCATACTATGGATGGCCCATCCTGGTACCTAATTGTTGAGCTTGTTACTATATTCCACTCTGTCGCAGCATGATCCTAAATATGCATGGTCAGCGTCGCAATATTGCTCACTGTAGGACCGTTGCTGCTAAAAAAGGAGTAAGAGTGTGGATGAGGCCGAATTACTCAAGGATAGCTGTAGCCTTGTGGGACGGGATTTACCTTGTTGCCTTCTTGAGTAAGCTCAAGGTATCTTTGACAGCCATCAACTTATTGAAAGTCCCTGTCTAACTTGCATATACTAGCTTGCTGGGAATGGTCATAGGACAAAATAAAAGGATGTAGGCCCGAACCAAAAATGTCGTAAGTCATGTCGTATTGTTTGCCAGAGCTATTCGAATATCACTCGCTAATCATTATAGCCAAGCCTTTTCGCATGGTTATCATCGGCCGTCGGGCGCCGTTACGAATTTCCTATATGATACGATGCTGCAATACTGCAAGTCTTACGGCATAGCCATCTTCCTATCAGGCGCCATCCTCGGTGATGGGGCTGCTTCCGCAACTAATAATCTGACTGGCCAGTCGACAACTTTGCCAGCTAATTTAACTTGCCGGGTGCTTCCGAGCGATAGCTACTGGCCGAGCCCGGAGGCCTGGAGTGAGCTTAACCATACCGTGGATGGGAGGCTGATCGCGGGCGTACCTCTCGGGGCACCCTGCTACCCGCATACATATGACCCAACAACATGCGCGGTACTACAGAATGAGTGGACTGCCGTTGCGCCATTGTGAGTTACCAATAACGCACCAACACTATACCGCTCTATCTCTGTGTCACTTCAATCATGCCAATCATGTTTCGCGTTGCGAGTGCTGATGGTACCTCCTTAGCATAAACGACCCTGTCAATGTCGTAGCTTCTTTCTGGCAGAATAACTCGTGCAACGCAGTCCTTGGGCCCAATGGAACATGTGTACTCGGCAACATGGCGTCATATGCCATCAATATTAGCCGCATTGAGGATGCAATTGCCGGCGTGAAATTCGCTGCGACAAATAACGTTAGACTTACGATTAAAAACACTGGCCACGATTACCTTGGGCGGTCCGCCGGTCATGGGTCGTTAGCCTTGTGGACACATAATCTCAAGGGCATCTCCTTCGTCAATTACACAGATAGGGAATACTCTGGCCCGGCAGCGCGCGTAGGTGCCGGAGTCGAGGGCTCGGAGTTACTGGCGGCGGCAGCGTCAGCGGGCTATCGTGTTATCGTTGGTGAATGTGCCACGGTGGGCGTTGCTGGCGGCTACACCCAAGGTGGCGGACATAGTGCTCTGGGCGCCAAGTACGGTCTAGCAGCGGACCAGGTCCTCCAGTGGGAGGTGGTGACGGCGGCTGGCCAGCATTTGACAGTGTCTCCAACGACAGACAACTCCGATCTCTTCTGGGCCCTCAGCGGCGGCGGCCCGGGGAACTATGCTGTGGTGCTGTCGATGACGGTCAAAGTATATCCCGACGGACCAGTGGCTGGCGGCTCGTTCTCTTTCAGCAACACTGACGACACGACGTTCTGGGCAGCGGTGTCGACCTGGCTCAAGTATGCACTTGTGCTTGACACTATTCCAGGTTTCAATAGCGCATGGTCGATAACGGCGCAGGCCTTCCAGCTTATCTACGCAACGTGGCCCGACGCGTCGGCGGCCGACATGACGGATGCTTTGGAACCTGTCATAGCTCAGATCCGAGCGCTGAATTCGACAGTCGTGACAAAGACGATCTTGGTACATTCTAGCTACATGCAGAGCTATGATGCCTTCCTGCCGCAAGGTTATACCACAAACAATACGCTTGGCGGACGTTTGATTCCACGGTCGCTCGTACAGACCAATGTCTCAGCTCTTGTAGATGTGATGCGGACGATAGCTGCGGGCCCGACTCCGTGGCAGATCAACTGCGTGGCGTCCAATGTGACGCACCTTCGCGTCGGCAACTCGCCTGCATCCAACGCAGTGCTGCCTGCCTGGCGAGATTCACTATTCACCATGAATTTCGGGGTCGGTTGGCCCGAGACTGCCGATTGGGATACATTGCAAGTGCAGGAGGCCCTACTGAACAAGTGGCAGGCCTTGTTCCGCGAGATCACGCCGCAGAGCGGGACGTACATGAACGAGGCAACGTTCGATAACCCTGCTTGGAAAGAGGACTACTTTGGTCGGAATTACGACGCACTGCTTCTAGTGAAGCACAAGTATGACCCAACCGCATTGTTCTGGGCCAATGCTGCTGTAGGATCTGATAAGAACTGGATGTTGGCGTCAGATGGACGGCTCTGCCGGCCAAAGGAGCCGAACCAGTAAAAAAGAATTGACAGAGGCTGGGTTCAAGAACCAGAGTTCTGCCAGGGGCGACCGTAGAGCTCTGGCCACCACATACTTAGGTACTCTACTTGAGGTAGGCACCTATGAGTAAGTACTTAGTACTGCTGTATGCACTTACCCCAAACCCTCCTCTACTTGTAAAATTGTGTAGGCACTAGCTAGCTTCTGGTAACATGTTATAGAAATACTACTACTCTCTGAATTTATTGATGAATGCTTAAAATGATACCAATTTATTGCTACCCCCTAGGGACTCTGTGGCAGCTTTCGAGGGCAGATGATTACTAGTAGGGAAAATTAACAAAGATCCTAGAGGTATTCAGAATATGTAATTCAACATAGCGCTTGAAGTCACCCCCTAGGATTCCGAGGTAGTGATCGTTGCGTACATCACAGCGGATCTACGTTGTAAGTACCAGCAGCCCAACCACTACGTCATGTCAGCAATCTTACAGAAGAAACAGTTTGTACGCAACAATATCCAAAAGGTAAACATAAAGTACAATAGTAAAGTTTCGGCTTCGGTTTCTTTTTTTTTTTGCCCTTGTTCGTTAGTAAAAGTGTTAAAGCCTCTAGACTTTTGTTTTATCATAAATGCTAAGCGATACTAGCCAGAATATTTTTAGTACTATACGATCAATCCAGCACCCTTTATAAGTATACCTGCTGCTGTAAAATTCTACTGTCCTACTGTAGCGCCACTGACCCGTAGCAAGCAGATTGCTTACCCTCCTCCCTTTTAATTGGTGCTCGAGAAGGGCATGGGCAAGACAATGACGGTAGAAGGCTGAAACGATGCCAGAGAGAGCCAACATATCTCTAAAACGCCCCCTCCCCGCCTGTCTCATGCCTGACTAGTTTCTCTGTTGCTTTCAGCTTTCTTGGCCGCCTCTGTCCTTCCTACCACAGCCATGTCCACGACCGTGTCCAAAAAGACTGCGCTCATTACGGGCTGTAGCGACGGCGGCATCGGCGCCTCCATGGTCAGAATCCTTCGTGAGAAGGACTACTACGTTTTCGCGACGCTGCGCACCAAGTCCAAGGCAGGAACACTCGCGAGCCTTAGTGATGTCGAGATCCTCGAACTCGACGTCACATCCGATGTCTCGATCAAGCAATGTGCCAGTCACGTCCAAGCGCGCACAGGCGGCACACTTGATCTTCTCATCAACAACGCCGGTCGCGATTTCCTCATGCCATTGCTAGACGTCGACATTAAGGAAGCGAAAGAGTTCTTCGATGTCAACTTTTGGAGCGTCCTTGCTGTTACGCAGGCATTCGCACCCATGGTCATCAAGGCGAAGGGTATCATTCTTAATCATAGTTCAGTCGTCTGGAACCTCAGCATAGCATGGGGAGGTATGCACTGCTTCACCCCTATTTTTCTTATTAAATTGCCTAGTATTTCTTTCTTCGTCGCTTGCGTTTAGTATGAGGAGGTTACTAAACATTATGACTATGTGTCTACACAGGTGTCTACAGCGCTTCTAAAGCGGCAGTCAAACAGGTCTCCGATGTCCTACGGGTCGAGTTAGAGCCTTTTGGTGTGCGGGTGGCCACGGCGTTGATTGGCTCAGTCGACACAAACATCTTCGTCAACTCCCACCCAGAAGCTCTACGGATGCCTTCGGATTCGTACTATGAACCCATTAAACAGTATCTCGTAGGTGCCCGTGACGGTAAGATGCAGACCGGCGAAAATGTCGACGTTACCGCTCGAGCAATTCTCGATGACGCCCTTGGCGGCACGAAGAGCTTTATCTGGCATGGCACTACATCCTGGACTTGCAGATGGTTCAGTAATTGGCTGCCACTATGGTTGCTAGACAGACTGAACAACGGAGCAAGAGGCGTGGCGGAGCTAAGAGAATATTACGCAAAAAAACCATAAGGAAGTTGTACTTCGGTGCCGGACAATGCAAGGGGTCATAGGATCGTGCGGACAAGATGACTTAAATGCATCCTTTCTATGCAGCTCAGGTTATACTTCTAAGGGATTTATGTTTAGGACGTGCATTGCTTAAAGTACGACTAAAGGTAAGGCTACATCTCTTCAATTAACTTTTTAAGTTTTAGTGCTTAATAGCGAAACCAATGGAACGAATTTACCTAGGCTTCTGCTAATACTATGTGCTACTAAGTATCATACTACTCAATTCAGCTCATCGGATGACAACGCGGTGCCTATCCCGTATTCCGGCCTGGGAAATGTAATTTCTCGCATTTCTAGCCCGCCGTTTTCGTCTCTCTACTTGTATCTACCCGCCTCCTTAATGCGCCACGGCAACTTAATCTAAACTGGACTCGCAGCTGTTCGTATGGGCCTTAGCGATGCCGTCGACTCGTCATAGCTCACCCGAGTAGAATGGCCCAAGTTCTGATGACCTATATTGGCCGGAGTGGCCCAAACGCTGGCTTCAGCGCCGTGGGAAAAATCAATCGTTATACCGCCAGACGCAGGTCTCGGTAGGCTACGCATTTGGAAACCAGGATCTGAACCCTCCAATTCGTAGCATGTATCCAGGAAGCTTTCCTGCCACCGCCGCATCCTAGCACCTAAGCCTCCACTGTTAGGCCCGCGTTTGCTTGTAGGTGTGTGTTGTAGCCGCGCTTGCATCCCGGACGTTTTGCTAGCCTTAGCGCGTCGTTGAACAAACAGCGAGCGAAATGACACAGCGCAAGCGATCAGGAAAGCTTTCATAAGCCCACTATTAGCCATCACATTGTAGTAGCTACGAACATAGCTCGTATCGATCAAGGGAACGTACAGATGAAATATTCCAAAGTGATCCAGAAGTCGAATGCTACGTTAAGTTGCGCAGCGGCCGAAGGTTCGTTAAGATTGGTTGAGAATCCCCCACGGATGATCGTAACAGCAATAGCGAAACCGACAAGGGAAAATACTGCCGAAAGTACTATCTTCTGGCGTAATTTCAGGCGTGAGTTCCAGAATATTGAGATTGGAAAGACAATCACTGTGGCGATGGCGTTAACGACACTGGTTTTACGTGGACAGTTCCAGGGATATGAGACCTACTTAAGAAGTCGGAAACGATGTCAAGGGTCACGGATACAATGACACGCCTCCTAGTCTCATATAACGTACTAAGAGTGCTGCAGGTCGCGAGTATGGTATCAATGTCGCTGAGAAAGCAGCGATACTCAATGATGCCGACCTGCACTAGTCCAGAGGCGATGACAAACGAGAAAATGAACCACCACCACACACGAAATTTGGGTAGTTGATAGCCGAGACGGTAGAAGAACATAAGGAAGCTAAGCTTGATAGCCCACAGACCAGCATATGTGAGGATCGAGGTGGCTACAAACCCTCGGAGGGCTTGTATAGTGTCTGTCTTGAAGGATGGCCCTGGAACGAAACTTCCATCGACAATGTGGCTTAAATTATAGAGATCTTGCGCATATAAAGTGCCGATTATAGAGTTTGTGATATAAAAGCTGAGTGCAAGGATCATCAGAGCATCTTCAAATAGCAGCTTTCGGAAGCAGACGATGCGGATGGTTGCCCGCCCAGCGAGCGCCAGTGCCATAATGGCCGAGGTAAGCCAAAAAAAGGCCTCCGGTGGATTAGCAATGAACGTATAAAAACAACTTAGAGATCTCACCTTGAACGCGGGAACCGAGAGTAGGTCGTGAACAGGCTTTACGTGTTCTGTTGTGGACGACATCTTACGTAGTCCCCAGACTGAATTGTGATTTCGTGATCAAAAGTGTGAGAAACCAAACCTCGGGGCTTGTGGACCGACTGACGCGAGGAAGTTGTTCGATCTGGTCTGGGAACATAGGCAGGCTAGGTATGATTCATGCTATCAGAGGACTTTTAGCTAACAACTACAACCAGTCCTGTTTTAGGCCACAAGTATTACCCGCAACAGATCGGCTCTCGGAGGCAGGCTGCGCCCCTACGATGCGACAGTCTGGCGGCGAGCTCGCTAACTGAGCTAGACAGTACGTATTATGAGTGGTGAAGTCCTGCAGCCTTGTTCTATAATAAGCCAACCTCTAAGCACGAATGTGTGTATAAGCCCCACTAGGTCTCATCTGGTAGGGCTCGTTAATTCACCGCAAATGCAACGTCGGTCTTTTATAAGGTCCAGCAGGCCAGCAGTCTATGTTACCCAAGTGCTTGATCATCTCGTCTCGCGCCATGGTAACTAATCTGGAAAAGATATACTAGAATATGCAGAGAGTATATGGAGGGACGGAGGTATTACAAGGGAGCGGTTGCACACCTAGAATCTTCGAGGATGTGGTGTCACCTCCGAATTCCGATGATTCCTTATCGAGCAACTGCATGGATAAATCATAGGGGCGAAGCTATGGCTATGGTCGGCTATGTTTTATGATCATGCAATGACCTATGTTATTTTGCAAGTCGTTTTTTTCATACATTTGCGATACCATATGGCGATAGAGCAGCCGCAATGGAATGGTCCAAGGATGCGGCCGCTGCTCGCCGGCGGATGCAGAATCGCTTGGCGCAACGACGCTTCCGCTGTTAGGCCCATTTCATTTCCCTAATGCCATCGGTCGCCCTTGAGTATAATCAGCTAACTTCACTCGGGACAGGGAAACAAAACCGAAATCGGAAAAAGACTAGTCCAGTGGATTCCCAGGCCAATCCCCGGCCAGCCTCTAGGATGCTTGACGCCGGCGATGCGGCGGGTCCGCGGGCGCTCCCGGATCGGGAGCCCCTTTCTCTCTTCCCGGCGCACCCAGGCGGGTCTGACCAATCCGAAGCCGAGCTCTTAGATCAGGAACGAATAGTTGATAAATCCGGAGCCAGCCCATCAAATCTTTATGACGGGCTCGTGCAATCAGACTTCGCTATGTGCGACTTCTCTATACCACCGCCTGCCGAATCAGCATTCACTTGCACCTGGCTGCCCACTGACAACGATGGTATAGAAGGGCTTGATTCACCACTACTAACGCAGCCAGAGCAGATCAGGTCAAAAGCAAGCGAAAATGGGATAGATAGTACGGTCTTGCAAGTTCCCACCCCAGACCCATCCTCGTCGCTGTCTGCGGGAGGAAGTACGTCAGTGGTTGCAACCCAAACTTGGACACAAGCCTTCCTGCCTACGCCTGGATCCGCCAGTACTACCTCTCTTCGTGATGAGACTCTTCCCACCCACGGCTACGGGTCCGCCGTCCCGTGTGTCCAGGCAGCCCAAGATTCTAAGACTAGCTGGTTTAACCCTTTGCACAGCGCCGCAGCGCGGGGACATGCACGTATCGTACACATACTACTCGAACATCAGCCGGGGGAATCAGACTATTGTAACGCTCCCGATAGCTACGGGCTGACGCCACTAGCGCATGCAATTGCGGGAGCGTTTGAGGATGTGATATCGTCCCTTTTGTTACATGGAGCGCGCCTCACCGACGTGGCTTTAGGATCCCACGGAAAACTATCCGCGCTGCATTGGGCAGTGTTGAAGCGACAGGAGGCAAGCCTACGAATACTTCTAGAGCACAAAGACAGCAACGCAGATAACGTAGACTTCGTAAATGTGGCGGATGCTGTTGGGCGGTCGCCGCTTCATTTGGCAGTACAATTAGACTTTGAGGCTGGTGTGTTGCTACTCTTAAAGCACGGCGCGGATCTCAACTCTAGAGCACTGCGGATATGAAGGGGCATTCTTGTGAGGATACTCCCTGACTAAACGTCTACGTCGCTACGCTCGTGGATATTCGGGGGCCGTCGTTTGATTGTGTAAAGTCTATAGATGAATCCAGTATGCATTGAGGCATTCAATAACGCGATCTACGGCCGACCCTCACTTAGGCGCATTAATTCGCTGGCTATGTGTTAATACAAAGAAACATCGGGACACATGGTTTCATGATCGATAAAAGCTGACTGCATGCTAAGGACACAGATTACCTATGTCCCCTAACGCATTCCTCGGTTGGCGTTCTAAGCTGAAGCGCCGCATTTTCTACCCTGACCTCATTCTCCATTGCCGTGCTGGCGATCAATATGCATTCGCAAAGTATACCTATAACCAACACTGCCGACGGGACACAGGCGCCAATGCTTACATGCAGCTAACTTCGCTGTTATTTACTTGATTCTTCACTGCTGTCTTACAGGGTTGATGCGCGTTCGCGGCATGCAACCTTCTGTGGCGACGCCGCCGACGCAGTAATGATTACATGCATATGCAGGGTAAGAAACTGCGCAGGGATTCTCTATTGAGAGTCAGTTTGAGATACCAAGTGAGCAAGGCGAGATTGGTGAAGTCTCAAGCATGTTTTCTCCAGTTTATTATGCTCGATTTAGAGCTGTCTGAAAAGGGAACCTCGAGTTAAATGGATCTGCTCTAAAAGGCAAATCAATCACATTCCTACTCTCTCTCGACATCTGTCTACTCTGTAGAAGATGCAGTCGCATGGCCCAGCTAATCAACCTAGTTGGCAAATATGTGATTGGGGAAGGTTTGAAAACAGAGGTCTAAAGTTGGACTGGCAAGGGCTGTGCCTATTGTTGATAACAGGCTCCCTCGTGTATCAATTCATGCTAGGTGTCTACAGACGTGTGTAGCCAAGTTCCTTCGACGACAATACAGTCCTGACATAAGCCTACTGTAGTGTACTTCCATTCCCTTGCAAGATTTCCTGGGCCAAAACTCGCAGGTAAAATTCCATCATCCACCTTTCGAAGGACGGATTAGTTCTCATATCTGCAGCATTTTCATATTGGTATGAGGCATACTACAACGCATTGCTCGGAGGTAAATACTTTCGGGTTATTGATGAGCTGCACAGAAGATACGGTTAGTTCCCCTTGGTAGAAACTGAAACTTGAATACTAAAGCTAGACTCAAGGACATGCTGTCCGTATAAACCCGGATGAGGTCCATTTCGATGATCCTGAGAGTATCGAGCTACTATTTCCGACCGGAGGGAGGAGGACCAACAAACCATGGGAAATTCAGAAACGGACGGGCAGTGAGTCAACCACCTCGCCACGCCCTTCAACTATGTGAAGCTGATATCCGCCATCGCGACCCATACAGCACCCGACTCTCTAGTCGCGACCGTTGATCATGATACACACAGGCGCCGACGAAATGCCATTAGCCCCTTTTTCTCGACTGCTCGTATCCGCGCACTTGATCCCATTATGCAGGAGCACATGGCTAAGCTGCTAGTACGCATGGAACATGCGGCCCGCCGTCGGGTGATCATTCGCATGCACCCACTTATCAAGGCGTGCACTAGCGACATCATCAATATATATGCGTTTGGAGATAGCTTCCACTTTCTCGATAGGGAAGACCTCGGCCAGCCTTACTATCAAGCGACTGACGTTTTCTTTGCTTTAACACATTGGTTTGGTCACTTCACGTGGTTCGCCGACCTGGTCCATTCACTGCCTTTCGGGCTAGTGGCATTGCTGGCGCCGCCGATGGAGGAGATGTATAGGAAGAAAACGGTGCGTATGTGTTGTATCTTTTAAATAAAGCGAGTCACTGACCGGAGCGAATGCATAGGCCTGGGTCAGTCAATTGCAACACTTCCGCAAATCTCCGGATTCCGATAACATAAAAAGTACTATTTTCGAAGGCGTTTTAAGGGGCACATTACCAAGTGAAGATAAGAGCGACTGGCGATTAGTGAATGAGGCGCAGCTTGTGGTCTTCGCCGGCGAAGGAACAACTGGTATGACATATCTTCTCTAGGGGTATAAGTAGGGAATAAGACTTCTTCGGTACTGACTGTCGCCTCGAAGCATACACGCTCACTGCTGCGATTTACGAAATCCTCGCGCACCCAACAGTGGCACAGAAATTGCGCGACGAGCTCGTGCAGGCGCTGCCAGATCCCGAGGCCATTCCATATTTTGCACAAGTTGATAGTCTGCCGTACCTCAATGCCGTCATTCAAGAGGCCGTGCGCATTCACCCAGGTGTCATGGGTCGGCAAGTGCGTATATCTCCCGACGTCGATATCGTGTATCGTGATAAAAGTAGTGGCGTCGAGCATATCCTCCCGCGGGGCATGCGGTCGTCTATGTCGCCATTGTCAACGCATATGAATGCGGAGGTATTCAAGAACCCGTACGAGTTTGAGCCCCAAAGGTGGATAGATAACCCGTCACTCGGCTGGGCATTTCATGGGTTTTCAAGGGGCTCGAGGAATTGTGTGGCGTAAGTTTCTTCGACTGTGATCTCACCTCAACTGACTTACTCTATCCAGCATGAATTTCGCTCGCAAGGAAATGGCTGTGTTCCTTGCTACTATTTTCCGTAAGTATGACCTTTACTGCGGCCAGGAAGGAAAGACACTTGAGCTTTATGATACAGAACGCAGCAGAGATATTGATCCAACCTCTGATTTCATAATCCCTGTTCCGGCTGAAGGTAGTAAAGGGTTACGCGTAAGGATCCGGAACTGAAGCAATAAAATAAGATTTTAAGGTACTTTGCTTGCCCCCCGGGTCTTACCTAATTACACCCATGCTAAATGTAGCGTTTAAAACAATGGGTATTTACGTGAATCCATAATATGCTGCTAAAAGCTACTATTTGTACGCTTAAACGATGTAGTTGATCTAAGCAGAGGGGTTCGCATTCTATTTTGCTTGACTACCTATCTTAACTACATTTATTATCAAATCCTTTTTTATCATGTTATTTCGCTTTATTTAGCGCTTTGGCGAACATTATATATGTAAGAAATATTGCATTAAGTTACTACTTTTTACTGTCTATTGAAATAGCCCCGAAGGGTCCTTATCTAATCTCTTTATCTACCTAGTACTTAGGCCTAGGCAATATCCGGAGGCGAGGAGAGTGTCACGGGAAACATCTTTCTCACACCACACACGTGTGAACAGTAAAAGCTGAGTTACAAGGACATGCTTTAGTAGACAACAACTCATATTCATAATAATGGGCGGTCACCTCTTATGTCTAATGCGAAATTTTTATGCAAGTAGAACTCTTGAGTCACTTGCGGATTGAAATAGGAATCATTCAGCTAATAACAATGTGCAACTGTCAATACTAATAACTAAATGATGTGGAATATTCCCAACTTCAACTTCACTAACTTTCAATCCTCATTATCTATGCTTGATTATGACCTTCAGCTTCCAAGATGAAAAGGCGATTTATTTTAAAAGCACTCTCCCTCTCACTGCTGACGCATAGTACTCGTAAACTGTTCATGGAACCTTACGTAGAAGGTACCAGGATTAAACAAGTCAATAGATCAAGAGGTTGTATTACATATAGAACAATGCTTCAAGCCGGTATACTTATACATATGAAGCTTTTACATAGTCGCGATCCATATATTTGTCATTACTACGTCCCTCGATCTCGGCAGCATTACGTCTGCTAGCTTACTGGAGAATCGCAGCGACATAAGAACTTCAACATGCAAGGGCAAGCAATGAGATGACGTGTAAAGACATTTCACAGGGAGAAACTCCCTGACTCACTTATTGAAAAAATCAATCTCTGTTCTATGTGATTTGTGTGCAGGAGACACGCGCTCGCGGAAGTCGAGTGGGACGTCCGCCTACCAATCGGCACTGTCCACGTTCGGGCTCGGGCACCAACGACGGTGGATTCACCGAGGCGAGCGAATACTCGGTGAGGGCGGACTCGATCGTGAATAGGTATATAGACTGTGACTGTGATTGTACGATAATAAAAAAGAGAGCACTATGACTCCATTTGTTCGTGTCAGAAACTGTGTGACTCGGCCGAGGGGTTCTCGTGCGACTTTGGTGTCGCAAAACGCTGAAAACATATATATCTTCCTCACCACACCCGACTAAAATCGAGGGGTTGACCATCCTGCCATCTAAGTTACCAACTTTCACCCAAACCATCGCCGCAACCATGTCTCGCCTTACCAGACTCGCTACAATCTCCCTCCTAGCCCTGGCAGCGATCGCCACGTCCCCAGACCTAACCGCAACGGAAGACACCCCCAGAACACCACTATCCCGTCGCGACGACGAGATGACCGCAGGCTCCTCCTGCGCCGGCTCGGAGGGCCAATGGAACTGCATGACGAGCAGCTTCCAGCGCTGCGGCTCGGGGCAGTGGAGCGACGTGCAGCAGTGCGCGCTCGGCACTAAATGCACGCCAAGCGGGCTCACGTACGAGTTCCACGTCGACTACGCGGACGGATATCTCGGTGCTGCCCCGCCGTCGACGTCTGGCGCTGTGCCGACTGCTGGTGGGGATCCGCTGGGGTTGGTCAATTGGTGGTTACTGAGCGGACTGGGGGTGCTGGTAGTAAGAGCGGGCCGAGCGTAATGCTAATGGATGAAGATTGCCCTCATGCATGAGTGGTGCTTGGGATTTGTGCATTACTTGGAACGGGTCGGCGTCTGGATGGTCGGGTTAGGGAGAATGGTGTTGTGGTTGGAGATGGACGCTCATCCTGACGGGCGGAAAGCGGGCTTCATTTTCGGTGTTGCGGCAGCGAACACTTTTACTATAATCGACTGGTGACGAGGTATATTCACGGGGGATCTAGATGAGGGGAAGAACTGAGACAGACAGCTTTCATTCGGGATTTTGGCACCTCGCGGATTTTAACGAGGATGGGGAGCTCACGGGATAGGCATACGAGCGAAATACCTGCCATTTTGTACGGATCTAAGTACGAAAGACGCATGGCGATGAGATATTGCGAGCTCGGGTGGAAAGAGAGCGGCGGATGTCATTCTGCGCCACGTTATAACTCATGATGGGTGTGTATTTCAGGATTGACGTCTCCAAGAAAGCAAGATCAATACTGAAACCTAAGCTAATTGCGTAGCACGACGTCGTTTCTTTCATCATATACCATAGATATCTACATCTAACCCGCGATCCACCACACCGAGTATGCTTCGTCCGACTCATTCCCGATCCTCCTATCCAATCCGAAAATAACATCATTGCGATTACTCCATGCGCCTTACTGTGTATACCTAGTTGAAGTGACAATCCCATGCATTCCAAGAGACAAAGGAAAGGGACTTTGGACAAAAGGGAACCTGTGTGTACTGCTATCAAACACCACCCTTGATTATATTTCACTCTCGAGCTCGAACGAAACTGTTAACTATCGCATCACGTGGCAGTGCCTGGCCTAGGCTGCTCGTCCTCACGGAAACCGAGACGAGAGAGGGGTCTAGACGGCGGCGTCGACGGGCCCGCGAGCGCCTGCCTCAGTCCCACGCCATAGAACCGTTGATCGTGGAAACTGCCGAGGTACCCTGCGCTGCCGAACGATTTGCTATGCTGATGCTGGGGCGGTGGGAGATCCGGACGTGTCGGTGGGGGCAAATCTACTGCCGCGCCATCGCTACTATCGTCTGATGGGCTTGGGCTCGCTGAGTCCTGATGCTCTTGCTGTTCGCTGATGGCCTCACTCTTCTCTGCGGGTGGAGGGATTTCCTCGGTTGTTTCTCTCTCTTCGGGGGGAGTGATGGTGAGCGGCGATGAGAAGTTGAAGTCTGGCTTCGATTGCGAGAAGCCCTCTATTTCTGCCTTTGCTTCTGAAGTTGGGCTCGGATGGTCTTCGATTTCTGCCGCTGTGTCCTGCTCTGGCATGGGCTCCTCAGGCTCCGCACCATTCATGAGCTTCTCACTGGAAGAGGCGTGAGTTTTAGCTCCCGACTGCGAGGAATCGTCTGACTCTGAAGAAGAGGCGTCCTCGCTGCTTAAGTCATTTAAGCTTTGCTCTTTGCGCGTAGGCTGAGTTTTGCTTTGAGCAAAAGAAACAGGACTATTCTGGGAAACTAGCCGCGGCGCTGGTGACGATGCTGCCCGATGCATGAAGAATTTCCTCGGATAAGTATCTACTTCCCTACCACCATCGCTTTCGCCGCCTTCTACTCCAGGAGTATATTGTCGGACGATATCGACCTCGTTGTTCAACATGGTTTCATGAAGTTTCGGAGTCATGATGGTGCTACTGTGTATGGATGGGCTAACACCACCGAACTCCAAGTCTGGGGTCCGCGGTCTCGTTGAGACTGTCGACCCTTCCGTGGCATACCTCCTTCTTCCGCCATTGCGAGATTCTGTCAAAGAGGTGCTGGTGGATTCTTGCCCCGTATTGGATGTGCTAGACTCTGACGTTGTTTGTGCGGTGGATGTGCTGGACTGTTCATGAGAGGTTGACACGTCGAAGGATGTCACCGTCGCACCATCTCTACTGAGCTCGTTATTGCCGGTAGTTGATCTACGCGAACTAGTCGTGGCGAGTTCACGAGGAGCCCGTCCACCTGGCACGAGGGGGAATAATCGTGCTCCTGTGACGGGATCTCGCGTTACCTTGGTCCATTGATGCTGAGGAGCGGATGAAGAGGTACTTGATAGGTCTGGTGTTTCCAAGAGCTCGCTGCCTCTTGAGCCTAGTCTATCGCTTGATGAATTGTGTCCGTCGCTAACTGGCCTTTTCGAAGGTGCCGTGCCATCGCTCAGCCTTCTCGACGATATCAGGCCTGTGTTAAACGATGAATAATCTTGTGACGGAGCGGTAATAGCTATTTCCGGTTTCGCTGTTTCGACGTCCCGATTAGCGAGTGTGCACGTATCTCTACACACCATCTCGATATCACGCTCAATACGTTGTTTTAGCCGTTCTAAAACGTACGCTTTCGACTTTCCGGGCGATTTCTTCTTATTTCCTGGCTTTTCCATCGGTTCTCGTGCTACTAGGGTCTTGTGCAAGATGAAGTGTCCTCGCTTTCGTGCCGTCATTCGAACGGCAATCGCGTTGCCTCGTAAAACATCTGCCACTCCGGTCTGTAGCCGGTCTAAGAGCGACTCAACCGTTCGTCGGCAGAGGCATGTTTCGGGGCCGAGTGTGAATGCGAGCGGTTCTTCTATCGTCCAACCTCGGCCTCGAAGTTCAATGATATAGAATTCAAAATCGTTCATCCGGGAAACTGATTCGTCAGTGGCACGACAAACTTGCGTAATAGCCTCCTTGGCCTTTTCAACGAATTCAACGCAGTCCGTCGCACGATCCTTCCAGAATACAATGACATTGGCGCATGTAGTTCTTTCTAAATTGTCGAAAAGAGGACCGACATTGTTCTTGACTGCTACTAGCATTTCGATGCCATCACCATCCTGCTGTCGGCAGTGTCGGCATCCGCTGTGGCTGGCGCATGATTTTTGCAGTGCTTCAAACTCCCTCCTTTCCGATTGGAAGACACCGTCTACCGCATAACATGCGTCGAGAAACAGGTTTTCGGCGCTCGCGAGGGTGAGCGGTGATAATTGACGACTATTGATTTCTACGGTCTCATGCCACTGAGGCGGGGTACGGTGATGATCCTGACTCGTAAATGAGAAGCGAACCGTGTAACCCGGTATAGATTCAAAATCTTGCTCCCTTTCGATGAAGAAGGAACGGGGTATGCTAGTCAGCGGCTGCACTCGCCCTGGCCGATACTCGAAGGTCTTCTGTTCTTGCATTTCGTCTTCTCGTACGGGACTATCCTTCCAGACGAAGGCTTCGTCATGGTGTCTCAAAAAGAGTCCCACCATGTAATGCGTGGATAAAATAACTTCTCGGGCGGTTTCGGTCCCTAATGGTTGTCTTTGGTACGACCTCAGAGTCCGCGAAGCCCATGCTTCAGTTCCGGTTCCGACCTCGTTTCTAAGCACTTGCAGCTGTATCTCATATCTCAGAGGCTTTGCCAGGCCGTCAGTACCGGTGCGATCTAGGGCGCTCGAGTCTGTTCTTGTGATAAGTTCTTTGGAACAATGATCAACACGACGAATTAACGCTTCGCATAGTTCTTCGGTAGGTTGAAGTAAGGAGGAGCCCTCATAATCCTGACTGTGGGCGTAATTCAATGGCTCGGCGAAGTTGACAGTGACCCGTATACTGAGACTGCGCACATGCGGAGAGGCCCGAAACAGTGACCGCGTCTCAGGCGCGGAGGGATCCTGGTTAGGCGGGGTGAGGCGCTGGGATGGCGAAGGCTGCGTCGATATGGCTCCCTCGCTTTTTGTTCCTCGTCGCTGTCGATAAATGTCCTTTTTGAGGCTTTTCATGTCGTGGACGAAGCTCTTGAATCTCGCCGGCAAGCCCCCTAGGCCGGTCTTACTTTTATGATTAGGTCCCTGGGCTGCCATTTCGTCTAAGAACTGGTCCCTGATTGGTTCTTAGGGAGCAAAAGCACCGATCACCGATGCGACAAGTGAGATCGGAACCCAGTAAATTGGGATGAAGGAAAAATAAAAAAGACCAGACGAATGGTCCGTTTTGTCGTTGCTCCCTCAACAAAGCAAGGGAGGAAAAAAAAAAAAATATACGCTAGAGAAGAAGCAAGAGTAAATAGAAGGCACACGAACACTGTCTTGAATTTCGCGCTTGGAGGGGTAAGAATGCGCATAGCATGCCTCTTATGTGGGACTGACTATTGTTCCTTTTTCTTCTTCAAGGACTTGCGACGGATAGTCAGTCCACATTGTGACCTGACACAAACACGCCAGCACTTCCTTTCATAAGAGATGACTGCCGTAGGGCAGCACAGTCTACGCTAAGGGTAGCTATCTAGCCGTCCAGCCGGACGGGATGGCATGGCTGGCTACACTCGGTATGCCGTTAGTTAGACCAGTAGACTGGATCACTCAGCTACCAAGTCTAGTGCTGTACCTACCGGCCACCAGCTATGCGGCCTATTCGAATGCGTGCCATCGCATCGGTTAGGCAGTGGCGGCGTGCGGGCGATCGGATGCCCATTCGGACCCTCTGGGCCAAGCTGGCACCAATGGTGAGCTGAGGTGGTGTGACGAAGAGCCTGGGTACTGCCTGGAATTCCTGTCTCACCCGTCCGGTACTGTATGGATCCAGCAATGGGATGTACCTACGTATGCATATTCTCACTAGTGGGTCTCCCAACGCGTCTTGCGAAGCGATGGTGTTAGGGATTGGGCTGCGAATTTACGTACTTGAGCGAGTTGGTGTCTTTTCATTCGACGAGGAGCTCGCGATTTCTAACACTCCAATTGTCTTGGGTTTAATAGGGCTGATTGGTTTATTCCACTGCCATGTGGCTGATCCCCAAGTGCTTAACCTAATCCAGACGGGATCCACCCGACTACCCTTGAAGCCATCCACCCCATTCTTGCCATCTGGATCAGCTACCCTTGAGATATCATCGCCAACGACCATAATACAGGAGATTGTCGATGTAAGCCAATGAAGATAATTTGGGTTGAAAAATGACAAATCGGGACGTATTTGTTGGAAGTATTGGGAGTCTGGTAAACCGGATGGCTGGTGATCTACTATCGTGACTGAACTGTCCGATTAATACGCATCACTCACTTGGATATACGACAACCGATCTGTCTACTAAAAATACAGTAAGTGCAGGTATTTGCGAGGGTCGTTTATGCACTCACATTACAAGTTACTAGGATCCTCTCTCTAGAGGTGCTGTCGAAAACTCCATGTAAGAATAAACAGGGAAAAGGAGCAGAAGAGAAGCAACAGGGAAAGGAAGAAATAGAAAAGTTAAAACATATCTTTATCTATCATATTATTCGCGACCACGTCGTCTACCGAAGTAACCATACAATTTCAGCCAACAAATGTGATTCTAGCACCATCTACCCCAACCCACGCAAGGTCTTATACGGAAGGGTGCCTGCAGGCTCCTGTCTACCGTGGGAGAAAGAACCGGAAGCAAACAACCAGATGCTGCAGAAACGATGGTGAGAAAGTTCTGCGGGAAGGGGAAGCGCTGTCTAGACACTGTCCGTCCGCCTACCTGTCCCTCGTTTGCAAGGCCGCTTTGCCCGAAAACTGGTGTATTTCAAGTTACCCGGCAGCCGAGTCGCTCTTTAGCAGGCAGCTTTAGCAACGGAAGCCTATCAGCCCACATCCGATAGGCCTCAGTTCTCTACGCAGCCTCTCTTCCGCTCCTGTCATAGTCCGCTCTCTGTCAAGATTCGCAATCCCGACGACGAATACCAAGAAATCACCAGCTATGGCCAAAAACAAGAACAAGAAGGCCCGCGCCGCCAAAGACGCTCAACCGAAGAAGAAAGCCGTTGTGGTAGAATGGGAGAAATACATGGGCCTTGGCGAGCTCGAGGACTGGCAACGATTGATGCGAGATCTCGGGTTCGAGGAGGAATTCCCCAG
Source organism: Nemania abortiva (assembly GCA_022578505.1). Taxonomy (NCBI): domain Eukaryota; kingdom Fungi; phylum Ascomycota; class Sordariomycetes; order Xylariales; family Xylariaceae; genus Nemania; species Nemania abortiva. Next base: position 369,924 of record MU392546.1, read on the forward strand.
CAAGTCGCAGTGTCGAAAAGTAAGTAAATCAAACGGACTCCTTTCCTTGCTACTCTTCACTTTCCGCGTTCCCCTCCCTCTTTCCGTTCCCGTTCCCGCTGCGATACGTACAAGCGAATAGAGAGAGACTGTGCTAACAGGGTCGGCCTCTTTTCCTAGGCGCTGAAGACCGTATGGGTGAACATCCCTGACTTCCTGGATGCGGTCAAGAAGGGCGATCCGATCCACCACTTCCCGAGCCAACGCGCGCTCGCCGAGTACACGAGAGAAGAGCACCGGGTCTACCCCAGGAAGAACATTCCTAAAGGTAGCCCGCTGAAGCAACTCCTCGCGCAGATCTTCCGCGGACATGGTGGTGGAAGAGGCCACGTGAATGAGGCAATTGTGCTAGGCATGAGCGGATTGGCGATTGCCTAACCTAGGTATGAAGATGTGAACAGATGGACTGGAACTCAATTGACTGGATTCGTATGGTCTTTGGGCATACTTGGGCATGGACATGATGTCTGGGAGTAATTGTCTGTATTGACGAGGAAGATTCTTAATAATCTGGTACGACTGGCATAATTCTAGCTCCTAATCTCCCATATTCTAATCTTGCCTGCGTCGTTTCCGACAGCTAGCATATCGCTCTCCGTCCTGAACGCGATCGCTTCTATCCTTCCCAGCGGCGTCTGCTCTGTTGGCCAGTTCCTGTAGACGGTGCAGCTAGGTAGGTGAACTAACTTTAGCGCATCCCTCTTATGTCGCGAGGCGAGTGCTAATAATTGTCCGTCTGGACTGAATGTGAGTAGCGTAACAGGTGTCGTGAGATTCATGACGGCACGGGTTGGCTCTGGCCGCGGTTTCAGCTTCAGCTCATCATCTTTCGAGGGCAGAATTAGAGTGTGGCGGTCGTAGATGTTCACCACGCCGGAATTAGAACCTAATGCTACCCATCGATCTTCGCCGAGCAGCGGGGGGCCGTGAGAGCCGCCGAGAGCTATGGCGGTGCCGCCGTTTGAACCCTCGTCGTTCCACACTGCTAGGAACCGTCTTGAAGCCATGCTGTATTCTCCGACCTGTCCTCCTTTGCCTAGGATCGTAAGACCGTTTCCTGTTCCCCACCAACAGAAGTCAGCAATGCCGCCGCGGCTGTCTAGCCTTGCGGCTGCAATCCACTGCATTGTGTGAACATTTAAGATATTGATAACACCGCCGCCCTTTCTCGTCGAGGCGATCATGCCTAGGTATCGGCCGCAAGGGCTTAGCCTAAAACGCTCCCATGTCTTCTGCTCGACCTGATGACCGTGTATTTTATTCGTCTTTTGTACAACCCCGCTTTCAATGTCCCAAGAATGTATGTATCTTCGACGACCGGCAATAAAAATCTTCTTTCCGTCAGGACTGAACTGGGCCCGACGAATAGGCACCTGCCTGACCTTGGTCGAGGTCATTAGCGGATTCGGTGTTGGGTACGCAGTTGGCGCAATATGATGCAGGTATAGAAGCGAGGATGTGCTAGAGGATAGGAGGGCTGGGTATTCGGGGTGGAAGGCTAGCGATGTAATGTCTTGATGCGCGTCGGGTATGTCGCGAGATCTTTGAATATCGAGGACCTCGGGGCGAAGTCTCTTTGCCCTTGTCGACACAGTGCCATTCATAGCATTAGCATCGCGAAGGAGCCTGTCCAGAGGCAACGCGTCAGTGTTGAAGTCATCGCCTTCCTCAGCTTCGTCCGACGCCCTCGACGAGTCGGAGGCGGCAGATGACCGCCTACGACGCTTCTTAGGCGGTTCTTCTGCGCGCCTGGCCCACTCGGGGTGAGGGTTGAGGCGTAAATATTGTTGTCGTAATCGCAAGGTGTACTCGGTTCCGTTGATTATATCGTCCGCCTCGGTCGTCCGTAGTTTTCGCAGCTGGGTTGCATTGGCTAGCGATACAGTGACCCGTTCGTCGTCACTATCCTCCCATGCAGGCGCATTGTGCGGATCAACCTGTGGTTTACTTGCGGCCGGCGCTATAACGAGCTGTTGATCATTCACTGGCGTTCGGCCCAAGTCGATGTCGAAAGCAAAGAAATCAGCGTCGTCTGCTTCTTCCAACCCCGTCCCCTCTTCATTGTCTATTATTCTTCCAAAAGCATCTGTTTTTCTCCCTTCTTCGTCTTCTTCAGACTCGTCTCTCAGGAGGTTTGCTCGAAATTTGGCAGCATCTCCGAGGACGAATCGTTCAAGATCTTCCTCATCGGAATCCTTCTCGCGGGGCTGGCGTTTTCGTGGGCCTGGTTCTGACTCTTCGTCGCTGGAATCTTCGAAGTCTTCGTGATCTGATGCGGAGCTCAAATCGCTGTCCTTCGACAAATCGGGGCGCCTGGAAGCCATTGTGTGCTTATACAATTGTCCGTACAAGCAGAGGGCTCAGTTCGAATGCTTTTTAATCGCGACAACTTTTTTCTTATCGAGCTGCCCTACATAGATCCTTGTCGTACCTAGATTAGGTACGTAGGTACTTGGGGGTGGGGAAGACCTTGTTAAAACCCGAAACTCGGTATTTGAAGTTCAATAATGCTATATCGTTTTATTAGCTACGAATGCATTTACTAGGTACTAGCCTGTTCGACGGGCAACAAAGGTCAGTAAATACCTACCTAGTCAGAGCTATAACAATGGATATCCTGATGATGTAATTTTCCATTTAACAATATTTACACGAAGAAGGAGTGAAAATGAGGTACAAATATTTGTCTATGACGCGCGTCTATGGTAGAGACGACGCAGCGAGCAGCTCGTTCTCGAGGGAACCCAACTTGTCGCTAACAGACTCGGGACTGCGCAGCGTCAGCACCGCAGCTTTCTGGGCTACATCGACTAAATTTTGAATCTGGCCTCCTTGAGCTAAGCCTGCAACAAGTGTACCCAAGAAAGTGTCGCCAATTCCGTTTACTGATGCGACATCTGTCACCTGTTCGACGGGCGGGAACATTCTCATGTACACGCCTCCGACATCTGTGTGGTCGTTGATACACCGCGAGAGGATGAACGGCTTGTGTGCGGCATCGTAGAGACGTGGGTCGTCTTTTCTCAGTATAGTCGTCAGTAAAGCTCCTTCGCTTCCTAGCTTCGTTATAATCGTTGGGATAAAGGGTAGGAGTTGGATCGCCTGTTGTGGGATGCCTGCGTCGGTCATAGCAGCAGAGGTAATATTCACGAAGCGATCCCTGGCTCCTCTCATGCCGAAAGCATCAATAACGGACCACCATCGTGAATCGGCAAAATACTCATTGTCCTGAGCAGCGGCGTGCATTGCTGCCAGCTCATATTGGTTTGGCGTTGTAAGATCGATTGTGGCGTGAGGGAAGACGCCTAAGCTTTCGAGTCCTCGTTCGGCATAGAATAGTCGCGCTGACTTGGCTTTGGAGACCGGTTCGAAAGCTACCTTTGCCTCGTTACGTTTACCTGCCTGCATCCACGATCGGATGTCATGGTCCTTCCAGTTCGCGTCAACAACGAGCCACTTGGGTTTTGAGGACTTGATGGTAGTGGCCCATAAAGGCGTGAAGGACTGGTTAGTGAAGATGTCCATGTCTGCCATGGCAAGTACGAGGTGCTTATTCGCATCGTTTACCGATACGTATTGTGCAGTGCGGCTGCCTGGATGGTCATCGTGACTTAACTGTTGGATGCATGAGGTATCCATTCCGCAAGACTCTAGCGACGCCAAAACAGTTGAACCGGCACTACGATGGTAAGTTGGTGAACAGCCCTTATCGTAGCGAGGGTACTTACAAATCACGACCAACCATGCTGCAAAGTCGCACTTTCGTATGCTTATTCACTCTATGAGCTGCAAGCGCTACGTTACGTCCGACTCCCCCTATTGATTGACTTATATGTGATGGGTTTGATGTATGGAGTTGCGGAATCGGATCTTCAAGCGAAATTACACCAGTGTAATCGCAGTTTAGGTCTACAGCAACAGACCCGGCAACGAGAATGTCTGCTCGGGATGTCCCCTATGATAGTCAGTCTACGCATTGGTTGTGAAGGCCATGTCTCTTCAAGATTTACGCAGCGATTGTAGATGTTATGCAGATTCAACAAAAGGTTCCATACCTCTGTCGTTGTTGTCACTTTCTCAATTGGAGCAGCTACATTGCTAGATGTCTCTACACCGGTCCATTGCCTCATCCTGCTCCGCATTCGTTAGATCAGTGCGGGTAAGAGATAAAAAGAGCTCGTGGCTCACGGTGTATTGAGTGCCGAGGAGCCCTCAGAGACGAGCCTAGACACTGCCATGGCTACCTTTGCAGCTCGCTCCACGTTTGACTGCACCAAAGCCTTATTTGCTGGTACGCTTCTCTCATTGGTGAGTTCCCGGATCTTCGTCAGAATGAAGGGGGTGTTTGCGCTGCCATGAACCCCCTTTCCGTCTGCCTCACGTACCGCTTGCTCAATGACTGTAGCCATCTCCTCGCTAGGTATGGCGTATTTCTCCGGGATGGGATTAGCGAACAGAAGACCCGTTTCGATGTTCAGTCTCTCCTGTGCTAAAAGTATGGCGGCAGCGTGTTCTTCGTCTTGGACAACAAAAGGGCTCTTGACACCACTTTCCCTAGCCCAAAACGCGGGGAAATCAACATCTCCCTTTCGCCCATCCGCGAAGGTTGAAACAAGAGCACCTTGGGTCTCCAAGTATTCCAGGGTTCTGGGAATATCCAAAAAACCTTTGGCGCCGCTAGATATGACCGCCATTCTTGTCCTTCCAAGTTCAGTCAGGTCAGCGCTGATATCGAAAGAGACATGGCCACCGCGATGGACTCCGCCGAGGCCGCCAGTACCGAAGACTCGGATCCCAGCAAGCCTTGCTAGGACCATAGTCCCTGCGATTGTCGTGCCGGCATGAATCTTTTTGCCTGTTATACCCTGGATAGAGAGTCAGTGGCTAATGCCCAATTAGAAGGTCTCCTATTGTTCAGGGCCTGGATTTACCGTTCCAACAGCGAAAGCAATGTCACGGCGGGATGCCTTTCTCGGGGAGCCTTCAACCATCTGAGTAACTTCGTCGGGAGTGAGTCCGACGGTGGGCACGCCACCCAGGATACCTACGACAGCAGGCACAGCTCCACTTCTTCGGACAATGCCTTCGAGATCGAGGTCATTGCCGAGGGCTCCGTGAGTGTAGATAGTTGTTTCAAGGGCGACCACAGGCTTATTCGTGGCCAAGGCCTCTGTCACCTCTTCGGATACCCTCAGGATTTCCTTCAAACCAGCCACACTTCCGGAAGAATAGTTTCGGAATGCCCTTCCAGAAATTGAGAGTGAGGGGTTGTTTAGCACTTGACGTGTTCTACACGTGGCGAGGGTCCGACAGTGGCCAGTCCACCGCCCGATGTGCGGGTATGATCTGCGAAAGACCTGCATAGCTATCCAATAATTCTTGCTCAATGGCGAAGTCTGAGATTTATGTATGTCTCATGGAACGTGGTGGCTATGAATAGCGCGAGAGCAACTGTCCTGATATAGCCGTCAGCAGCGATGCCCAGCCCACGATCTCCGCTGTCGCGAATTTGATCCACCCCCCGCTGATATGATAATCCGTTGCAGGAAGCAATAGAACGGCCACAGGGAATTGCGGTGAACTAGCCAAGGATCGTATGTAGAGCTGAGATAGGCAATACGCCGTCACTAATGACCGGACACTGACCGGAGTTGTGACGCTGACTTGAATCACCGTAAAATCCGGGGGCGGAAACCTCCGAAGCCCTATAGCATAGGCCACCTATCTAACCCGCCGGGGGCCTAGTAGCCAGGTATATGGAACCCTCATCACCCCTGTCCCACTTAGCTAATTTAGAGTATTCCCGGCTGTCAGTAGGGATCGTCACTGTCAAACACTGTAGAAACCAGGCGAGCCCCAAACCTCACCAGTGCCGTGATCATCTTCACCAACCCGTCTTTTCACTCGAGTTTAGGTTGTGCACATGACATGCGTTCATGATATAATTTCTCTGTATTCGGGCGTTTATTTTGTGCATTTCTTGTGCAGAAATGCCATCATCGCGGCTTTGTGATTGAATAAACTGAGAAGCCGTGTTGTATCACGGCGCAGTTCCGGAAATACAGGGCCGATCACCCATTAGAATGCGCTCTCGAGCATAATCACTGGCAGAACCCCCGGTTTATACTGAAACACCACTTACCTCTTCAGATATGGACAGGGTCTGGAAGCTATTATAGGGGCCTAGCCGAAGTCCCGATCTCATCCAGGTATTTCAAGGAAGACATCATAGGCACCGCCTCTGTGACGTAAAATGTCCATATTTTCTCAATTCCATATGATTCAGATTTCTACAGTTTTTAAGCAGTCGCGCGCGACAATACCGGCTCGATGGCGTCTCTCCGCGGTGCCAGCGCATTGCTTGCACTCTTAGTCGCATCAACCTTGGCAGCTGATTTCGTCACTTTCAATGGTCAAATCTTTACCCCGGGTTTCGCAATCTTAGATGCGCCTCAACCGGGAACACCTCTAGGCGGAGGTGCGTAAATCAAAGATGAGAGATAGAATCGAGAGTCCTATGTTAATGTCTTGAACTTTGTAGATACTATCGAGGTCGCCCTAGATGTGTCGGCTGATGGCAAGCTGAACTTGCCCCCTTACAATCCGGACAGTCCCAGTCTAATCCACAACATTACCATCTTTCTCTACAGTTATGACACCGGGAGGAACTTTACTATCACGAATGGGACGGCGACGGCAAACAATGAAACTCTGGGGGACATTATGCTTTCTGAGCCGGGCAGCACCGTCAAACATGTGAAGTGGACTTGGCCCGACTGCCTCATAGGCGATGGCAAACCAGACGGGTCTAACAGCGATCGTGGGGACTACAATGTCAGTTGAACCGTGATACTTGATGCGCGCGCAAGCCTACAGTAGGGCGAGTATTGACAACCTTGACTAGATTTCCATTCGCCAGAATTTTCGCCTGAACAATAATGACCATTATACCATCTTCGACGTCCCCATCTCAGTCACCAACAGTATCCAATTCGTCGGCAACAACCCGGCATGCGACTCAGTTAATAACCCGCTACTCACTCCAGAGGAGATTAATGCTACGGCGGCAAACAGCGTCGGTATTCTATTCGCGCCCGGCGATGCTACACGCATTCAGCAGACAACAGATAGCGGTGTTGCTCGGCTGACGGCGTTTGAATGGAGATCTGCTGCCATTGGATTGCTGGCTCTTGGAGGACTTCGTTTGTTTGCTTTCTGATACCCCGAATTTATGTAATGGCTTCTTGCGGCGGCAGATGGGAAGTGATCCGAGTGTAATATAGAATATATATCCTGGGAACGCGTCGTGTTGCACAGATTGCTCAGAAAAGATTGTATCTGATATTCTCTTGCCTCTTGCTTCTAGTGTTTCTAGTCTAACAAAAATTAGCCACACTATATAAGTAATTTAGTTATACTACTATAACTTAGTAAGTATCTACAATCTAGTGTCAATAGGTACAAGCCTGTCTCGTCACATGTTGACCGCTAAGGGCCGCAGGTAGCGACTGGGGAAATATACTTCACTTTTGAAATAGAGACCGCCTAATACATTATTAGTATTTCTGAAATAATTGGGTTATCGGGGTTAATGCCGTCTATAGTGTATCCAGTGGTCGTTGGTGTCTTCCGTACGTTGAAAATGTCCTCTAGATTCGCCATCTGGAAGCTTTGGGACATCCTTAAAAGTTGTTTCCTCCCTCCCCTCCCTTTTTTTGTTAAAATCTCGAAACTTCCAAACTAGCGGCGAAGTTGCTTTTCCTCCCGATACTATCTAAGTTATATCAAGTTATTCAGTATTCAAACACCAGCTTACGAGTTCAAGCTTACTCTCAAGACGCATTCAGTTTCTGAGGGAATACATGGGTATGTTGAATATTAGTGATTTACAGCTTGATCTCAAGGGACCTACCATGGCTCATTTCTCCAAGTGGGCGATGTGACTATTTTATAGCTAAAAGGGTGCAGGATGGAAGGGAGGGTTGTTTTGGTTATGCCAGGCCAACTTATCAAGGATGCCTCAGCATCCTTCAACGGTACAACCTAGGTTAGTGACTGTGCTGTCACTTACTACGATGTTACGAGAATCGCGTGTGGTTATGATTGGAAGTCCGTCCAGAAAAGGACGAGGGATTGGATCGGATTTGATCATGTATCGTCAGCCGCCAAGGCAGAATATTTTACTGAAAATGTAATTGAGGACTAATGGAGCCTGAAAGTTAAAGGGGATAGGCTCGTTATATGATAACGGTACCAATCTCCCTGTAACTCTATAGTGTATGGCCCGGCAGGGTGTAGTTTACTGGCGTGATAGACGACTCATACCTACAGGTTAAATTAAACAAAGGCTGCTTCTTTTCTACAGTTCTTGTAATTCCATTCTGAGATGTAGGCATATAATACGAATTGAGGAGGTTGGTAGGTAAATGGGAGGGGTTTCTGATGTTGGAGTCATTATGTAACCTTACAGGTAGAAAGCAGTTGGAGATGGTGCGGGTACCTATGCAACTTACGCCTCCCCCTAGCTACATCCCGGTTCAGTTGCAACCGGCCTGCAAATCCGTTCAATACCCCGAATGGTTCACAGCAATGCGGCCATAAATCCTACCACAGCATCACGCTAGGAAAGAGAGAAAACCTCAAGACGCCTGACCGTCTTCTCCGGCCGACGACACTGACTGCTACCCATTTGCACCCCAGGGCTTTTCCCCTGGGATTTGGAGAAAATGCAAGATTCATTGGGGAGTGTAGATTTCCAAACTAAGCGGTCTGCAGGATGCGAGGCGATGTAATGGGATGTCGTAATATGCCGAGGTAGCATAATAATCGTACATCGAGATGCCGTAATGCATTAGCGCGCCCTCCAGGGCTATTTCACCTTTTGGGGAGACGAAAGGTAGGCGGTCGGTTCTTTTGTTCAAGAGAAAAATCGTCGTTTTGTTTGCCACTGTTGTATGCTTGGGTTCTCATCACGGTCCAACACCCCTCGCTGTTAGATGCAAGCCGCCCATCAATAACGTATATCAGCTTGTGAGAGGCCTTTCTATTAGGATCACTTCATAATGTAGGTAGCGTTCAGTACATATAGGCATATTAATTATACCAAATGTAGCCTAAGTTTCAATCTTGTTATAGAAGTTCTAATAATTATTCGGTTTAATAGTACTAAGCCCTATGTAAGGTACCTACTTGATAACTCGTGCAGCTCATGATCAGCGCTAGGTATGGTAAGCCGCCTAGCTGAATGTGCCTGAACTTAACGCTGCCCTACCAAGCAATTACCGGCGGCGATGCATTGTCAACCTTCAAAACTTCATAGGATTGGATATGGGGTATTACCGGATTCGGCAGGAGATCGCTTCTGCGATTGGAAATGAAGGCTGACCAAATTTTGACTCTTAATTGGTCTTCCTATCGTCATCATTATACCATATGCATACTTACCTATTACGAGATACATGTTGGCGGTATGATGATTATTCGGGGCGTATAGCGCTGAGCAGGTGGTATAGACCCGTAGATCTATACAAGGTACCGAGCTGGACAATGTTACACCACATCTTGCTCCTTTAGGATTGTTGTCAGCTCTTTCTGATGAACCGACTACTTCATCGTTGTACCTGAGAATGCTATTCGTCCTGTCACCCCTCCAGTCGACACACGTAGAGTTCCTCCAGCTCGCATGTGCAGGATCATGTGAAGTTCAAGACCAAATCACAGTACTTACCAATAGCAAGGTGAAGAGTAGTGAACCGAGATGATCTTCTAATGTTGCCGCTTGCACTACTGAGTCGTCCACGGACGTCATGAATGGGTTGCATGTTACCCTATCCCGCCTACACAGGTAGATGTGCCGTAACCTCTACAGGAGATTTGCCTACCCACCTAGACGGCCAGCTCTATTTACTAAGTCCTCGTAGTCTATTACTCAGTCTCGTGAGAAAAGCCAGCTGAGAACCTTCTAGTCCCGAGTCGGCAAAGAAAAGAAGAAAGCAGATGGCCACATTGCATTGGATCAGGGTTTAGAATGAAGAGGCTCGGACAAGCAGCCGTACAAGACACTAGTGTTGGGCTTATGGTATAGGTTGCCCCAATGCAGACACTGAGGCTCTTGGCGGGTCTGTTGGTATATGCAGAGTAATTATGTAATAATTTCCTCGGGCCTCTACTCGTTATTAAAAGGCCTGCGAATTTAAACGATGTCTGTAGATGGCTTGTCGTTAGCCTGATTTGGAAGCAAGGTCATATGCGGCTACTCTCGCCTGCAGTTATCATTACACCGCCCTGGTCAAATGTTTAGTTTATTAATACACCATATTTTAATGTTAAAATAGTCGTGAGAGTTCTATCGGCCGGAGCAATTCGTTAACCCACGAGCTCACGGATAGGGTGTGACTGGTATATTGCCGCCTTATTCTTCAGAATGATGGTGCACAAATTAAATTCGATACCGAATTTAGTATGCCTGTCCTAGCTATTACAAATCAAACCAACGAGGAACACCCAACTCTTATTACACGATGCGGGTGCACATGAAGAGCTTCCGGTTGGTTAGCGCTTTTGTTGACGTTGTTGATCCCTAATGCAATATTGGAAAGAGATATACCACCACTATTAGGAGAAAGAGCGATTTGCGAGGTGATATTAACACGCTCATTACTCATATGTGCTCAACCATGTCGGCGACCTCGACATGAGCTATAGACGTTATGACTCGATGCGGATCTATTGGCGGTTCCAACGCAAGCTCGACTTAGGTCAACCATTCATAACACCTCGAATCTAGGAGGCCTGGACACTAAGCTTCGAGCGGGACACATCTTGGCAACTACATGGGCTCTCTAACAACAAGGTCAACTTCATCATCTACCCAATTGTTTAGATGGGTTAGCGTTTATGAGGCTGGGAGTGAATACAATCTTATACCCCTATTCAAGCTGCGCTGTGAAGTACCGGCGCTAGGCAGGCCACCATATAGAGAGATTTTCCACGTAAGGAGCTCCATATTATCTGTTACTTTGTGCGAAGGACTAAAGTTCAGCGTGGCAAATGAACCTGGAGATGTGCACTTTTACTGGACCTGAGTTGCATATATAAACCGGAGTGAATCCATCTAGGGTGCCAGATTTATTCTCTTCATCATCAACGGCCCTCAGACATACTTCAGCAGCTTCTACAACTTCATACCCACCTCTTGACAACCCAGTCATACTAATAACCCTCTGCTTAATCATCAACATGCTTTTCTCCAAGTTCTTCGCCGGAATCGCCATGGCCTCTACGGCTATGGCGGCCGCCACTCCTCAGCAGATCGCCGACGCTATCACGAGCATCACTCAGAAGTCTCAGGCACTTCAGCCGACCGCCCAGAGCGTCACGATCCTTAATGCTCCTCTGATCACCATCGGCCAAGGCCCATTCCCGCCGCTTATTGCCGGGTTTGCTGATATCGTGAGCACCGCGAATGTACTGATCGCCCAGCTCCCTGGTACAGCCCCCATCCAGAAACGGGGCGAGCAAGAGCACGCCCGGGGCCTCAGCCCAAGAGGCCCGGATGCCGATCTGGTCTTCAGTGCTTTCCGTGAAGTAAGTGTGATGGACCGCTTCATCCTTACGGTTCCATATATTAGTTTGGACACAAGTCTTTCGATTCCATGCTAATATGGTGATTCCTTTTCTAGTTCGTCCGTGTCCACCAAGCCCTCCTCAATATCTTGATTGGCAAAGCCGGTATCCTTACCACAATTCCGGTCATCGGGCAACCTGTCGCCACCGCTCTCCGCGGAGTTGAAGGTGTAGTTGACGTGAGTAGAACCAAAGCATCGAAGCTACAAAGGGGCGAGAGGACTGACATGAAAATAGACCATTGCTATCGACATCATCAACCTACTCCAGACCCACTCGAATGATGTCGCTTCTGACGCCAACTCTCTTGGCGCCACCCTCGACCTTGCTATTCAGAGTTACGATTCTCTCAGCCTCTAAGTGTCGGTGTACTGCCGGTGCCTCCTTGAACTAGTATGGGGTTACGACGCGATGAGATCTGAAGGAAGTTACTTTTTTCGATTCTTCGTACTCATTCAACATGAGTACTTTTATTGGGTAGTGGACGGGGGGCTTTCAAGTATATACTTTAACGATGAGATGATTGTGGGCATAAAAATCCTAGGGTAGTACTCAAATACAATGAATTGCCCTAGCATCGCTTCTGCGTACACTTGGGCCGCATTCATCTATTCTCTAATCAACATTAGCTTGACCTAGCTCACTAACATACCGACAGCCTCTACCCAAAAGTAGGCGGCATGTGCACAGCCGGCATGCTTCGTGACACCAGAAATCATCATAGACGTCACGGCCGTGGTCAAGTTGTTAAAACCGCCCAACAGCATACCGTAAATATCATCTTTTCCTTTTCCTAAGTGGTTGTTGCCGACGCTCCAACAATGCCCTAACTTTAGTCTTCACCTCATCTTCGGCTACTGCTTCATCAAACATGACCATATCCTCCAACTTCTTCCCTTCGAGATCGTCTTCTTCCAGAGAGTCTAGGAGACAATGTGGTTCTGTTTGAGATGTGCCAAAATCGACGAGGTACCCGCCCCTGAAATTATCACCCCTAATATCGCCATTGTACACCCGAATCTCGTTTAGCCGCCTCACCTTACGTAAAGCCAGTCGTACGTTTTTGGAATTAAGCCCAGACGGTCGGGGCTCAAAGTCCTTGACGATAGCGCGGACTAGAGTGGTATCTAAATGAGGCGGGCGGAGCTCTTCGCTAAGGCTCCTGGAACCTAAGTTGACGCCGTCCCTCTTAAGCCGCATCTCGTCTCTCTTGGTAAGGAAGAGATAGCCGTGGCATGGAACAGCAAGCTTCTCCCTGATCCCTTTTGTAGCCCGAGCTTCTTTAATGCGACCATATGCGCGGCACTCGGCAAAGAACGGATCGGTGTAGAATATTATCTCATTCGACGGGACCGAGCCCTGCGCTTCGCCTTCCCAGTAGTAACGAATGGTGGCAGGATCGAAGAATTTGAACTAAAAATCAAATGGTTATACAGCGCACGTGCTGGAATGATCACGATTCACTCACGATTTTCAGTGCGTAAATTTTTGATTCGATTTCGACTTTATAGACACACCCTTGCGTCGACGACTCGCCGTCTTGATCGGTATCGATTCTCTCGATCCACTTAATTTGCGGATTTGAGGGTTGAAATGCCGCTAAATTCGGACCAGGGCACGGAGGAAGGGCCGGAAGCTGGATGGCTGCTTGAGGCCCGGCCATTCCTTTCGGCATCCTGATCGGCCTAGAGGTTGTTCGTATTTGATTTATTTGAGCGCTATATTATGCAGCCTCCAGAGTGCTCGATGTAGGCGATGAATTATATTAGACGACTCACTGTCACACTTCATTTTGTTGCCTATCCCTTGAATGCCTTTTCGGCAACAGTACGCCAATAGAACCAATTAGATACGAGATACTTGAGCTACTTCACTTTTCCCCCGGACCTCACCGACCTATCATATCTATGATATTGTAGCATTCAGAGCGCGCTTATACAATCTGATTGATTAAGGCAGAGGGTTCAAGGTGTCGTACAGAATAAAAGGTATTCAAAGGGATACGGCAGTATACACTACCCGGAGGGGGGGGGGGTTAGTTATTAGAAACGGTCACAAAGTAGAAAAATAATCACCGAACGTAGACGGTCGCAAATATATGATGTTCAGGAGAGAATCATACGGCTGAGACCGTCTTCGAAGTTAGTGACAGTCACTGTGATCGTCTCCCATACCCCCCCTTTCGCGGTAGTGTAGCGAAGGGGTCTAGGAAGGGTGGGGCCCCCTTGGGCCCACTATGGCTAAGCCCACAGATACTTAGGTACTTATTTATAAGCCACACGTTTTGTGGCTTGTCTACGTGGCTGGAATATCTACACCGTCTCAGCATCAAAAGACATAAGTGCATATCATGATTCTAAGATTACTATTATCAGCTCCATGAATATATAACGTAAGGTGTTCGATTTTTAAGGTATTATTGTATAACCTACTATTACTAGGGTTGTTTGAAGCTTCCTACTATTCTAAGAGTACCATTTTCTGCTTGTTAATAGACGGTTTGTCTACGCAATCGTATACAGGTTCCCAGCTCCTGATGTCATGAGAGTATTGTTTTTCGTTCTTTTGTTAGCAACCTTGTTGCCCTTAATGTTTCTCTTCGAGGCGATCTATAGCATATAGCCCGTTTGTTGCCGTTGTTTTTTTTGAAACGCATAAACATGTTTCGTGATGACTGGTAGGTTCCTATTCGGCCCATGGACGATCAAAGTGTTCTCTGGGCATAAGATAAATCTTTTATAACGATCAGCAACTCCTAATAATATTGGTCTTGTTCAAGCGGCCAGTGATCCCCGTGTCAAACCTCAATACCTTGGACACGTGACCCATTGTCATGCTGCCAACTGGTCTCAATTAGGTATTCCGTCTTAGGCATTTGAGAGAATGACTTGGGAGCTCTCATCGTGCTTTGTGTGGCTTAAAGTGTAATCTCTGTGGATCTCCTTAACCGGAATTATTTGCACTTAAACCGGGTTGAAGTAGGCGAGATATTCAGAGCGCAGACTAGAAACTACAGGCCCTGTATTTAATGTCGTGCTTCATATTGGCCAAGATCGGCATCCGAGGGATCAAGACTCAGTCAATAGTACTGACGCCGACAGAGATCGCGAGGATGATCTGTTGTAAACGCAAAATGCGTGTATATAGAACTCCGGAACTCCGGCATAACACCTCCGATGGCAATTGGTGCCTGATTATTTCTCTGCGTAATTACCTCTCTGGCTGTGTTCGTGATTTCATTATGAGCTTTGGGAATTGAACTCGTATTATCTCTGCAATTTATCTTCTTTAAGAGTAGTACCATCTTCTTTCTGTACTCTCCTCTGTGCTTAAGGAGACCCTCAATTAGACGCGATATCGTCTACTTCAACATTCAAAATTTACGGCTTTAGCATGCTACCATGCGCCTTCTGGCTTCTGTTCATCAGGGTACGTGATAGATTCCTAGCAACCTCTTCCCTGAACCATTCATCTATGTTGCTGCCCCATTATCATTACCCCACTCGTTCTATTGTCTATTGTCTATTATTTATTGCCTATTGCTGATTTCCTATTGTTGCCATGTCTCTATTGTTGTCATATCTCTATTGTTGTCATATCTCTATTGTTGCCAGGTGATAACAATACTGGGCCCGCGTGGAGGTGCTGATATCTAGAGTATAAATAGGTCTTCTTCCCACCTCTCCCCTTCCTACTCTTCCTTCCCTTCTACACCTTATTTCCTGGGATCTATTCCTTAGTTTCAGTCAACCACAAGCATATCGTGCAGTCTACCGCCAGTGTTGACACTCAGGAGATCTCTCACAAGTGAACATCATCCACATCCCTGTGGGATACGCGTCGCCTTCCGCGAGGTCAGATCTGACGTCTCGGTACGTGATACTCTCTTCCTAGCCCTCTTCACTCTTAAGATTCGCCGAGATTCTACCATTTTCCCATAGAGAAGATTTCCCGTGGCCTAGCGCCGTGATCACGTATCACGTGGCCTACAGTCTTCTGTTCCGTTCTTCACAGAGCCCTTTCAGCCATCCCTCTCTTCTCAGCCACTTCAGTCTCAAGCAATCTATTCCCAAACAACTTCTTTTTACTGACCAACTGTGATCGTAGAGTAACGAGACCGAATCTACATTCACTACATTTGGCCTTCACTAGCTAGTCTTCGCTTATACGAAGACAGCACCAAGAAAAAAAAACAAGAAAAAAAACACACTACCTCCCGTGATCTCACTAGATCACTACCCACACACACACATACGAAGAACAACTCGAGGTAGGTCAACATCCTTTCAAAGCAATCTTGCGCATATATTATCAGTCAGCTGACGAGCCGATAGTTCTCGTATATCAAGTCACTATGCCTTTCGCTATGGAGCAGCCTATAAACACTGCCACCGGGGTCATCGTTGAGACCAACAATTTCCACCAGGTCATTCAACATTTTAATGACGCCGGCGAACTTACAAATATGAATACGCGATTCAGCATTGACTGCCAAATTTGCATGTGTAAAAATCTGGCACTTACGAACACGTTAGTCGACGTGCCGACTAACGAGTTACACGAAAAGTACGCGGTTCTGCCGCGCTGCGGCCACGCGTTCGGGTTTCAATGCTTGGGGCAGGTACGTACTCAAATTCCCCTATTATTCTACCTGCAGCACCTGAGTGAAGATGTCACGAGCCCTATATGTATGGGTAGGCAACAGACGTTGTTGTTGTGCGAAGGTCTCCTAGAACATCTTCTTACGTACTACCTACTACATACATGAACAATCTCTTTGTCCCTAGACCGTATGGCAGAAGAGAAACTAACTAGGTGATATAGTGGATCAAAACCCAAAAGACTCAACATAACTTTAACTTGAAGTGCCCATCTTGCCGCTCCCCAATAGCGTGTGAAAAGAGGCATTCTGCTCCCCTCAAGTTGTACGGCCCTACACGGGGCTCTACGAGTGATTGCATGGAAAAACAACGCAAGGATATAGCGGCAATCCGCGCTACACTCCTGGATCCATCATGCACCCGCTGCCTTGAAGAGCAGCAGGAAGAAAATGCCCGACGGGCAGAAGTCGGAAGACCCGTACGCAATAATCAGACCCCACAACACATCGATGACCTACAAAGAACTGTGCAAGCCGTGGTTCGAGAAGGTAACTCAATGGAACGCCGCAATAACGAAGAATGGGAGAGTCTTGAATCCCTGATCTCCGATATGCACACTATGGTCCGACAAAGGAACCAAGTAAGGGGGCCTAGTGCCGAGTTTGTAGACTTATCGTTTGCCCGCGACGATATTGAAGAAGCTATACTTCGACAGAGGAACGGGACTCGCAGAGGCGACGAAGATAATTGGGAACAGATCGAATCTGGACTCTCTGATATGCAAGTTACGGCTGAAGAGAGGATCGAGAGGCAGAGACGCGCTGCAGAATTCTCGCAAACGATCCGAACCCAAATATCTGTATTGCAACGCCTACTTCAAGAGGGCATGTATTTATAGGCGTCGGGTTATAATAGGATACTAGGGAAGTTGCGTAGAGCACATGGTGTGGCCGAGTCACTGGTATATGAGGAGGGATGAACAGTGAGGCCGCGGTATGGGAGTAGTCTGGCTTATTGGGCGCGGTGCGCACCTGTAGCCTCGAGCTCTGTCTCAGGCATTGGAGGAGTAATAGACTTGTTGGAAGGCTACTTGGGATATAGACATTGTAGAGACAGACAATGGAGTAATTGTCATGGCATTCATTGTGAGAGGGCTCTTAACCACTGCCCCTCGTTACTTCCCACAGACCATGATAATAATATATCGTCTTTTTGGGATATTCTTAGCCCAGCCGTGATGCCGTCAAATTAGTGCCAGTGCAAGAAGTAGTAAGGGTTACCTGACCCTGTGACGTGACAGGTTAACAGAGGACTTTAAACCTCAACTCTATTTCTGCGGGTTGATAGGCCAACCGGTCCTACTCGATCAAGAATATAGTAAGGTAGAATGATTTACTTGAAATAAATAGGAACAATATAGTTCCGATCCCCGCCCTCAAAGTTGATTATTCAAATCTCCGAAGAAACGCGTCCGCACGTTGCCATTCGCTCTCAATCACATCCCTCTTATCCTCAGATCTCAAAACCAACTGGACATCGAAATGTTTTGGAAATATCAATATCGCGTCCGTCCACGCGTGGACACTAGTGTCAAGCTGCGTAACTCCGTGAGTAGCCACCACATCAAAAGACCACAGAAGCTTCGCCATCGTCATCATCATGCTATTCTCAGCCATGCGCTGACCAGCGCATACCCTTCTCCCCGCCCCGAACCCGTAGTTTTGCCGGCGAAACCCGTAGGAGGTATCTGTGTCTTCTATCAGATCGTCTGGTGCCTTATCCATGGCACTAAGAGTGGGTTTGATCCCAAGCGGGTGTTTGAGAAAACGTGATGGATCGAAGGCGTCCGGGTTCTCATATTCGTCGGGATCATGATTGACTGCCCATGAATTCATAATTATGGTCGTGTTGGCCGGTATGAACATGCCTTCGTACACATCATCTCGCGTAGTAGCATGAGGTATTGCCATGGGTGCACTAGGTCGCCATCGGAGTAGCTGCAGGGCGACATGGTCATTGTTAGCGGGGTCTCACGTCATTTCAACTTACGAGAGCTGATGGATCGGATCCTCACCTCGTAGAAGCAAGCTTTGATAAGGGGTAGGTCGTCAGAGTTGGCACTAGCACTCGGCATCACTTTCGGCCCGAAGACACGGTCGACTTCTTCTTGAAGCTGGGTCTGCAGGTCGGGATGGGTCGCCAGAGCTAAAATAAATGTTTCGAACGCACTAGCAGTGGTGTCGGAGCCAGCCTCCATCATGAGGCCCAGTAGATACTCGAGTTCTTCATCCGTGTACTCCGTCTTATCGTTATTGCGCAGTACTGCCGCTGCAAAGGAATCTTGGCCTTTGCCGTTGGCTATGCGTGTTCTAGCTTCAGAAACAAGATCGTGGTACAGTTTATTCTGTCGCTGCTTTACGCGCTCTAGCCTCTGTTTCCATTTCTTCCACGGCGTCAGGAAGTCGGGGACATACTTTAAGAAAGGAAATACTTCAAGAGGCGGGGCGCCGCCCTGAGCTATCATTTCAGACCACTCAGCCTGCACATCGAAGAAAGTCATGATCTTGCCCTTCGGGCTGATATCCGTCCCACGGATTCCGAAGACGGAGGCCATGATGACTGCCCCAAACATCCTGGTGGAGTAGTCACGCCACCTTTCTGGGTCGCGCAATATGTCGCGAATGAGCTGCACTGACTCAGCATGCTGCAAAGGAAGAAGCTTGTCGACCTCGCTGTTTTTCAGAAAATCCATCGTCGTCTTGCGGGCTTTGCGCCATCGTGGCCCGTACTGCATGAAGACCAGATGAGCGTCGCCCGGCACGATATATTCGATGATTGGCATGCGCGGTCGAGACGAATATATCGCACCGCGAAGATCCAGCAGATCCCGGACTGCTGTCCAGTTATTCAGGACCACGACCTTGGCATTCGGTCCCATTTGGAGACCCAAAAGACCGTGTGAGCCATATGTGCGGCCCCATTCAGCGAACTTGAGAAACGGCTTGGTGAGAGGGATCTGGTGTGTGTTCCCGAGGAAAGGGGCCGTCGGAGGACCTAACTCTTCTCAGTTTGCCCGCTTGGTATGTTGGTAGTTGCTGGGATGGAGCAGCCCATTTGGACTTAGTGAAAATAAGGTAGTTGAAGATGTGATCAGATAGCTGAGTGGTCGCCCGCCCAATCACACGTGCCAGAGTACAAAGACCTGAGAGAGCCGATGGAAGCTCTAGCTACTATAACGCTACTTGAACTTTCATTCAGGGTGCAATGCTAAAATACCGTAACTTCACGACATCATTAACACGTCAAGGGTAAGACCACACGATGTAGCAACTACCTAGGTATGTATAATGAATAGTTATCCTCCGGAGTGAAGTGGGGCCACAGGTAGGTTACAGCTAGATAGAAGCGTAGAGGTGTCGTCCCAAAAAGCTGGGGGAGGCTCAGGTAGTCAATGATATTATGACAGTGTGGGCACCAGGGTGCCTAGTCTCTAAGAGGAAAAGGCTGATTTGAAAGGGGTACTAGTCAGAGTTCCGTTGTTATTTCCTATATTTAGCTCTATCCTAGCCGTAGATCTTTTTCCTTTTTAATAAGGCAGACTGGCCATTCGGGCCTCTTCCTCGCCTCTTCCTCTCAACATACATTAATTTTCCTCCAGGTCAAAATCTCTAGAAGTGATTAGACAGCATGAGACAGTCCTCTAGAGCGCGGTTCGTGTTTAGCAGCACGTTCTGATGCAATATTGAGCTTGAAATAGTGGTTTAAGAGCTGAGATTTCATGATATAACCCATGGGGTATACAAGCACATATTTCACTCTCTTGAAACCCTGATTCATAGCATCCTAGGTTTAATAAACCTTAATATTTATCGCCTTTCGTCCAAGCAAAGACCTACAAGGATGGTATTTTATAACTTAAAGTACGGATTGCTGTGATAGCAGCGGTCTGTAGCAAGTTACCGCTTAGCTAGTTGATAAGATGAATGTCTCAGCTCTAACTCATTAACGCTCCAGAGCTGGCGATACTAGACCTTCAGCTGGGCCTTATTATAGTAAATTCCTCGCTCAATTCTCAATTATTTTTTTCATCAATATTCAAGTAAACATAAATCCTCTATGAAGTATCGGCTTTCTTAGGTCATTCTGAGGCGAAATTATATGATCCTGCCGTACGAGGGTGCTACTCCACAATAGCATCATAGTAGCAGGTATCGTTGCATCCGCATAAAATCGGCCGACCGCTCCACGCGGCAGTGGGACAGCATACCGGGGCCAATCTAGTGTTGACCAGTGATATTCTATCCCCGTACGCCTTTATAGCCCGGCTCGGGGACACTACAATTTCGGCAATAGGAATACGGAGGGCCTTCTATGAAACGTATTGTGTGTACACCGGGGACGCCAGGTCCGTGCGATGCAAATTCTATCTCGTTCTACGCGAAGCATCGCGGCCCGGCCCACATTGCATTCTACGGGACCCCTCTCCTACGAAGTATAAAGGGATCATCATGCCTAACCAAGATGTTTTCTCGAATCCCTCAATATCCTCCGCTGTTCTAACATAAATCTTGATTTCCCGATCGAAGTTATGGCTCAGCGATCCTACCCCCACGTCCTCATTGCCGGGGCCGGTCTCAGCGGCCTCACCCTCGCGCAGATGCTCCGCAAAGAAGGAATCTCGTATGAAATCTTTGAGAGAGATGAGAGTGAAAGCGCCAGGGCTCAAGGGTGGGCTATTGCGCTTCACGGACCGCTTCTTGCTGATCTACGGGCATCCATGCCCGAGGACATAGGCCCCATCGACCAAACTAACCATCTCATCCCTCTTGATCATCTCCCCGCCCAACTCGCCTTCTATGATGTCAACAAGCCTGAAATGCGTGTTGGCGTGAACGATGACGAGAGCGGCCAGATCCTCCGCGCGAATCGTCAGAGGCTACGCGACTGGCTGCACAAGTTCATTCCGGTGCAGTACAGCAAGCGAGTAGTCCGCGTTGATGATGGCGGCGAGGAGATAGTCGTGCACTTCGAGGACGGATCGTCTGCTAGCGGCGATATTCTAGTTGGCGCCGAAGGTACTCGTAGTGTCAGTAAGTGGAATCACATGGCACCTGAGGCTTGATATTTGCTTTATTGTGTGGCAAAGCATTGCTAAATACGTTTTCTTCAAGTTCGAAAGCACATCTTGCAGGGCCAAGACGTCTTAAAGCCGTTACCGATGGGCTCTCTGGTTGGCGAGATGGAGCTTACGGGCGCCGACTTCGCCCATCAGCTGGAATTAGGCCATTCAGCCTATATTGTGATGGGTGATGAGAAGGACCACTGCTCAATGTCTGCGGCGCTCAACAAGGTGTCGCCCGATGGAAAGACAGGCTACTATTACTTCATTCTGCACTGGGTTGATGAGCAAGCGGCGCTCAGTACTGATGATAAACCCTTCTGGACTGTAAATGCGAGCTGCGAGGAACTTGCTGCTTTTGCCAAAGAGAGGACAAAATTGTATCCGGATTATCTGCGAGTATTACCCGACAGGGTGCCTGTTGAACGTTATCGAAGACCGGGTATCGTCCTCCAAGGCGTCGAGTTAGAGACAAACCAACTCCCCGCTGGGAGGATCACGCTGATGGGTGATGCGGCGCACTCAATGACGCCATGTAAGTACCTTTTACACCTAAGGAATCTTTATGTATTGTGCTTCCCCGTTGGCTAACATTATCCTCTCCCGTAGTTCGTGGTGAGGCTGGAGTCTGCGCACTGACAGACGCGTTGAATCTTGGCCGCACCATCACAGATATCAGAGCCAAATCTACGAAGGATGGCGACTTTGAGAATCTGATGGCCGCATACCGCGACGACATGCTCAAACGCGCGGCGAAGTCGATTCGCGTCTCGAATTCAGTTCTTGGGGACTATGCTCGAGATCCTAATTACAAACTGTTCACTTGTGGGAAGGAGGTCGCACCCTTACCGAAGGAAGACATCAGTGTTTAAACCGTCTAGTCCGCCGGAACCAGAGTACCATGACCTCAGAGGCCTCAAGTCAGACACAATTACTGTGGTCTCAACAAGAAGTCCTTTGGTTTGTATAAAAGGTACGCATACTTAGAGCAGAAATATCATAAATAGATTTGATCTGAGTTGTAGTTGGTCCCGCTTCGCAGATATATCCCGAGAGACGAGTCGACTATTGCATAAAGGCCTACGTGTTGACTCGAGGAATTTCTGAACTCTCGCTTCCACAGTGTCGGTAATCGATTTGCTATTAAAAATGGGTAGTGGAGCAGGTAATTTATGCGGTCGCGTGCTGAGTCTTGTGTGACTGGGATTTTTAGCGCGTTAGATTGGCGACACAGGTCTGGGAAGAATGCCGAAAAGGGCTAGTTTCATCTCCGAATAGTAAAATGTCGTCTACGAATAACTGAGGCGCGCAGGCTCGTGAAAACAAGAAATTTATTGTTATTTGTTCACTTGTCTTTCTCTATTTCTTGATAAAGTACGGGGTTAGAATGGACGATTACAGCAACAAACGGCGGCGTTTGAATATGGTCCAGGAACCTAGCGCACGCCTTGTAGACGACGCCCATGATACGTCCCATGCTAGCTCTCCAGGCGAACAGTCCTCCGACTGTAACGCGACCATAACTGAGGTTAGTGCGCATATCGGCCGTCGATAGAACATATAATCCTCAAACGTAAAAAATCCTGTATTAATGTAGCTCATATAGATCGACCGGCATGACTTTAGCCGCAAAAAGACGCCGAGTCGCTGCCGATGCCGCGCGCGCGAGGGGAGCTGTCGCAATTGTAGTTGTAGCAAGGCAGGAATCGGATGCAACGAGTCCTGCGGGTGCCGTGACGCCTGCGACAATAACTTCAATCGCTTTACCCAGGCGCACGTGGATGACTGGTTCGGCAGAAGCGCCGACGGACGACCACACAAACTACCCCCGTGCTTCGTCACAGAACTGCAGTTGGCGCCGGGCTGGACTTTCGGACAGCTCACGCGCAACAACCTATTCAAACCTCTGCTCCGGGCACTACACCCAGAGCTAATGGAAAACGACCAAGACATCAGGAAATGGAAAGACCAGTGGGACGGGCTCGAGAGTATGTCAAAGGATCCCGCCTGTGACCGCGCACTGCTTTGCCATCGCATAGTCGAGATGCAGCGCGAGCTTTTACGTATGGGGATCCTCGGCCCTACAAGCGCCGGGCACTTCTTCTCTTTCTGTAAAGGCTGCTGGGTAGCGGATATCATAACGTGGCACTGCCCGGTGTGCCGCAAGTGCAGTGATTGGCCCGAGTGGTACTGCATCATCTATGAAAGACGTTGTGTTTGTGGTTTGAGCCTTCCATCTCGACACTCCCACCCAGCATCGGATGGCCATCTAGTATGCCCCGCCCGCCGGCTTCCCGTCAGGTGACTATATAACCAACCCGTAGGGTGGTTATATTTCCTCGGATCTGGCTGTATATTTAAGTGTCGGGCCCCTGGGGACCTGGGAGGTTCATGAATCAATTGAATACTCTATTGAGCCCTATACTACCCCTCTTCATAGTCGTAGGTTAGCCTATTTATTCACTCTGTGACCAAACACTCTGACACTTCCCTTAGGACTGCCAGCATATGGTAATGAACCCAAAGCCAAGACGTCGATCGCGATGACTTTTGACACCTGGCTCTTCATCGAAACGCAATAATTAAGACCAAAACTCCATGCTCATAACAACATTAATCATTTTGGGAAGGCGATGCTGGGAGGGCCTACGAGTCGAGATAGTAGAAGTCGACTATTGGCAAACGAGCAAACCGAGGCTACGAGATATAAGTAGCAAGATACCCATAACAGCTGATGCTACAGTTCCGGCGCCGAGATATCTTGGTAGCCACAAAAACATGACAGTTGCGATTCTAGAGTGCTCAGAGGATTGATGTAGAGTGTACGGTACCTATACGCCAGAAACCGACTCCAACCCAAATAGGCTGGGTGCCTGTTCTCGGCTATCTAACCTGCTGGACATTTCTGGGCATGGAAGGCGAAGTCTCTCTTGGAGGAAGGGGCTAGGGTGTGGCTTAGTGTGGCTTGATTGTTCGTCTTGTCTCAACATCTCACATGCTAGAGCATATCATACCTACGCTTGAAACAAGCCACTAAAGCCAATGACTTAGACAATTGAGTGCAATAGCCAAGCCACGTTTCACCTCTTTCAGCGTACAGCTCTGAGAGGTAAGTACAGGGTAGGTTCGGAGTTAAGGAATTCAAATATAAAATTTTATATTATGTCTATCGACTACTTACTTAAGGGCTTATATACTTATACATCAACTTGTAGTCATAGACCTCTTTTTATAAGTTCACCAGCATTAACCCAATGCTTTCTATCATATTCTTGGCGTTTTCTTTGGGATCGTTCAATGCGTAAGTTTTTGGCAGATCTCTCCTCCATTAAATAAGTCTGGTCTTGCATAATAGGAGGTGAGCCATTGGGATCGTGGGTTTGGGCTGTTTTAGTCATTGCGGTAAGCAAGCCGTAATATTTCGAGAATATAATTACTTCCCAAAAGGAAATAGCGTAGCTGTTGCGCTTAAAGTTTGAGTTGACGATTTGAGTCTTGGCGATAAGTATTATTGGTAAGAACTTGACCTTAAAACGAAGAACTTTCTATGCTTTAGGGGTGATAAAGGTGTTTTGTACTTCAACTGGTGAGAGTAGACAGTGTTTGCAATAGGACATATGAAGAAAAGGCGGTGCTGTAAGCGTATTTATATACTATACTATTGAGAATTGTTTGAAGGCAATAAGATAGTTTTTCGTCGTTTAAAAATACTGTTATCTTGTTTAAAAACAGGTTTAGTGTCTTAATCTAGTTTAATTTAACTTGTTTTAAGAGCTATTATACTGTTTCTAAGACATTTAGGTACCTTTTTCATTGTTGACTCATACTAAATAGTTGTTTTGGTTACTCATGTTAAGTATAATATATATTTCACGCTAGATCGCATTTTTATTCCTTTCCCTTTGGAAAAAGGCGAAAACAAACGCTGAAGGAGCTATATCAACGATGATATCTCACAAGTTTCATCACCCTTAAACAGCTCTACACAGTATAATTTTAGCTTTATGCCTTCAGAATGCCTCAGCTTGTGTGTACCCTATTAGTTTAGTCTGTAAATCCCAGGGGATTCCTAGTAATCGTTTTCCATTCGTAAATTTTAAGATTCTTCTCGTGGCCCGTCTGCTCCGATGTTGGCGTGTGCTCAACTCAGACATAATTCAGGCCGGTGGGGCTGACGCAGTCAGGGCTTTCTCCAGAGTCCCCCACAGATAT
Organism: Nemania abortiva; assembly: GCA_022578505.1. Classification (NCBI taxonomy): domain Eukaryota; kingdom Fungi; phylum Ascomycota; class Sordariomycetes; order Xylariales; family Xylariaceae; genus Nemania; species Nemania abortiva. The sequence continues at coordinate 395,520 of MU392546.1, forward strand.
CTAGCCTACGTTCTCGAAAATTTTAAAATTAAAGCTTATACGGAGCTTCTATCGTCCCTGAGAGGCTATGGGTGCGCATAATATCGCAATCGCAGAGCAAATCATCACATTTTATGATGCGTGCTGAATCTGTTCTTGTGAATGAGTCTGTAGTGAGCCTTAGCCTATCTAGGGAGCCTAGATAGTGAGCCCAATAAAGCTAACTCGTCATGTCAACGAATATCTAGCTGATGGCACTTTGGAAGGTAGTAATCGAGCTATATCCACCGTTTTTTCAACCCCAGTGGGTGCTAAGTCGACATAGCTCGAATAGAGAATCTTAGGCTTTAGATATTCAGCTACATTCGAAGGCCGTCATTGTTTCCTCGTCGTGGGTTAGCTGATGCGACGTTGTGAAGGACTCTGTCGACGTCCCCGTGATCGTGGCACCTATGTGGGTCAGTGAAAAGGGCTCCAGACTCCAGAGTGAGGATAGGTCACGATAGGGCTCAATATCATTGATTCCCCATCCCTCACCTCGAACATAAGGGACGTGTCGGCTCCTTATATAATAGTAGTCTCATAATATAAACTCCTCAAGGGGCCCAGCGTCCCTCCTGAAACCTAATTCCCTGACAATGTGCCACGATACGTGGAAGGGCTTACTATTATAAGTCTTGAAATAGCAGTTCGATTCAGCTAATAATACTCTTGGGGTTTCAAGGGTCCGTGGTCTTCTGCCTCCTTTCAGTCCATTTATTCCTAGTGATGGCATTCTGTTTACCCTCCTAAAACTTCACGTTACCGGCGTATTGGTCTCTTTTCAATAGCCTTCGTATAACTCAGTGTGTCTCGGTTGGGAGTCTAGGGATGATGCTATTAGTGTCACTGGATGGCTTCGTAGCTTCTTCCGAAGTTGAGGGCACTATGTTGTAGCGTATAGCATGTGACAATACGTCCAGAAATGAGACTATTCTTATAGTTCCCTCAAACTAGAATACTCCAGAAGATATGGCATCGGGAACGAGTATTTCCAACGAACACCTAAGGGGGCTTATTGTCCATGATGGCGGTATAGATGAGCCTTCAAACTACTGGTATTGCTGGAATAAGAATTCTTGGCCCCGCCTAGCTCATCGCCGATAGAATAACGTTCATGCCGTGGATTGCCTTATATACTATATTGTTAACTCTCTGGAGGAATTTAAGGGGTCGTTCTTTCTTTGCCATAGTTCGGGAAATATTTTCTCGAAGGATGACTGTGATACTATTGAAGAGACGCCTTCCTTGGTGTTATGTCATCGCGTTTTTGTTACGGCATAGCCTAGCCACAGGCCTAGCTACAGGCTTAGCTACAGGTCATGTGACCAGTACTTACCTGTACTATAGATAGCTATTTTTTTTTGTTTTTTTAGCTACTTTTTTTTTTAGTTAGTTAGTACTAAAAAAATGCTACTATTTAGATTTTAGTTTAATTTTTTTTATTTAATATAAATATATTATGTTTTAATATATTATATTTTTTTTTATATTATTAGTTAGCTTTTATATAGTAGCTAATAATTATTTTAATATTTTTAGCTATTAAAACGGTTTTTTTTTAATAAAAATAGTTTAATTTAATAATAATTTATTATTTTAAACTTAATTAAATTAAATTTAAATTTTTATTTTATTTTAATTATTTTATAAATATATTTTAAATTAAT